>OY747714.1:31753040-31870540 GCA_963556495.2 Valencia hispanica
ATGCACCATGGACAATGTTTTTCGGCTGGCCTGGGAACCCCTTGGGATTCCTCCCGAGGAGCTGGAACAAGTGGCTGGGGAAGACTAAGCTGCTGCCCCCACAACCCGACCCCGGATAAGCGGAAGAAAATGGATGGATGGATGGATGGATGGATGGATGGATGGATGGATGGATGGATGGATGGATGGATGGATGGATGGATGGATGGATGGATGGATGGATGGATGGATGGATGGATGGATGGATGGATGGATGGATGGATGGATGGATGGATGGATGGATGGATGGATGGATGGATGTTTGCTCTGGCCCATGCATCCCTTCATGGCTAGTGGCAAACTACAAATGGGAAGTTTTGCAACATCAATCAACAATGACTTTCCTTTTCAAGCCCATTAAGGCCAAACTTGTGGAGTGCACAACTAGGACTGTGCTTTCAACAGATTCCAAGCTGTGGATATCTGCTTCTCCTCTCAACCCTCCTTTAACATTCTCTACAGTTTTATCCTTGACATGTCTGCTGTGTTTCTTGACCTTTATGTTGCTTTTTATTCATTAACGTGTTGTCTGTGGTCCCTGAAATCCATGTATCATTTGCCAACCAGTAAACAGTTTGGCACTACTTCGAGTTGGTCTGTGAGTCACATAAAAATCCGTATAAAATTCACTTTAGTTTGTGGTTGTAAGTTTACATAATGTGAAAAGGTTTAAGGATCATGAACACTTTTGCAAGCAGTGTCATAGTTTTTAAAAGGGTAAACCCCACTGCCAAGTAGAGATGTATATAAAACATCCACCAGACTTTAGCATTAACTTTTTCAAAAAAAACATTGAATATATATATATATATATATATATATATATATATATATATATTTTTTTTTTTTTTTTTTTTACGTGTCCTGTCTGGCAGTGTGGAGCTCAGAATTGGTGTCTTAGTACCAAGTAGAAGCCCAATAGATTTACTTTCTCAAGCGGAGCACTACAGCTTTTGCTATAGTACTCCACTTGATATATATGTGTGAGAAATATTTATTATGAATTGCTGTGGGTTTTATTTTCTGATGTTATGGACACGGAGACGGAAAATAAAGGAGAAGAAAGAAAGAAGATGAAGAAGAGAGGTAGGAAACAAAAAGTCAAGCGAGATGGTGAGTTGAAAATACAAGAGAGGAAGGGGAACAAAGAAAACACAGGAAAACATTGAAGTTTGCCTCCATACACACCGGACGGCAGAGAGAGGGGGAAAAACAAAAAAAACAAAAAAGGAACATCGACAAAACAAAACAAACATTGTGAACTAAGAACTACACAACCACATCACACAAAAATGGATATAAAAATACAACAAGAATGCCACTGAAAAGCTCATGGTACTGATTAATCAAGCTCTAGTAATGATAACCTCAGCCCAAGAATATATCTGTAAACACCGGATACCCCACATCTATGTGTGTGTGAGCATGCTGGAGCACATAAGGTTTCTCAATAGGAGTGTTCGATAGCTGGTGTGAGCAGGCATCAATCCTTCTCCCAGGAATCGATGCAGACATGAAGGAAATCGAAACCAAGACGTCCAAAGGACCCCCAGAGCCGGCCGCCAAGTAAAGACATATAAACATCCACCAGACTTTAGCATGAACTTTTTATAAAAACCCATTGAAAACTTTCTTTGAAATTTTAGTTTAGCCATATTGTATCCCTTCTTTGCACTGAATAAAATGAATTAAATCTTGTGTATAATTGTGGTAAAACCATGGATGACAAGCACTCAAAAAATGTGGAAAAAGATGAAGACTTTCTTTATGGGATGTCATGAAGTAGATGTAAGGATGGTATTTATGCAAACAAAGAAACAACAGCACTACAGTTTACAGACTGTTTATAGTCAAGATAATTCTTGATTTACACGGAAGGTTTTGGATTTAGATGCTTTTTGACAAGGCAAAATGAGCCCAGGCATTTTACAGATTCAAAAAAGCTAAGCTAAATTCAGAATATTACATCAGGCTGTTGGATCATGGGCTTCTTCCTGACTGCTTCTGTTTCTATCTGGACAGTGAGTTCAAATTTCAGAAAGACAGTGAAACCTTTCAAACAAGCTGCAGAAGAAAACGGAACATGGAAGATGTGGGTCCAGCGTTCATAAAAATGGATCAGTGGATACCACAAAGTCTGGACTGTGGTCTAACAGGCTGTTGTGTGGACTGGGGAATTACATTGCACTCAGTGAGAAGCTGCTTGAATAACAGTTCATTTGTAAATTTCGGACAATATTCATCACCATGTTTGAACAAGGCTTTCGATGAATCCCAGGCCTATATATTGGGTCCAAATCTTTTCATTCTTAATATAACTGACATTTGTAGTGTTTTAAAACATGTTTAAAATATGTATGAGACATACATAGTTACCTAAAAAAAATTCCAAAGTAATAGTAATAGATCATTTGATAGCAACAAATTACAGAGTTCAACTATGGCATGTAAAGCAACCACGAGATATCTGCACAGAAAATTATAACAGACTACTTTCCAACGTAAAATCAGGTAGAGAAATTCCAGAAACACATCTCTTGACACTCATTTGATCCTATGCAAAGATGGGAAAAGTTCAGAATTTTTTTCTGTAAATCTTTAAAATATCTGTATACTGAATAAGAGGTTCTTTCATCAAATTATATCAGTGTTTTTGAGTTGCTAGTTAAAGCTGCTATACCGAATCTGCAGAACAGGCTAGCTTTTCAACATAATCAAAGTCACAGAACTCTCACCCCTCCAGTTGGCTATCATCGCAAGGCCACGCCCCCCTTATATGGGAACACACATTGCCACAGTACACGAGAGAGTGCAAAACACCAGTCACAGTTTTTGTGAAGTAATATGGTGGAAATGTCTTGTTTTCGGCAACTTCAAATAGAGTTTTTCTTTTTGGGATTTTTTTGAGTTTGTCCTAAAGTTGAAGTGGTAGCAGCCGGCTGTTTCTCCTTCTCTAACATTACTGAGCGGAGAACCTCTCACACCAGTGGTGTTCTGTAGCATAATGTGTGAGTGTGTAATGAGTGGAGGACCCAGGTAAATAAGGAAGTACACTTGTCCGGTGAGACAGAGAATTGGATGGTCCAATCGTTGGTTTCGGACCAAGCCACGTTATTGGCTGAGGTTTTTTAGACAAATGCAATAGAACCACTTATTTTTCTTTTAATCTCCACAAAATATTTATAGCTATACTATGTTAGAATATTGTTAGGTGGCATGAAATCTTTTTTAAGCTAGCTTGTTTTGCAGACTTGCCAAAGTAGCTTTAAAGTACAGCTCTTTTTTGGGGCCAATCCATATGTTCTAGCAAATATGTGGTGCTGGCGAAGTGCAGTTAAATAAAACACTGTCACTCTTCACTTTAAACCACAGACTAATACTGTTGGGACTGAGATGAATCCAGAAAAGAGAACAATCAGGACAGTCAAAGAAATGAGACAAGACAGCTAGTGACAGACAATAAAAACAGACATACAGAAATTAGAAAATAGGAAGGGACAGGCTGATAAAGGCAACACAGAAGGGAAAAGACAATGATCCATACAGACAAAGACAGGTAAGACGAGGTAAAACCTGGACAGGCCGACAGACAGGCAGGCAAGCGGAAAGGCAGAAGGTTTAGTCAAGCCTAGAGAGGAAACAGTGCAGCTAAGCAGTGAGAGCAAAAAAAAGGAGTGTGTCACAAGCAATGAAAGCAAGTGCACAAGACGAACTGTATTTTTAAAGACGAGAGGACAGTAGGTACTGAGGGGTAGGATGAGGTAAGGGTGAAGAAGAGAGACAGCAACTTACCTAATATTCCTATTTAATTTTTTATCAGTTCACTTCTTTTAGAAACATACAGTCTAAAAATATGTGGACCTTTTGTAACTAGTCCCTCTCATTTATTCCACTAATATATCAGATAAAAACAATGTCTTCAAAAGATAAGATTCCTTAAAACCTATTAACGCATAAATAGCAACACATGTCCATTAAGCCAGGGGTGTCCAAAGTGTGGCCCGGGGGCCATTTGTGGACCTCTGAACGATTTTGGGTGTCACTCAATCACAATTAAAGGTTGGCATAAATTTGGTTTGATGGAGATACACAAAGAATATGTAATTTTCACCTAGGCAAGGCCTTTCAAAAAAAAGATACATACAAATTAAAATCTTCTTAAAATGATATATGCAATTGCAACAAAATGTTTAATTGACTTTTAATTTATTACTAACCTGTAAGACCCTTTTATGTTTCAAATCTTCGATAATTTACAGATCCCCCGTCTACAGAAGTCAGACCACTTTGCTTATTTCAATGAAATATTGTGGTTTGTTGATTGTTAAGCTGCTAAAAATAATTGTAATAAAACAAGAAAAATAAAATCAAAATTTTGTGCCCTGCCCATTTAACTTCACATTTTTGGCCCCATTGGTAATAAGTTTTGACACCAGTGCTTGCAGTAGATCTTCTAATGTAATATTAACAGAAACGTTCATCCATCTGCACAAAAGGTTAATTTGTGTTAATAAAACGTCTGTTTTGAGTAGAGTCGTGGACATCGCTTTCATAAAAAAGGGATTAGCTTTACAGCTGATGAACGGTCAGAGTGGGATGATGACTAGCCGTTCAACAAAGAGTGGCATCTTCAGGTCACCAAATTTGCATAATAAAATAATTAAGGCTTTTACCACATCTTTACCAGGGGTCGCAATAACTGTGTAGAGTACTGTAAATATTATTTAAATGCCACACATTGTTGTAATGTTCCATTTTAACTGGTTTGAAAAATCTATGAGATTTGCGGTGCATCCATTACTGCAAATAATGTCTTAATTACCCAACAGTCAAGTCTTTATCTTAGAAATTATGTAATGAAAGACAAAATCACAATAGTTTACTTTGAGCCTGTTGTTGAGTTTTAAATCACAAGAATTGTAAAGAATTTTAGAACCACAAATTTTTTATTTTTTATTCTGATATATTTTATTCTGATATATATAAGACTATTTACATGCACACTCTTAAGACAATTTAAAGCCCAAAGTCACTTCCAAACCACAATATTTGTACCTGGAGAGATGTTTTGTTGGATCTTTTATTATTTTTACTGTGTTACTGAGCATACAAGCGAACATACAGGTGAAACTAGAAAAATTACAATATCGTGCAAATGTTCATTTATTACAGTAATTCAACTTAAAAGGTGAAACTAATATTCGATATAGACTCATTACATGCAAAGCGAAATATTTCAAGCCTTTACTTGTTATAATGTTGAGGATTATGGTTTATAGCTTACAAAAACCCCAAATTCTAAATCTCAGAAAATTAGAATATTACATGAAATCAATAACACAAGGATTTCAAATGGAGAAAAGTATGATCATGCATATGTACTCAGTTCTTGGTTTGGGCTCCTTTTGCATCAATTACTGCCTCAATGTGGCCTGGCATGGATGCTATCAGCCTGTGGCACTGCTGAGGTGTTATGGAAGACCAGGATGCTTCCATAGCGGCCTTCAGCTCTTCTGCATTGTTCGGTCTTATGTCTCTCATCTTTCTCTTAGCAATGCTGCACAGATTCTCTATGGGGTTCAGGTCAGGTGAGTTTGCTGGTCAAACAAGCGCAGTAATCCTATGGTCATTGAACCAGGTTCTGGTACTTTTGGCAGTGTGGGCAGGTGCCAAGTACTGCTGGAAAATGAAGCCAGCATCTCCATAAAGCTCGTCTGTGGAAGGAAGCATGAAGTACTCCAAAATGTCAGATGGCTGCTTTGACTCCAGAGTTAATAAAGCACAGTGGACCAACACCAGCAGATGGCATGGCTTCCAAAATCAACACAGACTGTTGAAACTTCACTGTGGAATTTAAGCATCTTAGATTGTGTGCCACTCCATTCTTCCTCCAGACTCTGGGACTTTTGTATTTTTTTTTCTTTAGACCAGTTAAGACCCTTCTGATGTTGTTTGTTGTTCAGGAGAAGACAAGAGAAATACGACATTTGAAGTCCAGGATCCGTCTGTGTGTGGTGGCTCTTGATGCACTAACTCCAGCCTCAGTCCACTCTTTGTGAAGGTCCCAACCTTTTCCTGACAATCCTCTCCAGGCTGCGGTCATCTCTGCTGCTTGTGCACTTTTGTCTTCCACACTTTTCCCTTCCATATAACTTTCTATTAATGTCTTTTGATTCAGCACTTTGGGAACATCCAACTTCTTTTGTAATCACCTTTTGAGGCTTTCCCTCCTTATGGAGGGTGTCAATTATTGTTTTCTGCACAACTTTCACGTCAACACTTTTCCCCATGACTGTGATTCTTACTGAACCAGACTTGAGATTTTGAATTTTGGGTTTTCATAAGCTGTAAGCCATATTCATTAAAATTATAACCAATAAAGGCTTGAAATATCTCGCTCTGCATGTAATGAGTCTATATCATATATTCGTTTCACCTTTTAAGTTAAGTTAACATTTGCAGGATATTCTAATGTTTCGAGTTTCACTGGTATGTGTAGTCAAAGATATGCATTTTCCGCCTCAGTTTTATCCACTCTAAGGTGCATCATTTTATTTAAACCTCAAGGCCTCATTGCATTAATCATGTCACATTTCTTCTCGCCTTTATATACATTTTATATTTCTTCACGTTTCACCTCCCCACTTTAATATGTCTATTTAATTCTTCTCGATCTCCACTGTGAAGTCTCATCTTTTTGTAGTTTTCTCTAAACATAGGTTGTGCTTCCCACTTATGAAATTTTGCTTCCATTTTATTCTCATTTTAATCAGCTCTCTTCTTTCTTCGATGTTCCTCATTCATCCCTTCGTCGCTCCGTTAGATAGAGGAACATAATTCCATCTTCCTCTCCCTCTGCCTTTGTTCTCATCACCCCTTCTCCCTGTGTCCCTACCCACTGTCTGGCAGCGCAGCCCCTGGCAGGAGGCCCGGTGGCGGGCCTGTTTCCTCGCTGCGGAAGCCGACCGCTGCATGCCCGCATTGTGAACGGGGGAAATGTGTTCCATTGTGCCTGCGTGGAGCTCACCCCTCGAAATGGAAGTGGTCTGAATGCAGCCTCGTTAACCAATCAATAGAGCAGACATGTCTAAAACCTCGTCCTTGAAACCCTTCTCTGCTTTTGTTTTATGCATGACAAATGAGCTGGGTGAAGGAAGATATCTTGTGCTCCCCCCTCCTTTCTCTTGCCTAGCTTTTCTCAAATGTATCCATTATACTAAAATTCCCTCCAACAAACTTGATTAAAATGTGCAGTTTTCTGCTTAGGTATAAGCGATCGCTGCCAAGTACAGATATTCATGTGTAAATGAATATCTTGAAATAGCCTGATAGTCTACTGGTGTGTGTATCAAGGTATTTTTTTTCATTTAAGGTTAAAGGAAGAGTGTCAACTGCTTTCTGATTTCTTTGAGGACATGATGTCAGAAGTGGTGAGGACCATGTTATTCTTACCTGCAACAGTTGGGTTATAATTCAACTCGGTGCAATTTAGGATGGCAGACATTTTCCACCAACTGGATGGGAGCCACTTGGCAGCGTTCTCCCTTTTCTTTCCAGACAGTATCGGACACAATCTTGTAGATACTTCAGTCATTAATTTGGACATGCCAAGGGCACTTAATGCAGTCCACACTTAATGTAGGACTATTAGCTGTGTACAATATTGGTAAGTCAGTGGAAATGTCTTTAAGGCCAATGTCACACGTATAAAACTTCTTTATGAACCCAATGATGAAACTACAGCTTTAATGTCTTCACCATTGTAAGTTTGCACAGCTGCTTCCATCCTTAATTCACAGCTTTAAAATAAAATGTATTTTTTTTTTTTAAAGTAAGAAGTTTTAAGAAACAGGTGTCAAAATTTCAGACTTCCGACATTTAATAATTGGAGATAAATTCCTTCCGAACTTCTTTCAACTTTAATTAGACAAATATCCTGTATACAGTGGACCCTGGGTATTTGAGGGGCTTGGGGATCATAACCGCCTGCAAATAACTGAAATCTGTGCATACTTCAGACCCCAACAAAAAATTCATATAACTGCCTGTTTTAATGATTCAAACACCAAATATACCTTAGTATGCATTAATACACACAGTGGAAACCATCTTAGAACAAATGCAGAAGTTAAAATCTACATATTTCCTCATCTCTACTCCAGGGGGTAAAACCAATCAGTGCCAAGGAAAATGAGAGGTGCTCCTGGATTGCTTTGCAAATACCGCCCAATAGAATGTGTAGAAGCAATGTCTCGTGGTATTTCAGCAACCCAAGCTGCATTTTCTTAAAATATTTGAGAATAAAATCTGTGAATAGACAAATTTCTGTGAATAATCTGGAGTTAAGTTCATAAGAATGGATAGAATATAAATAGATGCAGCACTTAAAATGTTTATTTGTGTTCATTTTTGAAATAAAAATCAATACCACAACTTGTAATAATACTAATTGCATTAAGTGTCTATGAACTTATAATTAGTGATCTATGCGGCTATTTCTATCAGCTAGTGTTTAAAATGGGAAAGACAACAGAACATGCCACTCAAATAAGGCAGGTTGTCATGTTTTGCAGTTTAAACTGGACCCAAAAGCAGCAGAGTTGAAAACAAAAAGGTTTAATGAAAAACCACACGGAGCTTACATAACTCAGGAGGGTACAGGCAGCAACAGGGAAAAACAGGAACCAGACGGGCTACAAGGAAGGCAGGAATCAGGCGGGGAAGAAAGACGGACGAACCAGCCAGTTGTGACTGAAAGAGGGCCATATTTATACTGAGGGAGGAGAGTGAAGAGTGAAGCAGAGAAGGAGCAGGACCAATTAAGGGAAGCGGTTGCAGCTGAGGGGGAGTGAGCAGGTGGAAGTGATTAGCTGGGACAGGAGGTGAAATGGCTGGGAGACAGAAAACTGGTAAACTAGAAGGATCTTAAGAAACTAACTAAAGACAAGACTACGGGGAAACCAGAAAGTACAGAAATCACAAGAAAGACTAAGAATAGCTAAACATGAAAATAGAACTAGATAAGGAAAATCACTAACAAAAGACAAACACCCGGGGATCACAACACAGGTAGGTATTGATCTTCAAAGGCAAGAACTGACTACAAGAAAATAACCCTGACACCCAAACAGGCCCACATTTACTGTCAGAGAAAATAAATACAATGCTTACAAGAACTTGAGTTGTAAATAAACTGGCTGGATTAGTAAAAGAATAAGAATTCATTTAAAGGTTTTCAAAAAACTGTTAACAGGGCTGTTAAAATTTGTGAAACAGTATGGTAACAGGTATATTATTTAAATCCCTTATATGTTTATAGAAATAACAATACTAATAATAATAATAACAAAACATACTACTACCTAATAATATCAGATTTATTCAGAAAAGGCTCGAGTATCAGAGTACCATGAAAAAAAAGACACTTGAGTAGCATGAAATCCTGATGACACAGACGTAAAGTGGTTCAGTGCCAGTGTCCGATTTACTCCTTGGCATCAAATCAATCCAATCACTCCCAGAGCCGTCTAGACAAACTCTAATCACTTACAATTCAGAGCAATCACTTTCATCCCATGATGCATTTCGCTGGTGATAGGACAGGTCGCTTTTTCAGGGTGACAGAGCCACTATCATCCAGCCAGCAATTACAGTAGCACAACAAGCTTTGGATAGCGTGACAGTGATTTGATGATTGTGTGACAGTGAGCAGCCCTACATTGCCAATAATTAGACACTTTGATGATACAACACGCTGTATTCAATATCAGTCTGTCAATACCAGCATTATTCAGCCGAAAGGCAAACAATGGGATGAACAACTCTATGGAAGAGTAAAAAATCTTGGTGGCAAGGAAGAGGCTGTTCAATGAATAAGAGGTATGGAAAGAGTGACTTTGACATGTTCTTTACCCAAACTGTACAATATTAGCAAATCCAGTGCAAAGAACTGAAAATTAAAGGTCACCTAATTTGTCAACATACCAGAATAGCCAACAATGGGGGGGGTAAAGTGTGTACTCCTTAGCGTAGATTTGTAACACTGTGTGGAGGCAAACCAACACTGTGCATCCCTTTAATCAAATCATCTACATTGTGAAACATTGTGTTAGCAGCATCATGGTGAGGAGATGCTTTTCTCCAGCAGGGGCTGGAAAATGGTCAGAGTTCATAAGGAGATGGAGGGAGACAAAAACAGGTCAATCTTGGAAGACTGGGGCTTAGGTTCACCTTCCATCAGGACAATCCCCTTAAGCATTCAGCCAGAGCTACCTTAAAATGATTCAGATTAAGGTATGTTAAGATTTTAGAATGGCCTAGTCAAAGTGCAGACATAGATCTACAGCTAGACTTGAAAACTGGTCTTCACAGATGCTCAACAACCCATCTGACTGAGCTTATTTTGCAAAGAAAATGTGATTTTATAAACTGATAAATACCTTAAAAGATCGCAGCAAACGATTGGTTTCACAGAGTATTTCTTCAAGGTGGATTATAAATGCATCCCAAGCTTTTCAGATTTTTATTTGTAAAAGAGAAATTGAAAACTATTTACAGTTTGTAATGTGACAAAATGAAAATAAGTTTAAAGGTTTTGCAAGGTATGTATGTAGTTATGTATAAAAAGAGATGAATCATGGTAGGAAGAACTATAGCAGCAATGAGGAAAGTAGAGCTGAGCAGAAGAAAGCAGCAGACCAGTGCTGCGCCATCTCAAGTGTTACCTGAGTCTCACCTTTAGTCCTTTCTATCTCATATACGTGAAGGAACAAGACTTGTCTGTTTACAAGGAGGATTTATATCCAGCTGTGAGTTCAAAGCTCTCAGGTCTCAGAGCTTGTCAAAACTTTTGCAGCCCAGAAACCCTTCAATCAAAGTCACAAAAGAACAAATTCATCTCCAGACTCGACGGGACAGCTTGTGTGAGGAGTGAAGCCACAATAACACAAATTACAAGGATATAAATGCCAGGATGAGGAAGGCAGTGACTGCTTCACGAGAGGATTTGTTCTTGCTTTGAATCTGCATGCCGTTAAACTGGAAATATATTTGTCTTCTTCTGTGAAACAGGGTCCCTGTTCATCCTTCACCTTGTGTGCCCAGGTGCATGGTTACTGAAATATACGAACACCACACCTGCATGCTGTAGTGGGAGAGCGGGAAGCCCAGCACGTTGACAAACACCCCCTTTCCTTTTACCACATTTGTCTCCATCGTTTTCTTTTTCTACGTTCTGCCTGAATGAACCTTCTCCGTTTCCGATTCCATCATAAAGCTTGCCCTCTCATTTCTCTGCCATGCTCTCTTCCTTCATCACACGCCTCCCAACTCTGCCACGTGTTTTTCGGCCCTTTGTACCTTTTGGCCAATGCTGCCCTGATCACATGGCTGAGTCGTACCTCAGAGAAGAGCTTGTTAGAAGGTATGAGCTTAACCCCTGATTGATTTCTGAGCAAGGCACATTGAAGGAGAGAGAGTAAGAGAGAGAGAGAGAGAGAAAGAGAGATAGTAAGAACTCATGGTGCAAACACTTCTTGAGATGACTCAGTGTGAGGGTGTGGAGAGAAAACTGGAGTTGAGGGTAAAGGGGAGTCAAGAACAAGAGAGGGAGTAGAAGGTAAAGCGAGCACAGAAGCTGACTACATTCTTTCGCTCTTTTATGGGCACTTAAATTTTGTTATTGTTGTTTTGCTACTGTTCAGAGCTGTGCAATGAACTGAGGAGTGGCAAACTCACCCCAATTTGTCAAGAGCCCTCCCGACTGTTGCTAAGGCTTTGGCTGGGGGTAGGAAGGCCATGGCAGCTGATGCCAGACCTCCCATAGCAGAGCGATTACTGAGCATTGGGCTGTGCCGAGCCAGGCTGGGGCATCATAACACAACGTCCCACCTCAACATTGTTCTACACAATTGAGCTTAAACATTTGAGCTTGACATAGGTCACCAGAAATTATATTATGCAAGCAAATAAATACAAGGGGTGTGATCCAAATGACAACAAGCCGCGTCTCCATAAAATGCTCAATTCTGAAATCTGATCCCTGCATGTAAGTTAGAAAAAAATGGCTGCTGTTTTTTAACAATAAAAGTGGTATGAGTAAAGTTCTTTTTGCCATTAGTGCGGAATTTGTGTCGTGCATGTTTGTGCGGTTTACACACACGTGTGTAAAAGAGTCTGTATTTTTATTGAAGCAGGAAGGATGACACTTAAAAGAGGTAAGGAAACACTGATGAAAAATAATTATATGCTTCGATTTTATCTTTGTCTTTCTTTTATTTATTTTGCATTCAACCTTGCAATATGTTAAGCACAATCCATTTGTTTTAAAAAAATATATTTTTTACGTTTACTTTCAGTGTTTAGGCTTGTGCTTTGAAGCAGCTATATTGTCTATTTAAGAAATATGCAATAAAAAGAAAGTGTGAAAGAAAACAAAAGTGATCACAAGAAAGCTGAGAACATAGCCAAAAGTCCCCTACGTCTGGAATACCCAACTGCTGTTAGGAAAAAGGCTAAAAGAGACAATTTTTCAATCCTGTTCTCACATCTTCATATGTTATACCTCATACAGAGAAATTAAGTCAGCAGGTCAAAGCTTTACAAAAAGTCTAAAGCTTTAGTCTAAAGAACTGTTGTTGCAGGTCAAAACAGTGTGAATTAGCATTTCCTTCAGGTCCTAGATTTGAAACTATAATCTTTTTGGCAAGTCCTGCCACCAACGTGTGCAATCCTTTTCTTCCTACATTCACCATTTCTGTACACTTTCTACTTCCACCACTGTCTAAAAGACCTTGCCTGTTTCAATTCTCTATTGTAACACTTCCCTACCCTATGTCTGTATGAGATTATTGATTCTAGAAAGAGACGTCCTTCAATACCATCAAGACATTTAGATTTGCATTTATATTTTCACTGTGATGGTGTTGCTCTAAAGCAAAGAGACCTCTCGCCTGCCCGGGGATGAGCGCCAGCGAGGGAGGGAGAGGGCCGCATGATAAGACTGTCGTCATTCATTTCAATTTCCTTATCGAGCCTAAGTACCTTTTATGAATTGGCCCTTTAAAGTACACAAATTAGAGCCATCAGTTATGCTAGCAGGAGAAACAAGGAATGGGAAGTGGTGAGGGAAAATTACAGAGGCAAGGAGCAAGCGTGAGAGTCACAGGCAGAAAATTAGACACACTGGAGAGAGGGGACAGACTGAAGAAAATAGGAATGCGAGCTAAAAAGGACGTTAATGAGGGGGACAGTCAGACCACTAACTGGGCAGACCTAAAGAAATGTCTCCAATGCTTAAACCCATAGGGAGCAGTCTGGGAACTGTACCTATCATCCCATAATGATGATTACTCAAGCTCCACGGAATGAGCACCCACTCAGGAGCCATGCCGGAAGAGAAAAAACAAAAAGAGCAGTCAGAAAAAGATTACAGGAAGTAAAGTATATGCAGAAAAAAATACAACATATTCAACTGCTTAGAATATGTTTGTTTTCTAATAAGTGTGACAAAGAAATAGAAAAAAACCTAATGCATTTAAATATGCTGCTTAGACTGCAGTATGTTTCCCTAGTCTCAGTGTCACCAGGGTTCTGGAAAGAGACGCGTCCAAACAAAGCTTCTTTACCACGTACTGTTTGTTTGTTTTACATATGAATAGCACACTTTATTTCTGGAAGTGCACCAATCACTTTTGGTCCATTAAATTCTAATTAGCAGAGATACAGCCTCAAGCCTCGCAGACAGAGATAATATTGTAGAGGCTTGGAGGGAGCTGAAAGAAGCAAAAGAGCAGCTGACAGAGGAGAGGGCTGCAAGACTGACGCCGCCTCAACAATGCTTCATAATAGAACTATTTTAGGAACATTAGCTGCTTTTTAATTCTTAACAGCTTGTTAGCTAATACCTGCTAAGATTTGCAGTGACTCTCTTGAGTTCATTCATACCTAGAACCACTCAGACTTTACGCAGGTGGATATTTTTCCCTGTTTTCATGTTAGTATAAGTATATGAGCTAATCAGCATCTCAATGCACTTTACAAGAAAGTCATTTCAATACAAACATTCCAATCAGTTTAAAGGTTTAGCTAGTTTTCTATGTAAGGAATCCCAGCAGATTGCATCGAGTCCTTGACTGGCAGTTGTGTCCCGTTGATGCAGACTCCACCCAAAGCAATCCTTCATACTGAGCAAGCATGTAGCAACAGTGGAGAGGAAAAACTCCCCTTTAACAGGAAGAAACATTGTTATATTGTTTTACCTAACAAGGCTATCAGGGTTGCGTAAGCTTCTAAGCACTATGCAATCTTGATGATGTGTCGTTAACGGTGAAACGACCCCAATTATGTAACTATGAGCTGTTTTGGTCACATGTCTCAATGTGTGAGTTTTGGTGAAACTTCTTGGTTAGGCAACTCAAGGCTGCTTTGTATGTGTTTGAAAGAGGGAATCTCAAACCACCTTCTCTCTTCAAGGTTGGTTTCATATGTTTTATATAGATAGCTTCTTTAAGTCCTCTCTCTAACCATCTGTCTCCTCTATCTATAATGTGTACATTATTTTCTTCAAAAGAGGGATCTTTGTCCTTTAGGTGTAGATGGACTGCTGAGTCTTGGTCTGATGAGTTTGCTTCTCCGTGTTGAGCCATGCTTACCTATCCTAACCTATCGTTAGGTAAAACTATAGCCCCATTAGTAAGCCTTAGCCTTAGACTTATAAATCTGATACTCCCAATCCAGTTTTCAGAACTGAAGAAGCCTCTTGGATGAGAGACAAAACGTATTCAAGACAACAAGAAAAGTCCAGTTGCCTTCACTTAACTCTCAAGAGCTTTGGTAACACTCCATTCATTAATGAATGGAACTTTTGCAGCTCAGCTCCCTGCGATGGAGTGCACATGCACAGAGGAAGTGCTCTGGTAAGATGAGACCAAGCCAGAGCTGTTTTACATCAACTCCACCTACTCTTTTCGGAGGAGGAGAAATACTGACCCAAAGAACACCATCCTCTCAGTCAAGCACTAAGGTGAAAGCATTATGGTCTCCAGACCTTAGTCCTACAGGAATCTGTGTTGAAAGCTGATGTTTTAAAACAGGGGTGAGAGCTACTATCCTGCAACTTTTAAATGCATTTGATGAATCAAATGAATGGCTCGTTACCATTCTTCTGCAGGGCTGAACGTACTTCGAGTAAGGAAATGTAGCCATTTGTGTGGAGCAGGAATATATCTAAAAGTTGGATAATAGCTCTCGAGAACTGGCTTTGGGCACCCCCATTTTAGATTAGATTTTAGATTTAGATAGTTTGCCAAAATCTGTGCTGAGATTGATGCAAACCTGGTGATCAACTACAAAACATGACTTAGCAATTTTGTCCAACAAGTGTAAAGTCTCGTTATGCAAGGGAATTACATATTTCATACAATTACATGTAAATCAGTTTTTAATGTTTACAAATTGCATTTTTGGTTAATATTTTGTCTTTAAAGTGGACATATCATGGTTTTAAATTCTTCCTTTTTACATCTAAATCATTTAGTTGTGGTCTATATATAGTGGAACTGCAGTTATTAGGTCGGAATTTTTTATTATAGTAGTTCTATAGGCTCCTCTTCTACCCCTGTTCAGAGGAGTCTGAAGAGGGTTTGCAGAATGACTCGTTTTGGTGCGGTCCCTTTGAATGTGTGGGATGTGCTGCATACCACACCCCTCTCCAGGTTGCTGAACCTTCCACTTCACCCCATTCAGCCATTTTAGTAGTTTGATAGAGAACCGGCAACTTAGCACTGCAGAAACCTTTTATTCGTCAATTAGATTTTTTTTTATGTCAGAAGAGTTGTCCATCCGGCCTACATGTTCGAGCCAGAGTCTGACCCTGAGCGAGAGGAAAATGAAGACAATGAAGACTTTCGGCATACCTAAACTTGGACTACAAACTCACAGCGAGAAATAAAGATGGCGGACTCGCTCAGCGTTTAGGCGGAAATCCATGACCAAGTTTGGCAGTTCCAGTGCAAGTACTGTGACGTAATAGTTCAAAAGACGTAAGAGATAATACAGAAAACTGAACGGGTTAAAATATATGACCCAAAATGTTTTACAAAAATATCTCCACAACACATGGAGTGACAAAGTTATGCTTTTTGCACTCCTAGACACTCTAAATTCACTACACATAGCACTTAATGGAAAAGGGGAATTTTCATGATATGTCCCATTTAAGCATTACACTAAAACTATGGTAAAATTTGGAAATCTCTCCTATTTGTAAGATTTCCCTCACTGTACTTCAAGTTTGGTTATGTGTTTACTGCCTGAGAAATGTATCATACCATGCTGGGGTGAACACACTATAGGAGGAAGACTATATCTTTTCAAACCTAACTACAAACATGAACCAAAACAAATCCCCACGGTCCACATAACACTTTTCTATTTAAATTCCTCCCTTTGTTAGCCCCTGCACTATTCCTCTATGCTCACTCCTTGTTCCAAGATCCTGAAGACTCAATACTTTGAGTACAATGTTATCACAACGGACAGAAATAATTGCTTTAAGTACAAAAGAATAAAATCTAAAGCGTAATAGAGTAAAATTATTCTAGTGTAAAAAGTGTGTTCATGCTTGACTAAACCAAATCAGCGATATTGTTAGAGTATTGAAATTTATCCCTAAGTAATCTGAATGTTGTTGGAGTGTGAACGGAGTCGACATCGATCTGATGCAGTCTATAAAGCAGCGTCCAGCTTTGGTGGCCCAGACTTGTGAAAACTACAATATTGTGTGCCAAACAGCAGGCCTGATTAATGCACTGATAATCTGGTCCATAAATAGGACTCCAGTCTCTGTTTTCTGTTTTATGTACCTGCCTTTACGGAGGCAGTAACTGTTGGGGGGGTTGTATTTCATGACCGCTCAGCTGCCGAACTGCTCTCACTTGCACTTTGTGTCTCTGTCTCATTCATTTGCTCTCCATCTCTTCCTCTCTGACCAAACTGTCCGATCGAAGCATTAAAATACATCATCTTTTAAACTTCCCACTTGGTGCCTGCAATAACTCCAGCAGTATACAACATACTTCCACCTCCTTTTTTTAATCGTCCTTCATCATGTTTTACTGATAAACATATGAACGACTGTCAGAATGGAAGAGATCGCTGGAAAACAGGGCATCCTGGTTTCAGGTAAGAAAACTTGCCGGCAAAACAACAGGGTCGTTGGTTCACAGGCGTAAACATACCGTGACAAAGAGCTGGGATGCCAAGGCTCAGCCAAGAGGGAAGGTGACAAAAGAAGAAAAGCTTTTACCACATCAGCAGCAAAAAACTTTGTTATTCCCTATAAAAGTACCATGGTAGCACTCTCATCTAAGCATTCCCATCTGACTGGAGATATAGCTCTGAGGCAGTCATGCGCTGTCTGACTTTCCCCGAACCGGAACTGCTACCGCATTAGTATTCTCATGCGAATAAATGGCATTGATATAGATAGCACTGTATTGCATGCTTAGAGAAGATGGTGGCCAGCCAGGTCAGAAAAAATTCAAGGGTGAGAAGCTTTATTTGTTTAAGCAAATGCTGTCCCTTACAAAAGTATTTTCAAATTTTTTAATTAATTACTTAAGAATCTAAGGCAAGACTTTATTTTTCAAAGGCACTCTCCATCCAATCTAACTGAGCTGGAGCTACTATGCAAAGACGAATGTTGAAAGATTTCGGCTGGTGGAGACACACCCCAAAAGACTTGAAGATTCACTAACAGAGAAGGGTTTTACACAAAGTATTGACTCAAGGGGGCAGAATCAAAATCATGCAATGCTCAAAAACTTTTGAGAATCATGTATCATTTTCTGCTTAGTGTCAAATCTAATAAAAATACATAAACGTTTGTGGTTGTAAGGCAACAAAATGGATGAACTGAACACTTATTAGCTCACAAAAAAAGAATGATGCTACCAGCTAAATCAAGTACCTGTTAGTCATCAAGGACACAAACTATAAAGCAATATTATGCACTGTTTTCTGCATAATTCTTTTTTACAGCTAAGCATACAAATAAACAATGCACTTTATCCTTTTTTTCTGAAAGTACAAGACTCAACCCCACAATTTGCAGTGCTGATGAATATTTTAATTTAAAGCATGAAAACATCCTTTCAGTGGCCGCTGGCAGTTTGGCTGTGATTGTGTGCCAGCAGAAACGCAGCTTAACAACAGCAGCAACCTCTGCGTGATCTCCCAACTTGACCGCTGTTTTAATTACAAAATTATAATTAGGGCTAGTTGGGTAAACTTGGCTTTTGGGCTTGAATCGTCTCAAAAAGGAGAAAGAAATAAAGAAATCATAGTTTAGCTTTAATGGGAAGAAGACCCACAGTGTGTGAATCAGCATCCCCAAAGCAATTGTTAATTCATGGTATCATAAGATATGTCCTTAATTTACTGATACCCGGTTTGTTTTTGATTAGAGGCAAGGTGCCTTGAAGAGTCTTGCTGAAAAAGAGGGGAACATTTTTCAATTATGCTCCTAGAAGAAAGGCAGCGACGGGAGGCTTTCAGAGCACAAAGCTGCCCTGTGACTTGATGAATGGCCAGCCTTTAATGTTATGGGGGATTAAAGATAACTTCTCAACGTTCAGCACGCCAGCATATAGGCAGCTCCTCTTTCACCAGCATAATAAGTTCTCAGCTGCCACTCTTTTAATTACCTCCTTTTAAAACTCAATTCACGTGGACCCTTCTTTAAGAAAAAAAGAAGAAGAAAAATAAGATGGCAGCAGGATTAAGTTGAGGGGGGCAGTAAGGGTCAGGTATTCCATTGATTGCAAGGTACTATTAAAGATCAAAAGAGGAGGCACTCAGAAACATCCATCAGGCAAAAACTGAAGCAGCTATAATGATCCGCCTGTACACCATAAATAAAAGTGATGTGTTGCCTCTATCTTATCACTGCTCCGAGTTTGTTATGAGGCATTTTAGCCCTCCTCCATCTAGACGAAAGCATCGTTGACAGCTAGTTTGGACCACCCTTTCACAATCCCAACACCTACCTTACCTCCTGTGAAAGTTTTCAAGAAATCCATCAGCATCATGATGGGATATGCGGATCTGGTAAGCCAACTACAAACCTCCACTGTGGAGAGAGGTCACCGAGGGAATAAGTTGCTACACCAAGACTTAAAATGACACAAAACAAATTTCAAATGCGACCAGTTTTTTCTCTTTTTTCCCCTTTATGTTACGTCTGTTCCCATGCAAACATACAGTGGCTTGCAAAAGTATTCGGCCCCCTTAAACTTTTCCACATTTTGTCACATTACAGCCACAAACATGAATCAATTTTATTGGAATTCCACGTGAAAGACCAATACAAAGTGGTGTACACGTGAGAAGTGGAACGAAAATCATACATGATTCCAAACATTTTTTACAAATAAATAACTAAAAAGTGGGGTGTGTGTAATTATTCAGCCCCCTTTGGTCTGAGTGCAGTCAGTTGCCCATAGACATTGCCTGATGAGTGCTAATGACTAAATAGAGTGCACGTGTGTGTAATCTAATGTCAGTACAAATACAGCTGCCCTGTGACGGCCTCAGAGGTTGTCTAAGAGAATGTTGGGAGCAACAACACCATGAAGTCCAAAGAACACACCAGACAGGTCAGGGATAAAGTTATTGAGAAATTTAAAGCAGGCTTAGGCTACAAAAAGATTTCCCAAGCCTTGAACATCCCACGGAGCACTGTTCAAGCGATCATTCAGAAATAGAAGGAGTATGGCACAACTGTAAACCTACCAAGACAAGGCCGTCCACCTAAACTCACAGGCCGAACAAGGAGAGCGCTGATCAGAAATGCAGCCAAGAGGCCCATGGTGACTCTGGACGAGCTGCAGAGATCTACAGCTCAGGTGGGGGAATCTGTCCATAGGACAACTATTAGTGGTGCACTGCACAAAGTTGCCCTTTATGGAAGAGTAGCAAGAAGAAAGCCATTGTTAAAGAAAACCATAAGAAGTCTCGTTTGCAGTTTGCCACAAGCCATGTGGGGGACACAGCAAACATGTGGAAGAAGGTGCTCTGGTCAGATGAGACCAAAATGGAACTTTTTGGCCAAAATGCAAAACGCTATGTGTGGCGGAAAACTAACACTGCACATCACTCTGAACACACCATCCCCACTGTCAAATATGGTGGTGGCAGCATCATGCTCTGGGGGTGCTTCTCTTCAGCAGGGACAGGGAAGCTGGTCAGAGTTGATGGGAAGATGGATGGAGCCAAATACAGGGCAATCTTGGAAGAAAACCTCTTGGAGTCTGCAAAAGACTTGAGACTGGGGCAGAGGTTCACCTTCCAGCAGGACAACAACCCTAAACATAAAGCCAGGGCAACAATGGAATGGTTTAAAACAAAACATATCCATGTGTTAGAATGGCCCAGTCAAAGTCCAGATCTAAATCCAATCGAGAATCTGTGGCAAGATCTGCAAGCTGCTGTTCACAAACGCTGTCCATCTAATCTGACTGAGTTGGAGCTGTTTTGCAAAGAAGAATGGGCAAGAATTTCAGTCTCTAGATGTGCAAAGCTGGTAGAGACATACTAAAAGACTGGCAGCTGTAATTGCAGCAAAAGGTGGTTCTACAAAGTATTGACTAAGGGGGCTGAAAAATTACGCACACCCCACTTTTCAGTTATTTATTTGCAAAAAATGTTTGGAATCATGTATGATTTTCGTTCCACTTCTCACGTGTACACCACTTTGTATTGGTCTTTCACGTGTAATTCCAATAAAATTGATTCATGTTTGTGGCTGTAATGTGACAAAATGTGGAAAAGTTCAAGGGGGCCGAATACTTTTGCAAGCCACTGTATATACAATATATTTTCTGTAATGTAGAAAGAAAGAATGTTCCACCTGTTGCTTCCACTCCCTGTTTCCAAGCAATGCCCAGATAACAACCAGAATTGTCAGGTTTCATGTGTTGTTTTTCTTCTTACCAGTAGGGATGCAAAAGTACAAACATTCTGTATCATCATAATACAGAGCAAATTCATCACTGCTATCAATATGATCACAATTATAGGCAACATACAGGCAGTTGCCCAGGGCAACATTAGAAAAGGAGGAGGCACATAAGTGCATGGTAAAAGTTACAACTTTACTGTCAGTTGTAGCCTGAACAAGTTTTCTTTTGCTTTTATGGCGGATGGAGTGATTTTTATTTCAAAGTATCAGATGATTTTCTGCATTTAAACTGGTTGAGGGGGAATCAGAGTACCCTACCAGCTCAAATAAAATATTTTGAAGAACGAATGTTTTTCTATCTGAAGTCATTTTCATGAAAGTTAAATTGCTGATTTGTATTTTTGCAATTAGCTATGTAAAGCTTTGAATTTGAAGTAGTGCATATATTACACTTTTTTATTTTCTAGGGGTTGTTCAATTATTTTTCAACTTAGAATAATGGAATCTGTTAAACATTAGCAAGAGCACTCTTCTTTAATGTCATGTCTGTCATTTTGAGGCACCCCTGACTCCCATTGCCCACATGGAACCTTGACAGTTTTAGTGTTAAGGATCAAATGACAGTCTGAAAATACAATTTCAATGCATTAAGAGTTCCCCCAAATCGTCATAAACGTATTAGCTAAAGTAATCAGGGCGAGCCTCCAATTTCACTTTAATTTTCAAGCATCCAGCAGGTGGACATGAGTTCATGTTTATCATGTTGTTATTATGTGTATCAGTGTTGCTGTATGTAAGTAACGGTTGTGTGGCTGCTATAGCAGAAGCGTACATGTGCAGCACGCATGGCGTGTGAGAGCTGCAGGGCTAATGATGCAGAATTTGGGTTACCTGAAAGCCCTGGCAGTGCACCAAACTCAAAAAGTAGCAAATTATTTCAGTTTCCTGTACTTTCATTCAACTATAGGGTAGATATGCCATGCAAATATAACAGAAGGTTCAGTTGAAGCCATGGTATTCACAATATTCCTTGAATGCAACATATATCCTACAGTGAAAAAGGAAATTATTGCTGGCCATTCACCATTTAGTGAAACGTTATGAAAGCACCAAAGCTGACAAATCTACTGAATCGAACATCTATCAGCTAGTTCACAATAGTAAAATGTGTTTATGACAGAGTGAACAAAATCAAATTAAAAAAAGCCTGAGAAACATATGCTGTGGCTCCCACTCAACTGGGAGACCACATGGACAGAGTATTTTAAACCCTCACTGTCCTTCATTGTTTTCCTCTGCTATTGACTCCACTGGGTGCTCCGTTCCTGAATTAAACACAATGACGAAAAAAAATAATTATTTGGCTGGTGATGAAAGATGGCAGCACAAACAACTAGTATCTGTTGACATCAACTTTAAGTGGGATCGCAGAGTGTAGCTGTGGGAGTTACGTTAAAACAGTTCAAATGTGAAGAGACTGGCTGAATTCCAGTTCAAGCCAAACATTAGCTTTCTCAGCCTTTAACGTGAAGTTACAAAGTGTTCTGGTTAAAATGTTATACTACAAAATAGGATTCTCATCCAAGAAACCAGACTAGAGCAAAAACAAAATAAAACCAAAATAAATTCACTGGAGCTTATAAAGTTTGATGTAAAGATCATTGTAAAAAAAAGTTTCAATTAAAATCAAATATTTGAGAGCTAAAGTGTATTGTGTAACTCTTGATTGAAGACTCCCCCTAAAAAGGCTCAATATGAATGACCAGGTGACTGTACCTTTCTCGACAGTGCAGTAGAGCATTTGCCAAAAATAAAGTTATTTAATCCTAAATTGTTTTGATGTTAAACTAGAGGTGATACAAGTTGGTACTTTAATGGCCTCTGTTATTGGTGCCACAATTGTCGTCTTAGCAATGGTACCAGAAGGAACAAATGCTAAGCAAGAACTGGCACCGATTTAGAGCTGAAACTAATTTCATGAGTAAAAATCCCCAAAAAGGCAGCTAATCCTAGGGCATAAATGTGTAAAATCTTAGGGATAAGGCAAAGCTGAATCAGGAAGGGGTTTGATTTTAGTGTCTAACAGGAGCAAATGAAAAAGTTACAGCATCCACTTTTTGCTTATCAAGTCAGTGGTAATAAACATTAATTTAAATAACTTATTCAAATTGACTGCATAAAGAAACATATTGTATGATGTTGCTATTTAGCACACATGTACCCTTTCCCAGTCTCATCATACCATGTATTGGGCGTACCCCAACTCCTTTGAAGAGTCCTGTGCGTCTCATCATTTAACAGAGCTGTGCATCATCGCCCCGGGTGATGGTATGTTTTTTCCTTTTTTTTTTTAGAGCACAACAATGAAAGCAGGGAGGAGGGGTAGGGTGAAATCATGGGAAGGTTCTTTCCAACCTGACAGAAAAACAGCAGAATGAACTCAACAATAAGATCCCACAGGATTTATGGAACAGCAGCTGACCCTCTGCTGGGATAGCTGCAGGGTGTCCACACATTTTACCCCCTGCTGGAGGGTGGGAAGGGCAGGGATTCCTCAGATAGCTCATCTCGCCACGAGCAAGCAAGGGCATGTCATCATGATTAGAAGAACCTTTTGTATCTCTAGTTATGCTAAAGGCAACAACGCATCAGCCAAAAATAATGAACAAGTGACAGTGTACGAGCTTGCTAAAGTATTTAGCTCTTTTAGATTTTGTCACATTACAACCCCTAACCTCAATGGGAATATTATGCAGAGCATAATTGTAAAGTGAAAGGAAATGGAGTCTTGGTTTTCAGTGTTTTACAAATAAAACTCTGAAAAGTGTGGCTTGAGGTCTGGACTTTGACGGGGCCCTCTTTAACACATCAATATGCTTTGATCCAAGCCATCTCATTATAGCTCTGGTTGTATGTTTAGGGTTGCTGTCTTTCAGCATGGTGAAATTATGACTTGTTTCAAGGCTTGTACAGCCTCTAACAATTATTTTGCAGGATTGCCTTCAATATACCTCCATCCATCCTCTAATCAACTCAAATCAGCTTTCCAGTCCCACTTAAAAAAAGGCATCCCCACAACATAATGCTGCCACCACTGTAAGTGCCTAAGGACTACAGTCGTGGCCAAAAGTTTTGAGAATTACATAAATATTGGTAATTGGAAAAGTTGCTGCTTAAGTTTTTATAATAGCAATTTGCATAAACTCCAGAATGTTAAGAACAGTGATCAGATGAATTGCATAGTCCTTCTTTGCCATGAAAATTCCACCACGGATGGACTGGAAAATTCTACTGCATTTCATTGCTGTCATTAAAGGACCAGCTGAGATCATTTCAGTAATCGTCTTGTTAACTTAGGTGAGAATGTTGACGAGCACAAGGCTGGAGATCATTATGTCAGGCTGATTGGGTTAGAATGGCAGACTTGACATTAAAAGGAGGGTGATGCTTGAAATCCTTGTTCTTCCATTGTTAACCATGGTGACCTGCAAAGAAACACGTGCAGCCATCATTGCGTTGCATAAAAATGGCTTCACAGGCAAGGATATTGTGGCTACTAAAATTGGACCTAAATCAACACTTTATAGGATTATCAAGAACTTCAAGGAAAGAGGTTAAATTCTTGTTAAGAAGGCTTCAGGGCATCCAAGAAAGTCCAGCAAGCGCCAGGATCGTCTCCTAAAGAGGATTCAGCTGCGGGATCGGAGTGCCACCAGTGCAGAGCTAGCTCAGGAATGGCAGCAGGCAGGTGAGAGTGCATCAGCACGCACAGTGAGGCGAAGACTTTTGGAAGATGGCCTGGTGTCAAGAAGGGCAGCAAAGAAGCCACTTCTCTCCAAAAAAAACATCAGGGACAGATTGATCTTCTGCACAAAGTATGGTGAATGGACTGCTGAGGACTGGGGCAAAGTCATATTCTCCGATGAAGCCTCTTTCCGATTGTTTGGGGCACCTGGAAAAAGGCTTGTCTGGAGAAGAAAAGGTGAGCGCTACCATCAGTCCTGTGTCATGCCAACAGTAAAGCATCCTGAGACCATTTATGTGTGGGGTTGCTTCTCATCCAAGGGAGTGGGCTCACTTACAATTCTGCCCAAAAACACAGCCATGACTAAAGAATGGTACCAAAACACCCTCCAACAGCAACTTCTTCCAACAACAGTTTGGTGAAGAACAATGCATTTTCCAGCACGATGGAGGACCGTGCCGTAAGGCAAAAGTGATAACTAAGTGGCTCTGGGACCAAAACATTGAAATTTTGGGTCCATGGCCTGAAAACTCCCCAGATCTTAATCCCATTGAGAACTTGTGGTCAGTCCACAAGAGGCGGGTGGACAAACAAAAAACCCACTAATTCTGACAAACTCCAAGAAGTGATTATGAAAGAATGGGTTGCTATCAGTCAGGATTTGGCCCAGAAGTTGATGATGCCCAGTCGAATTGCAGAGGTCCTGAAAAAGAAGGGCCAACACTGCAAATACTGACTCTTTGCATAAATGGCATGTATTTGTCAATAAAAGCCTTTGAAACGTATAAAGTGCTTGTAATTATAGTTCAGTACATCACAGAAACAACTGAAACAAAGATCTAAAAGTAGCTTTGCAGCAAACTTTGTGAAAACTAATATTTGTGTCATTCTCAAAACTTTTGGCCAAAACTGTAAGTTTTTTTGTTTGTTTGTTTGTTTTTTTCTTTCCTTTCCCTGGAGATTGATTTTGCTTTAACTGACAAGCCATTTCCACTACAGGGGCCACAAGATGACCATTTAGTAAGATTTTGTTCTTTGCGGAATGAGTCTTCCTCCAACAGGACTGTTTCTGTGATCTGGGGATACATATCTGCCAACCAAAAGTGTGATATAAAAACTGTACATTAGACCAGTACAGCATCTTATTGTTTTATATGGTTTAAGAGCAAAGGAGTTTCACTCTAGACTTGAAATCTGTAAGTAGGACACATTTTAAATTAACTGCACAAATCTCAACTCTCCTTTTTTTGTAGGATATAGAGGAAAAGAGATCCAGTAACAAAAATAAAAAGCTGTTATTTTCAGCATTAAAAATCCTATCCAATGATTCTATAAGAGCAATTACATGTTTTAATTTATGTAGAGTCACTTTATGAAATTGTGTAACAAAACAAATTTGTTTCACTGATGCAGATTTCTGTTTGCTTATATTTGAAGCAATGCACAAGCACAGCAGCCACAGCTCCTGTTCAGCAAGTCTGCTTCTTTCAACATTTAAAGTGATTAATGATGCAGACTCCTGTGAAACTTTTAAAAACTTTTATAATTTTAACATTACTGGTTCAAATCCCTCAAAAAGGGCTTTGACAAGAGTGTTACCCTATCACCATCCAGCAGGGTTCTAAGTTTTCTCCAATTTCTTAAAAATTTCTACAAAGATTATTAGATTTTCTTTATGTATTTAAAAAGGTAACTAATGTAAAGCACTGTAGTATTTAACATTTTTGGCTGGGTTTGGTTACAAAAATATCAATCACTCCTTGTGATTCATACTTGCGGGATGGGCAAAGACAGAAAACTACCTTGTGTCTTGAGAAAGGTTTGTGCAATGGAAATTCACCGCACGATTCATAGTGAGGATGGAGTGTTTACCGATAGATTCTCCCAGCTGAGTGATTCATCTTGGCAACTTCTCCAGAGTTACCATAAGCCTCTTGGCTGTTTCTCTGATTTTTGCTCTCTTTCAACGGCCTTTCAGTTTAGGTGGCAATAGTTAGTGTAATACTCTGTCTTTGCTTGGAAACCTTTTTTTAATAATAAAATTGAATATCACACAGGTGGACCCTATACCCAAATTAGGTGACGTCTGATGTCAATGTTCTGCATTGGATTTCATTTTAAGGTATCAGAGTAAAGGGTAGCTGAATCCAGCCTTTTTCAGATTGTTATTAGCAAAAGCATTAAGAAAAATTACATGAAAATTAAGGATTGTGATAAAATGTTGAAATATGTGAGGGCTATGAGGACTTGCTAGAAACTTTTTGCAGTAAGGGTGCACAGCATGAAAGATTTCTAAATGAAAACATGGTTAAAGTATGTGAAAAATTTCAGTCAGAAACTAAAGTATCAACGTTTCAAAGAAAGTATTTTGTGGACTTTTGTTTCTCTCACAAGCAAATCTCACGATGTGTTCTCTACCGATTGTGCAGCTACGCAGCACAGTAATTACCTCCAGTTTTATGATGGGTTTGTCCTTGGTTTTACAGCCGTCTGTTCAAGCACCTAGATAAAAGCGGTATTGGTGTAACACTGTCAGTTCAGGGTTATTTCCCCCCGACATGGTTAAGTTGGCTGCAGGATGCAGGCTAAGACTGCTGTTACTCCTGGCGGGGACTAACCCAGAAAAGGCAGGCGAGAAAGCAGGCAGGTTGCTGGAGATTGGTTCTGGCAGAAAACAGGTCACACATACATCTGAGACCAGCACGGCGCGGTGCCGGTTACAGCTTAATATCCACAGAAGCCAGAGCCAGGACATACACACCACCACAGACTTAAACCGAGAGCCAGGGATACGGCATATGAGAAAGATGAAGGAAAATAAAGTTGAGAGGGAAACAGACAACAGGACAGGGGGGAGGGGGGCAAAGAGAATTGGAAAGACAACCCACAGGAAACACAGAGGAAGAGAAGGAGGGAGCTGGAATGATGGATTTGCAGAGGTGCCGTTAACATAAGACCGGATGGGGTAATAGACAGGGACTCAATTTAAAGGCAGAATAAATTACATAGATATGCAGTTTATGAAAATATGATAACATACTATTAAAATGGATAACAATTGGGTGGGTAAAAACTGAAGGGTAGTGAAACTCTTGCAAGGTGGGACAAAACAGATATGTGTTCAGAAATTGGAATTTAATTTAGAAAAATGTATGTCACTGGGTATATATGGGTTGGTGATGCACATTTATTCCTACTGCTTAGGAGGGATTGTTGATATTCTCAATATTACATTGAAACATTTTGGTTGATCTGTTTCAATAGGTTTTCTGGGTTAATTCGCCCTTTTACCAATTCCTACCCTAATTTCTCTACTTATTGCCACTTATTTCCAATCTATCTCCATTTTATACTCTTAAACCATACTTAAACTAAGCATGTCAATTTACTTCTGTTAGTACTTTGATGAATAGTGGGGTTAAAATATAAAAGAAATATTGATTTATATTGAATGTGGTTCTGATTCCTGTTTGAGTCAGCTGTCCCTTATGAAAAATTAACCCTGTATAAACCAAACTAACTCATAGCAACCTCTTAAAGGCAGGTATTTATTAGAGTCACATGATCATAGATGGTGAAACAGTGAAATTAATATATAGATTTATTATACACAGAGTATGTTTGAAGATTATGGCTTACAGCTTGTAAAAACCCAAAATTTAGCTGATCACAAAATCTGAATATATTGATTAACACCAGTAAAAATATTTTTAAAAGAGAAATGTTATGCTCTGATCATGGTGTAGCCTATGTAATCATGGGGAAGAGTTGATAGTTAACCAGCAGACAGTCAGTGACACTTTCCACAAGGAGCGTAGTCCACAAAAGGGTATTGCTAAGGAAGATGACTACTCAAACAATGTTGTATGCAAGCATATTAACAGAAAGTTAAGTGGAGAGTAGAGGTCAACCGATTCATCAGCACCGATAGTTGATTAGTGGAACTATCATTATCGGCAAAAATATATACCGATAGTTTTTCCTGGTTCCGTCCGTTGCTGGAGCGGCTGAGAAGCACGCACTGTCATTCATTACACAGCAAGAGACAGCTGAGAAAGGTCTGCTGGCATCATGCAGTACAAGAGCGGCCTCTAGAGGTGTAATAAAAACTATTACTGATGCCTCGTGTTGTTTATTTCGACAAGTGATTCTGCGTGCTGCACTGAGAGCACACGCTGCGTGGAGAGCACTGACATAAGATGCGCGTTTAAAGCACCAACAGCTAAAAGGTATTTATACAGTACATTTTGTCATATCATTATAAAGTGATTAATTTGTTGACTAAATGCTGCATTAGTAGAGAAAGAACAGCACAACAGTATGTTTGTTTGCCTTCGAGGCTGAGAGGACGCTAACATTAGTAGTACCTCAAGCGATTAAAACACAAGACAAAAATAGTTTGAAAAAAAGTCAGACACAAATGTTTAATGTCACAATTGTTACCATATATTTGCACTAGTTTATATCCAGCTGGTCCCTTTATGCATTAAATATGCAGAAAAATTGTATATTTAAAGCTAGAGACGTAAGATAGCAAACTGATATGTTCATACAGCTGACAGAAACATACACGAATCAGAAAAGCATTCGATTTCTGTTATTTCTTTTTTTCATCTTCACTTGAATACATATTTTGATTAGATAATCATCAAGTGTTTATAAAATAGAAGCAAAAGTGTGAGACTATACATGTAATATTTATGTCATTTCAATGCTCTGGCATTGTAGATATTTAAATTTGGCCATCTTTAAGCATGACTGTTTGGATTTATATGAAACGATATCACAAGTTGGCTTGAAAAAGAACAGTTAAATAGTTACATTCTGAATGTAACTGGTTTTATTTGTTATTTAGAGTATGTGGGAATTGCGATGAAAGAAAGAAGAAGCGATTCCTCCCATTGACAACACAATGGGGTGTCATTTAATCCTTTTTTCTCTTCTCAACAACAGAAGGTAAAAACAACAACAACACAGCCAACATGGCGTAGCTCCACCCCTCTCTCTAGCTGCTCAGGGGAAGCCCCTGCTTAAAGAGACAATGTTCTCAAATACAGGCTGCATAACGGATCATGCAGCTACAAGGAATATGACTATGAAGTAATGCCAAAAAGGCAAGAACACAGAAGGCTAGTGCTGTCTGGTTAATTATGTCACTAAAGTCCACTACAAGAATTACTTTTTGTTTCAGTTTGAATGAATGTCTTTTATTGACTTCAATATTTATTCATATTTATATATTTATTTAATTTAGCATGTTTTCATTGTTCAACACAGTTTTTAACATTTTTAATAAAGTTCAGCACTGTTTTACTTGGAGTGTTATGTTTGTTTTTATGCAGGATCAATTTTAAAAACTATCGGTTCATTAATCGGTTATCGGCAAGTATGGCCCAACCTAGGTATCGTTATCGGTAAAATCCACTATCGGTCGACCTCTAGTGGAGAGATTTACAAAATGTTGTCTACTTAAAAGGTCACCACACACACATACATATTCAGGATATGAGATACAACTGCAACTTTTTTTTGCTAAAGCATCCAAAATACCAATATATATTTTATTTGATCTATATCTATTTGACCATGGTGTCTCTATTGTTCATTGGCTAGCAAACTGGCCTTACCTAAACCTGATAGGAAATCTTTGGAGGCAACAGAAAAGAGAAGCTGAAGAAGCTACTAATAAAGCAACCTGAGCTTCCTTAATAACTCAGCAACACCACAATACAACTGTTGCTTTTTGTACACAAAAAAGTCGATCATAAAACAAAAGAGTGAAGGGGCAGCGTTTCCATAAAAATCTTAAATAGCTTCTAAAGAGATCAAGATCAGTGCCACAAACGTGCCTTCTTCATTGTACTTTTGCAAGGACTAAAAAGTCACAAATCAGGTTCAGCTCAGGCTTGTAAGGTGACTGAACAGTTCATTGCACTAAAAATAAAAGAACAGGAGGGGTGCTTTAACTTCCAGAAAACAAAGACAAGAATAAGGAAATAATTTGAAAAGCACAGCCAGGCTCTACATCTACAGAGATTAACAATGATTGTGGAATACTATTTAAGCGGTTAGTTAGAAAGGTTGGTTAGGTTGGTTAGGGTGATGCACAAGTAACTCTGTCCCCTCCATGATCTGGCCAGACATGTTTGAATTAAATACTTAAACGCCTTCTGGGACTCAAGTCTTCTTTATTATGGAAACCCTGAGATACTTTTTTTGCCATAACACTGGGGTGGAGGTTGTGACGGGTGTATAACAGCAAGGGTTGGACATAGGAGCAAGCAAAGGGGGGGATGGCTGAAAGAGAGGAAGCAGAGAGGATGATGGAAGGATAAAAACATGCAATAGTGCAATAAGAGGATTTTTTTGTTGTGTTAGGGCAGTCCTCTTTATCTTTACTCAATCTTTAGACAATGCAGCAGACAAAATGTCTTCTGCTAATATGACTAACCAAAGCAACATTGATCAAGCTTTTTGATCAAGATATAAAGTATGGCTCATCTGAGGCCTTCAAAATTATTCAGATCTTCCTTAGCATAAAAGTGTATCTAATTTGATGCTGTTCTGTTAGTCCTTTTCTAGGTCATACAGCAGATGAACAAGATGCTTATACCCAGAAGTTAGGAAGCAATAGCTTTAAATTTACAGAACGGCACAGAAGTAAAAAAAAAATCTGTAGGATTCTTGTTAGTTAGCAAGGCTACCAACCATAATAAATCAGACAAATAATAAAGATGAGAAGTGAACTCTTAAAATTCATATAGCTTTTGGGTTTAAATAAACCCCAGTAACTGGGTTTTCCCACACTTTAGAGGACATTAATGCCAATTTGTGCATGTAAAAGTCTGAAAGCTAAAAGACCAGTGCAGGCGTTGCTTCAAAACTGCCAGAATCGCTTTGCTTTTATTTCACTGCATGGACATGTTTCCAGCTTAGAGCGTAACACAGCTTCAGTTGACTTGACAATCTATGTTCCAGCTTTCAATTTATGGCTATGAGATGTCCAACATGACCTAAAGAAAAATAGCCCGGATATAAGCACCTAATATGACCTTCCTTTGTAGGGTGGAATCAGCCTTAGAAAAAGGCAGGATGTAGATCTGCTACTTCACCTTAAATGAAAGAAATCCCTTTACATGGATTGGGGCTTCTGATCTGGATCCCTCCCTTAGCAGGTTTTCCAAGTTAAATCCTTCTATGTGGAGACCCTGGGTAGACTCAGAACCTGCAGAAGGGACTTTATATTCTTATGGTCTACAAAAGCCGTGGGAACCACCAGAATGAGTCGGAGAGTGTTGCTGGGGACACAGAGGTCTGGGTTTCCCTCTTGGAACTGTTACCCCGCAAAAGGATCTTACAGGTGAAACACAAAAATATAGAATATTGTGCAAAAATTAATTTTTTTCAGTAATTCAACACAAAAGGTGAAACTAAAATATGAGATAGACCTAATACATGCAAAGCAGGATATTTCAAGCCTTTATTATGACAGCTTATGAAAATCCCGAACTCAAAATCTCAAAAAATTAGAATATTGTGAAAAGGTTGAATATTTTACGCTCAAGGTGTCGCAATTATGGAGAAAACTGGTGACCTGACAGTTGTGCATAAAACCATAAGGAGGGAAAGCCTCAAAAGGTAATTGCAAAATAAGTTGGATGTTCCCAACGTGCTGTATCAAAGCACATTCATAGAAAGTTATGTGGAAGGGAAAGCGTGTAAGAAAAACGTGTACAAGCAGCAGGGATAACCGCAGCCTGGAAAGGACTGTCAGGAAAAGGCCATTTAAAAGAGTTGGGAACCTTGACAATGGACCGAGGCTGGTGTTAGTGCATCAAGAGCCACCACACACAGGTGAATCCTGGACATGGGCTTCAAATGTTGTACTCCTCTTGTCAATCCGATCCTGTACAACAAACGTCAGAAGGGTCTTACCTGGGCTAAAGAAAAAAATAACTGGAAATGTTGCTTCACATTTGGAAACCAAGGTCCTAGAGTCTGGAGGAAGAATGGAGTGGCAAACAATCTAAGATGCTTGAAGTCCAGTGTGAAGTTTCCACAGTGTGTTTTGATTTGGGGAGACATGTCATCTGCTGGTGTTGGTCCACTGTGCTTTATAAAGTCCAGAGTAAACACAGCCATCTACCAGGACATTTTGAAACACTTCATGCTTTCTTCGACAGACGAGTTTATGGTGAAACTGACTTGTTTTTCCAGCAGGACTTGGCACCTGCCAACACTGCCAAAACCTGGTTCAGTGACCATGGGATTATTGCGCTTGACTGGCCAGCAAACTCGCCTGACCTGAACCCCATAGGGAATCTGCCAAGAAGAGCTGAAGGCCGAAGAAGAGTTGAAGGCCGATGAAGAGCTGAAGGCCGCTTTTGTAGCATCCTGGTTTTCTATAACACCTCAGCTGTGCCACAGGCTGGTAGCATCCATGCCACGCCGCATTGAGGCAGTAATTGATGCATAAGGGGCCCAAACCAAGTACTGAGTACTTATGCATTATACTTCGACATTTCTCTATTTAAAATCCTTGTTTTATTGATTTCATGTAATATTATAATTTTCTTAAATTTAGAATTTGGGGTTTTCATAAGCTGAAAGCCAAAATCATCAAAATGATAACAAATAAAGGCTTGACATATCTCGCTGTGCATGTAATGAGTCTATATCATAAATTAGTTTCACATTTTAAGTTGAATTCCTGAAATAAATTAACTTTTGCATGACAGTTTTATTTTTTCAAGTTTCATCTGTAAGTGAAAAAATTATGAACTGTTTGAGAGAATATTTACTCATTTTTCTTAGTTTTAAATAGAAAATGTTGAGCAGAAATGACCAGAACTGTTTGTCTGAAACAGTAAAAGAAATCATAGTCCGCATTTTAATTTTTACAAACTCTTTTAAACAACTGAAGTTTGAGTCGATCAGAGACATACCTGAGCAAAATAACCCAAACTCTAGAACCAAATGGTCTACATTTGTATAGCACTTTTTCAGTCAAAGGACCACAAAGCGCTTTACACTACATTCAGTTATTCATCCATTCTCGCACACATTCACGTGGTGGTGGTAAGCTACCTAGTAGCCACAGCTGTCCTGGGGCACACTGACAGACGCAATGCTGCCGTACAAACAGGTGCCACCAGGCCCCATGACGACCACCAGCAGACAAGGTGGGTGAAGTGTCTTGCCCAAGGACACAATGACCGAGACGGATGGAGCGGGGTATCCCACCATTTATGGGAGGAGTGCCTACCACCTGAGCCACGGTTGCCCGTACCAATTCTTTATCATGTGTCAGACAGGAAAAAATACAAAGGCAGGTTTTCTTTGGCCCCTATAATTTTCACAGCTGATAGCAAACCATATTAAAGTATTAGAGAGGAGTTTATTTCCTCTAACTGGAACCACAATAGAATATAAAGTAAAAAAATATGTTTTTTTCCTCCATCTCTTATGCTTGTAATCACAATTTCAATGATTCTATTAGGTGAGGTGCAAAGGCATTTTAGGTGGGCTATTGGTTACCAAGTTTTGACTCCTTCCTTGATGACAAAAAAAATTATGTTCAGCCACGTTTAATATAATTTATAGAAATTGTCTTCAGAAGTCACATAATTAGTAAATGGAGTCTACTCATATGAGAACAAACAGCTTTGTTAAACACAAGGAAGACAGCAGAGAGCTCAGTGTTAAATGACATGCATTTGTATAACGCTTTTTCACACATTCAATCTGACTACTACCAGCAGGCAAGATGGGTGAAGTCTTTTGGCCAAGGAGACAATGACCAAGACAGTCAAATCAGCAACCCACAGGGTACCTGACGAGTTCCTACCACCTGAGCCACGGTCGCCCCCTAAGATTAAAATGGCAGTAAAGCATGAAGCACACACAAAAAATATGATACATGAAAACATTACTCAAAGGCAGCTCAAAACAAATGGGTTTTTAGCCGTGATTTAAAAGAACTCAGTGTTTTAGGAATTTTGCAGTTGTCTGGAAGTTTGTTCCAGATAAGAGAAGTATAGAAACTGAAAGCTGCTTCTCCATGTTTGGTTCAAATTCTAGGGATGCTCAGCGATGTGCGGGATTGAGATTCGGAAGCTGGTTGAGCTCGGTATCTGGGTGCTGGCTGGTCTTGGCCTGGGGATGCCCTCTGTCCACTGGGGCTATTGGTGTGGTGCCCCAACATGGGGTGGGGTGGGGGGTTGCATTGGGATGTCAGCTCTGAGGATTGGCCTGGGCTGGCGGCGCTTGTCAGCCATTGGCTGGCCGTGGGTCGCGCAACCTGGCAACAGTGGGAGGCCGTCGTTGACTAGGCCCTAGTCGGGTCCCTTTTGGGAGGTGGGACGCCCTCGGGCTTTGGATCTCCGGGCCCATGGCTGGATCTGCCCTGGCAGAGCCGGTTGCTGACAGAGCCCATGGGCTAATCACTAAAGCCCCCTGGGCCCATGCATTGTAGGTGCTGGATTGTAGGTGCTGGAGCCCCGGGGCTCTCCTCTTCTCCTCTCTTGGGGGGTGCGGTCAGCCCTGGTTGGTCTGCCTGGGGCTCCTGTACTCCGGGGGTCTTTTGGATGTCTAAGGTTCCGATCTCCTTCCGGTCTGTGTCAATTCCTAGGAGGCGGATCGATGGCTCCTTACACCAGCTATTGAACACTCATATGGAGAAACCTTATAATGCACGAGCATGCTCATACACACACACACACACACAGGTGTGGTGATTCCGATGTTTAAAAGATGCAATCTTGGGCTTAGGTCACCATTACTAAATCTTGTAATAATCGGTACCATGAGCTTTTCAGTGACGCTGTTATTGTACTTGTATATCTATTTGTGGGTTGTAGTTGTGTAGTTTTTGGTTTGCATTGTTTAATTTGTTTTCTCATTGTTTTTTTCCCTCTCCCTCCCGTCCTGTGGGTGTGGAGGCAGACTGGGATGTTTTCTTTGTTACCCTTCCTCTCTTGTATCTTCAACTTACCCTCTCCTCCTTAACTTTTTTCCTACCTCTCTTCATCTTCTTTCCTTCTTCTACTCTTTTTCTGCCTCTGTGTCCATAATATCAGAAAAAAAAACACCAATTTCTAATAAAGATTTCTTATACATATATATCAAGCGGAGTTCTATAGCAAAAGCCGTAAGGCTACACTTGTGAAAGTAAATCTGTTGGGCTTCTACTTGGTACTCAGACACCAATTCTGAGAGCCAGGCTGCCAGACAGGACACGTAAAAAAAATAAAAATAATCTAAAACCAATAGGCCAATTGAGAATCTGGAAAGACCCATCTTTCTCCATCCAATGTGATTGCTATATTGCAAAGAAAATTTGACAAATATTTCTGCTTCTAGATGTGGAAAGCTCAAAGTAATAAAGTATTACTTAGTGCGAGACCAAATACAAATGCATGTCACACTTTGGAGTTTTATTATGTAAAAAGTTTGAAAACCATGTATTATTTTTCTTCTACTTCACAGGCATGTGCTCCTTTGTATTGGTCAGTCATATAACATTTCAGTAAAAATAAATTAAGGTTTGAGGTTGCGATGTGACAACATGATAAAGTTCAAGCAGTCTAAATACTGCCAGGCACTTTACATTAAGAAAAAAAAGAAGTTGTTAAACATCTGTAGATGAACACAGAGACTCTCGTCTTTCCAAATGCAGTTTGCTGGATGTTGCCGTTACTCTGTTAAGGGACTGCGAGCGGTCCCATGTGAACACACTTCTTTAATGCAAAGTATTGATGACATCCAAAGTGCAGCTAATACGGTTAGAGCTGCTGCTACATGAGCGGAGGGCCTTCCCCAGATACTCGGCATGGCCAGGAGGCTCGCTGACGCAGAAAGGCCCTAAATGAGATAGTGCCAAGGCCCAATCTAATTAGGAGACTGAGACACAGCGCAAGAGGCAGGTACAGGACAAAACAAGGTAATGGAAAAAAGGGTGAGGAAGGGGAGGGGGCTGAGGTAAAGAGTAAAAGCAAACCAAAAGACAAAGAGATACAAAGTGGGTAAAAGAAATAAGTGCTAAACTGGTAGGGAGAGTGTGAAATGGAACAGAAAGGAGAAAAGGTTTTGCATTTCACAAGCTGAATTGTTTGTGTACCCCCCTCCCTGCTGGTAAATGGGAAACAGCCTGTTCTGTACCACCCCCTTCTCCTCAGCTGTTCAGACCCACTTGCCCTTCCTTTTCTTAGTCAGCTCCTCACAATAGCTAGCTGATGAACCCAGGGCTAACATGCCCTTTGAGCTGAAAAAAGGCAGAACGCATGGAGAGTCCGTAATGATATCAGCCCACCACAGGAAGCACGACAACACCCACCCGCCAACTCCTTCAATTATTTCCTTTCTGCCTTGGTCTTCAAACACCTCCTCCCGTATACAAAACTTGAGGACTGTTACAAAAATAGAAGAAGAGTTACTTCCAAGTGAAAATCTGTCAAAACAAAGGAGAGAAAAAACCACAAAACAATGTAAACATGTGAAGAGGTGGCATAAGTGGGGAGCAATTGTGCTGGTATGTAACTTCTCTTGAAGAAAAGCAATCTAAGCATTTTGTTTTTGAAATTAAATGCTGCCTCTGGTTATTGTGGCACTTCTAACAGATGAGATTGGATAGAATGATTAGATCAGGAAGAAATAGATTAGTTTGGCTACCTTATGTCTTTCATTTCCTCTACTCATATTCCAACACTTGTGGTGAGATGCTGAGACAGATATCAAGGCGGGAATTTAACACATGCCAGCACTGGAACTGCCAAAACCAGAGACAACGGAAGACAACAAGGATTTTCCTCACATATTAAAAATGCAAAAACCAACAGGGAAATGATGTTGGGTTGGCATACACAATTCCTAATGTGTACTTGACAAACATTCCAAGTAGAGAAGGCACTGAATCATCTAAAAATATAATGTTCCTGTTGAAATGACCAACTATGCCCAAGTTTTAACTACCTGCTGAATAAAGCTAAGTTTGGAGTATCAAGGCAAGACAAATTTATTTGTATAGCACATTTTCAACAACGTAATTCAAGGTGCTTTACATGATTAGGGGAAAAAATAAAAACAGCAATAAAGCATAAAACACAGAGCATGACACGTAAAAACATTACTCAAAAGTAGACACGAATTTAGGTTAAAGTAAAAACAGCAATAAAGCATGAAAGATGCACAAAACATATGATACATGAAAACATTACTCAAAGGCAGCTCTAAAAAGATATGTTTTTAGCCATGATTTAAAATAACTCAGTGTTTCAGCAGCTTTGCAGTTGTCTGGAAGTTTGTTCCAGATTAGAGGAGCATAGAAACTGAAAGCTGCTTCTCCATGTTTGGTTCAAATTCTAGGGATGTTGAGTAGATTGGAATTAGAAGACCTGAGTGGTCTGGGGGTTAGTATAGTGACAGTAGATCTTCAAGATATTTTGGTGCTAAGCCATTCAATAATTTATAAACTAGTAAAAGTATTTTGAAGTCTATCTATCTTTGAGCTACAGGGAGCCAGTGAGGACTTTAAAGCTGGGGTGATGTGCTCTACTTTTCTGGTTCTAGTTGTTACAAAATATTTCAGTGTTATCTCAATTAATTGATTAAGTAATTGTTAATAAAGGCATCTGGGGAATATAGCATAACTATTAGAGTCAGGGAAGGGGCCTTTCACCCACTCTGATCTAACTGACTCCTCAGCAGTGAGGAGTGTTTTGGTTAAACTTGCAATGAAGAAATAACATCAGAGGACTGAAGGCAGAAGCTGCTTTCAGAGAGCACAGACATGAGCTGGGTGCGAGAGAGTTCGTGCGTTGGCCCAGACGGGCTCATGTTTCAGACTGGCCGTAACAAAATATAAAAAACGCAGATGCACACTCCAGCCTCATTCCTATGAAGGTAAGAAGACATTACTTTCCACAACATAATGAGAACATGAGCAGCAGCATTCTGGATCAGCTGCAGCTGTCTAATTGACTTTTTAGGCAGACCTGTGAGGACACTGTTGCAGTAATCAATCCGACTAAAGATAAACACATGGATGAGTTTTTAAGGTGTAGACCTGCTTGTTCTTCAATTCATACACTTTGTAAGCTACACCGGTACCACTGGCAGCTGAAAAACAAAACAAAAAACTGCATAATACTGTCACCAGCATGTTGAAGTGTACATTGCTTTGAAAAGCTACTTCAAACTTACTGACATATTTCTGAAGATATGTGCACCCCCCTTTGCAGTTGAGACAGCTTCAACTCTATTAGGCTTTCCACAAGGCTTAAGAGTGTGCTTATTTTTATTTTTTACATTTTCCAGGTCACAGTCTCAGCTCTATTTCCACACAAAAAAATATTGTGGGTTGAGTTCCAGACTCTGCACTGGCTAGTCCACAAAACTTCCTCTTCTGACTTTATGGATCTTTCTTTGTATACTTCTGCGCAGTCATGTTGAAACAGGGAGGGACCCTCCCCAAAAAAAATGTTGGGGCTTTAATTAGTCAAAAACCTCATGATATGCTAAACCTAGAAACTACTGATCAGGCCCGAAATCTAGGTGTAGTAATTGACCCCTGAACCTCCAAGGTCACATAAAGGCAATCACAAGGTCAGTGTTCTATCACCTGAAGAACATTTCTAGAATTAAAGGACTAATGTCGCAACAGGACCTCGAAAAACTGATCCATGTGTTTATCTTTAGTCGGATTGATTACTGCAACAGCGTCCTCACAGGTCTGCCTAAAAAGTCAATCAGACAGCTGCAGCTGATCCAGAACACTGCTCCTCGAGTACTCACTAGGACCAGGAATGTAGAGCAAATCATCACAGTTCTACAGTCTTTACACTGGCTCCCTATAGCTCAGAGAATAGATTTCAAAATACTCCTACTAGTTTAGAAATCATTAAATGGCTTAGCACCAAAATATGTTGAAGACCTGTTGTCACCGTACCAACCACTGAGACCACTCAAGTCCTCCAACTCTAGCCTACTAAACATCCCTAGACTCAGAACCAAACATGGAGAAGCAGCTTTCAGTTTCTATGCTCCCCTTATCTGGAACAGACTTCCTGACATCTGTTTAGAATTGCTTTTGAATAAATGATTGTCATATGTATCAAATGTGTTCATGCTCTCTTGCTTTACTAATGTTTCTCTTGCTTTGTGGACTTTTAATTTCCAATGTCATATTCTGTTTTTTTTCTTCTTTTTTTTTAAATCAGCAAATCATGTAAAGTACCTTGAATTACCCTGTTGTTGAAAGTGTGCTATACAAATAAAATTGCCTTGCCTAAAGCATTAAGATTTTCCTTCCTGATTCTTGGCTTTTTCTTTGCATGCTAACCATCTATAATTTTTCAAAGGATGGACATAATTGTCAAAAAAGGACATTCATCCCAAACACATAAACAGTGTTGTGTAATAGAAACTGGCTTTTGAATGGATTAATCTGGCTACTGGAATGACCTTACAAAGCCACCAACCTCAACCTTTCTCAAAGTTTGAGCTCTATGCTTCCACTGCTGGTATTCTGACATGTGTAGTGAGATGCTGAGACTGATATTGAGGCAGGAATCTAATTGGCCACTAACATGCCAACGTTAGTGTCATTAAAAGCAGGGAGAGAAGAAGACAATATGCAAATTCCAAGGTTTTCCTCATATTACAGAAGCAGAAATAGATATAATTAGATGCTGGTAGTGAGTGCTGGAAGAAAATTTGAGGAAAATGACTGAATATTTTTTAAATACGCAATAAGGAAAGGTGAAAACAAATGAGAGAGTAGGTGGATGTATAATGTAGAACACCTATTTTTTCCTGCTGGTACAATGTTACCTCTAAGACTTGATAATTAGATTATACTACCAACTTAAATCTTATTTCTTTTGAACACCTGAAAGAAGAAAAAAGGTATTTGTCAGGGTCAGTATGGTGGTTTCAACATCACATTTACACACACCCTGCTGTCTAGTTAAAATAAGCAACTAAGCAACAGCATACAAAGTCAATATTGTTAAATTTCTCAGTGGCATGTTATTTAGAAAAAAAATTACCCCTTGTATAATCTTTTTTCTTAGGATGGAAAAAGATTCTAAACACTTGAGGAGAGACATAAATCTATTTACTTTTAAAATTTTATACATAGCTCACTATGCAAATACTGGCAATAAATTCTTCCTTTATTACAGCAGCGTAATTTTACACTGAAAATTGTAGAAAAACCCCTCCCTAATTCAAGTAAATTATTTTCGTGAACACAAATTAACCAAACAAAAAAATAAAAAATATTCAATAAAGAGTTGGGTTGGTCACCACCCCTACCCTACCCTCCAAAAATAAATCAATTACCACTGGGGCTGATCAGTGTAGTGATAGCACAAAACTGTAGAAAGGGACTCTTTGATAAGAGATGGAGAGTTTGTCTTGTAGGCAAATGCATAATTTAACCCCTGGAAACTCAAACCTAATAACTCAGGGGTCTGCAACTCGAGTCCTCGAGTGCCACTGTGCAACTTTTGGATGCATTCCTGCTCCCATACATCTGAATCAAATGGCTTAATTATCTCCTTGGCATGTCAGTACGCGTGTTGTAACAGGGATGCAACAAAGTTAACGGTGACATTTTTTTATTTACTTTTGGATCATGACAATTGGGGTGGCATGTTGGTGCAGTTGCCAGCACTGCTGCCTTGCCGCAAAAAGGTCCTGGGTTCAAAATCACGGCAAGGGTTTTTTCTGCATGTTCTCCCAGTGCGTGTGTGGGTTTTCTCCAGCTACTCTGGCCTCCTCCCACAGTTCAAAAACATGACTGTTTGGTTAATTAAGCTTAGAACAGAAGCAGGAAGAAGGATCTTTATTTGCCCCAAAAGCCCTCAACAGCCCTAAAGAACAGGACAGCGGACCTCCATCGCCCCCGCAAACCCCTGACAACCCACAGTCTTCCCTACCGCCCCCCTCCCCCCATCTGAAATTCACTGAGCAGATGATGGAGCGGGTCAACATTGGGCTCAGATCTACCCCCCAGACCAATCTGTTTTCTTTACCCATAAACCCCACACTAGGACGATCAAAGGTAGGGCAACAAGCCCGGCCCACTTCTACCCCACCACGTAAGCATGTACAATCTCCACAGTCTGATTTATGATGTGTTAAGGGTCCAGGCTGCAAAAAATAAAAAATAAAAAAATAGGGTCCAGGCTGCGTGAATATCAGCAGTCAGAACTTTTCCCAGGACAAGCTGGGACCCTGTTCATTAGAAGGTTCGATCATTTCTGTACTTATAAGTAACAGAAGGAATGTAGTTATGTCAAAACAGAGCACTGCATTCTAAAAGGTTTTTAAGTAAAGTAAACATACGCTGTACACAGCCCGCCCCAAAACACAAGGGACACAATAATACTCTTAAACCTGTTAAGATGGTCTTATTAAATGTCAGGTCTATAGTTGGGAAGACATTTTTAATCAATGATCTTATCACTTAGCATAGCCTTGATTTTATGTTTTTAACTGAGACTTGGTTAGATAAGAATAGCAGTGTTTCTCTAATCGAATCAACCCCTCCCAACTTTAGTTTTGTCAACCAGGCCAGACAGAACAGGAGAGGTGGAGGAGTTGCTATTTTATTTAATGAATCATTCCAGTGTAAGCAGTTATCTCTTGGAAGTTTTCCTTCTTTTGAATATGTTGCTGTACAGCTGAAGGCCTCATCTAGAGCCATGTTTGTTAACATTTATCGGCCTCCAAATTACTCTGCTGACTTTAATGATGATTTTAGTGAACTGCTGTCTATAATATGTGTTGATTATGACTGTATAATTATTGTTGGTGATTTTAACATCCATGTTGACAATCCCCAGAACAAAGGGTCAAAAGACCTGAGTAACACTCTGGACAACTTTGGGCTGACTCAGCATATAACAGAGCCCACACATAATAAGGGTCATGTTTTGGACTTACTGATCTCGAAGGGTCTGGGCATTTCCAAGATTAATGTGCGCGATGTGGGCTTGTCTGACCATTGTTGTGTTTTCTTTAAGAGTATAAATTCGGTTCACATAAAGGTTTTAACGGAGGTTATCACAAAACGATGTTTAACTGAAAACACTAGTGAGATCTTTAACCAGGTCTTCTCTCTAACACCTGCCCTGTCAGGGGGTTCAGTCAATGAACTTGTCAACAGCTTTAATGCTAAAATATTAAATGTTATGGATACTATTGCTCCTACAAAGGTGAAGGTTATCTCTGGAAGGAAAAAGTCTCCATGGAGAAATTCCACACTGGTGAGAAATGAAAAAAGGGAGTGTCAGAAAGCCGAGCGCAGATGGAGAAAAACAAAACTTCAGGTTCATTATGACACCTATAAAAAACTTCACTCTTATAACTTACAACTGAGGAATGCAAGGAAGTCATATTTTTCTGACATCATCACCAGAAATAGTCATAGTGCTCGCACATTATTTGCTGTTGTCGACAGGCTAACAAACTCTCCTGTGTCAGTAGCACCTGAACTCTATTCCACCAAGGCCTGCAATGGCTTTGCCAAATTCTTCACAGACAAAATCCAAAATATTAGACAAGCGGTTGGTTCATTAACGCCAGGTTCAGGTTATGTACAGTGTCCACGGAAAATCCGTTTAAACACCATGAAACAGTTTTATCTCATTAACAGCAAAGATCTGGAGGACATCTTACGTCAACTGAACTCCTCCTCTTGCTGCTTAGACATCCTGCCCACAGGCTTTTTCAAAAAGGTCTCAAAGATCTTGGAGTCAGATCTGTTACAGTGAACTCATCTTTAATGTCGGGTGTTTTCCCAGAGCCCCTGAAAACAGCTGTAATTAAACCCCTGCTGAAAAGAGACAATCTGGACAAGACACAAATGGACAACTACAGGCCCATATCCAATCTTCCATTTTTAAGTAAGATCATTGAAAAGGCGGTTTTTCATCAGCTAAATGACTTCTTAAGACAAAGCAACTGCTATGACGTCTTTCAGTCAGGTTTTAGACAGCACCACAACACTGAGACTGGTCTGACCAAAGTCATCAATGACATCCGTTTGAATACTGACAGTGGAAAAATGTCAGTGTTAGTTTTACTGGATCTCAGTGCTGCATTTGATACAGTTGACCACATTATTTTACTGAAACGACTGGATAACTGGGTGGGTCTCTCTGGCACTGTACTAAACTGGTTCAAAACGTACTTAGAGAACAGGAAGTACTTTGTGTCAATAAGTAACTTTACATCTGAGCAGACGGGAATTACATGTGGGGTTCCCCAGGGTTCCATCCTGGGACCACTTCTGTTTAACATCTATATGCTCCCACTGGCACAGGTAATAAATAACAACAATATAAGTTACCATAGCTACGCAGATGACACACAGATATATATTAGAATGTCACCAGAAGACCAAGGGCCTGTACAGGCTCTTGGCAAATGCATTGAGGAAATTAATGACTGAATGTGCCACAATTTTCTGCAGTTGAACAAAAACAAAATGGAGGTAATTGTCTTTGGAGTTAAAGAGAAAAGATTGAAGGTCACCACAGGGCTTCAGTCCATACACCTAAAAACCACCAACCACGTCAGAAATCTGGGTATAGTGATGGACTCAGACCTAAACTTTGAAAAACACATTAAGGCAATCACAAAATATGCCTACTATCACCTTAAGAATATATCAAGGATAAAAGATCTGATGTCTCAGCAGGACCTGGAAAAACTAGTCCATGCATTCATCTTTAGTCGGCTTGATTATTGTAACAGCGTCTTTACAGGTCTACCTAAAAAATCAATTAGGAAACTGCAGCTCATCCAGAACTCTGCTGCTCGAGTTCTCACTAAAACCAAAAAAGTGGACCACATCAGTCCAGCTCTGAGGTCTTTACACTGGCTGCCTGTCTCTCAGAGGATGGACTTCAAAGTTCTGCTGCTGGTCTATAAAGCTCAGAATGGTTTAGGACCAAAATACATCAGTGATCTCCTGACCCAGTATGAACCTACTCGACCCCTCAGGTCATCTGGATCCGGTCTTTTATCAGTTCCCAGAGTCAGAACCAGACATGGAGAAGCTGCGTTCAGCTTCTATGCTCCACATGTCTGGAACAAACTCCCAGAAAGCCTCAGATCAGCTGGAACACTCAGTTTATTTAAATCCAGGTTAAAGACCCACCTGTTCTCAGCTGCTTTTGATTAGATTTTTATTCAAAGTTTTAAATCTGCACGGCTTCTTTTAAAATAATTTCATATTTTTTTATTTATTTTTTTAAATCATGGTTTTTATTCCTGTCCTTTTGCTTTTTCTGCACCCTGCTGTAATGCTTTTGATGTTTTATGTAAAGCACTTTAAATTGTCTTGTAACATGAATTGTGCTATACAAATAAACTTGCCTTGCCTTGCCTTAATTAGCTTTGGGTATGAATTGGCTTTAGGTATGAATCTGTGTGTGCATGGTTGTATGTCTCTGTGTTGCCCTATGAAGGACTGGCAAACTGTCTGAGGTGTACCCCACCTCTCACTCAAATACTGCTGGAGATAGGCACCACCCTGCAAGGATAAGCAGGTATAGATAATGTATGGATGGATAGTGACAACTTCCTAGATAATAACAGTATGCTTTAGTGTCCAACAGCCTTACAGTGTGTCTTTGAGTTCAGTGCTTGCTGAGCTTGTTTTAAAAAGAAGCAAAAGAAACGAAACTATAAATGAATGCCACAAGAGTTGAAGTGCCAGTCATAAGTGTATATTTGCTTGTCAGTAGCATGAATCTCTTGTTATGTTAGGGCAGGGGTTTTCAAAGTCAGTCTTCAAGTGCCGGTATCTTGCATGTATTAATTATTTTCCTGGTTTATCACGCCTGAATCAAATGATGGCTTGCTGCCAGGCTTCTGTAGAACTTTATGACATACTGAAGAGGTAGTTGGACCGTTTGATTCAGCTGTGTTCAGAGACAAATCTAAAACTGGCAGGACACCAGCCCTTGAGTGCTGGAGCTTGCCACCCATGCCTTAGGGACTTCAATGATTTATTAGATCTGTCCTTCTGATTGGGTGTAATGATGATACAGCAAACAACTTCATTGCATTCTTAAAAAACGAAATGAGTACACCAGTCTGAATCATTTTCTCAATAAATGTAATATGTGGTTGGGGGCAGTATTCTTGAAGCTTAATGGTTTATCTATTTCTAAAACAGTTTTGATGCAACACCCAGTTATATCCCAAATTCCACTCAAGCTGTTGATTTTGGATGAAGATGCCTTCACTTTGCACAACATCCCAGCTCCACTTGGAACAAAACAATTCCTTAGCATGAGCAAGCACTTCATTTATTGTCAGAACCCTCAGGGCCAGTCGATGATTGTGTTAAACTGGCTTCACTGGGGACAGGAGAGCAGTTTCCAGTTTTATGATGGGCATGAGCCTTTATGGTTTCTGTTTTATGGAAATCCTAAACAATTTCCATTTAACTCAGGGTAACCATTTGGATCAATTGGTTTAAGCTTGAGTAGACCACGGTGTTCCAAAAGGATACATGATAATGAACATCAAAACTGGTTTTGGAATAGACACATTGTCCTTCTGGTGTCCTTCGGTGGTGCCTAAAAACCAGATTTGTTTCTCAAGTAGCCAGCTATTATAAATTAACTCTACCAATTGTGCCAGGAAGAGCAGTTAAATACTCCACCAAAATTAAATCTGTAGCTTGTTGTTGGCTACAAAAGTGTGTGGACATGGTGCAGGTCTTTAAGAGAAATGTAACTATATTTGAGGGTGTACGTCTAAATTAGAGCCTATATGTGCAAGTTTAAGGTTTTAGAGGAAATCCTTTGTTTTTAAATTCACTGAAGCTGATTTTGGTATAATCATTACCACTTGGGAGGGGGAGAATGATTTTAATGCATTCGCAAAATCTCAAAATTAATGACATTTAGGTTCATAAAGAGTGTTTAAATTTTTCATCATTAATGCCACATTTTCTGTGGATCAGTTTCTCTATTATAGCTTGTTTAAAAAGGGACATAATGTGTCCCCTTTAAAGTTGCATCTCTTTAATATGCTGCCTTTGATCATGACATTCATAAATGCTTCCAAGTAGAAAAACAAGGCAATTTAAAGAGATTAAACTTTACCTGTTCAAAATGTAAATTTCAGCTTTCTTCAGATTATAATTTCCATCAAGACAGGTATAGTGTCAACAACAGGATGCATTTTAGGTGCTCATCAATCAGCGTGCAGAAAAAGGTGAATTAGACCAACACTTTTTTTTTAACTACTGGCTTGTGTTAGCCAAATAATTTTGTTGAAGCCCATTATCCAAAATTGTACTGTTTTCATCAAGTCAGTCAACCCATCAAATCAACCACTAAGATGTTTAAAGACTGACAAACGTAATTTGCCAAAGAGGATCAGCATGTGGGCAACATAAGCATCCTCTCTGAGACCTTTTTGAAGGTTTGAGTGATTACATTTTCATCCCACTAAAGCGTCTTGCTCTGTTTTCGGATAAATCTGTGTTTTTTTTATCCTCTTTTCTATGATGCCTAATAAGCTGATGCTAATAAAACCAGGCTTTGTTTTGCTGTGTTTTTTTTCTATCAGAATAAAGCCATCAGCTAATCTTGAGGGTCAACTCTATCACGGCCGGATACGAGGGCTTAGCCATTTTCTTAAATTCATCAAGGTTTGATTACTTCTGTAAAGATTTTTGCCACAGTCTGATAACCTGATGCTACCTAATTAATGCCTTTTTACAATCCTGTTGATGCTGACATAATCAAAGCACACTGGGCCTCCTTTGTTTGTTCACTTTGTTGTGTTAAAAATACTATTCGCACTTACCTTTAAACTTTTCACTCTTCCCCTTCGCCAAAAATTACAGTTCATAAAACACTAATATATTTCCCAAGAAAATAAAAATTCCTACCTAAAGCGGCAGCCAGCAACAGATTTACACTAGTTTGAGCTTGTGTAGCTTTCACTGTCGCTTGGTAGCCTCCGCCTCCACTAGTACAGTAGCTCTTGTTTTCTCTCTCTCTCTGTCTGTCTGCATGCGTACCTTGACCTCACCTAACACGATAGTGCATTCGGTCAGTTGTGTTTAAATAATGAAAGTAAAAGTAAGGGTGGTACAGAAAAGGCTAGAATCAAAAACAGGAAGGGTCTGGAAACAGACGCATCCAAACGTGCAAAGATTGGCAAATTTATTTCTAAAAAGCGCTCACAGTTTGAAAGGTCAAATGAGGATGAAGAAACAGGTAAGGCAAGATGTTGAACTTTGCCTGCAAACCACCGTAATTAATTATTTCAATAAATTGTGTGGCATATCATAGCATTATATAAGTTAACTAATACAATGATGCAATACCCCATAATTGGGAAACTGTCTTCCCCTCGTCAGACGCAAGATCCAGCACTAAGCCATGAGTCCAAAAGTCCAGATTGGGCAGGTAGTATTTCTTATTGAGTAAATGTTATTAGAATCAATATAATGAAGAATGTGGTGAAGATCTGCTGCATATGAAAAGTGTCCTGAAATTCTAGATGAATTAGTACTAGATTATTAAAACTGAGCTGAATTGATCAGAAGGCTTTGTGAAAAGTGGATATTTGTGCAGAGAAATATAACCATTTTAAAAATGTGATTTAGTGTCAAAAGCAGAGCCAGGAGCAAGTACTTATGAGAGGATTGCTCAATATGGAGGGAACAGGTATGAGCTGTTGTGAACAAGCAAGCAATATTTCCAATATAACCACTCAATATGCTTAAACAAGGGTTGGACATGTTTTTTTTTGTCATTTCTATTATACAGAAGAAAAACAAGATAATGGCATATTAAGAAAAAAGTTATACATGGAATAATGCATTTGCTGACTGCAGTGCATGTAATTTTTTATTCTTTTTTCATAATATTTAGATCATTCCAATTATTTGATACTGCAGAAAAGGTCATTCTAATGTAACGAAAAAATGTTGGAGCTCTTAAACTCATATCCTTATATTTGTAAAATCTAACTAGTGATAGAACTGTTTTCCTGTAAAGAAAAAAAAAGAGTTGATAGTGCTGACACTTTTAATTAATTTGTAAGGGTTCAGATATACATAAACACATATTTGAACAGAATATAAATTCTGATATTGTTGAAAGGGATGGGTTATAAAGAACAATGTTGGAGATGTGCACTCGTTGAAATAAATCTATATCGTGAAGCAAGCCTTATTTGCAATAAATTGGATACATTTTAGAAAAATAGACAAAATTAAGGCTTTACAGAAAAGTGTGATATTGTAGACTTAACATTTAGGTTAAAGTCATAATGTGATTTTAAGTAAAATCCAGGGCTGAAAATTAGTCCCACTCTGGCCATGTAGATCATTTATACCAACGGACAATGAATGATAAACCACATTTGACCGTATTGTTAGAATTTGGGTTGGTTTGGATTATATTTAATTGGATCTGAATCCAACTATATGATTAAGTTGTATTGGAATGAACTGTATTTAAACCAAACCTATGAAAAAGTGAGTTACAATTAGGTAAGAATCAGACATGGTTGTCTTTATATGTCATTTGTTGTCAACTGATGCTATACCAAAGAAAATGAACCAAGTTGACAAAAACACTGAGGGAAGATGAAAGGCAAAAACTATGGGTTAAAATAGTCCTAAACTAACTTTTAATTAATGTTAAAACAAAAAAGAGGAAAATAAATGACTAAATCCAGAAGTGCTGCTCACAACATTTTAAATGGTTGTTGTTGCTGTTGTTGATCAGCACCAGATGAGAGAGCTTCCTTTCTTTGAGCCAAGCAAAGAGCTGATGCCAAGACAGCTATGTTTTTTTTTCTGTGCTACAATTGGCACTCTTGGCAGTTGAAATCTGAGCAACTGGTACTAAGCAAGCACTGACCCTGTTTTAACACTAGAATATATTGGGATATTTGCAGATATGATATAAGCACTAGAGATTAAAGTCAGTAGCAAAACCAAACATATTTACAGTCTGCAACGGAGATTCGGCACAGGATACCTGATCTGAAATAGACAGTTTGATACGCTGACCTTTTTGACAGAAACAGGGCTTGGAAACTAGTGTCGTAATTCTGACAGAAATTATCCTGAAAACACTTTAAGCTGCAAAAGTGGATGGGGACATTGTCTAGGATTCAGCCAAGTATGACTGTGAGCAGCAGCTCCTATGATAGCCTGCATCTCGCTGCAGTTGCTAGGTCAACTTCTGAGCACAGAGAACACAAAGAGGCTGATTCTTCATAGTCAGCAATCAACGACCTGCAGCACAAAGCACATATATCTTCCGTGGCTTGTATTAAAACTGCACACTATTCATTTAAAAATTTAATTTGCCCACTAAATTAAAGAGTGGAGCGAACATAATGCATGAATCCAGATTGTCAGGAGGGGGGTGGTGGGACCCCCTCCAAACCGTCCTGTAAATGAAAGCAAAGTACGCGGAGAGGTTTGCTGGATCAAATTGCAGCATTGTCCTATTTCACTGGGGGAAGAGTTTGCGGGCGTGCATGTGTACTGAGCACAGAGAAAGTACATGGCACTTCATTTCTTGAGCTGATTGCGTGCTGCCCAGTGGTTGCTGCCCGGCGCCTCGGCAAAACACATTTTTCCCCCTTGTCTGTTGCAAACAAACCAGCCAGAGAAATCAGATCACAATCAGGAGAGATTCACAGAACTGATTAAAAATGAACAAATCTGAAGTTCTTTTTTGAAAAAGTAAATTCCCATTGGTGGTGAAGGTGGAGAGAGAGAGAAAGAGAGAGAGAAAGAAACGCCTGCCTACACAGCACTTTTTATTATACGGTAAACAATTGCGCCGAATTTCTCTTGGTATTTCTCCAAATCCAGCACAGGAAGTGGGAAATGTGCTAATTACGCTAAATAACCCCCATGAAAGTGGCACGTAGGCTGCAACTCAAGAAGTCAAGAAGATACGGGAAAAACAAGAGCTTATGGAGTTAGACAAATAATATAAAATAAATAAAAGTGGAAATCTAAGAGAGGCTTATATGCAGTCAATTAATCAGACTTAACTATCTCAGATACTTGAGGATGTATAAAACATATCTAGACTGAGAAACATCATAAATATATTTAAAAAATGAACACCTAATCAGAGAGTGATTGTGATAAGGGCCCTACACCCATCCTTCCTGTCTGAAGAAAGCATTTGTCTTATGAAGGACATTATATATATATATATATATATATATATATATATATATATATTCTTTTTTTTGCACAGGTAGTCTTCTACTTTCCTTCTTTGGCACGGTTCTCCTATCTGCACGTCTCCAAGGGCTTTTGAGTAATGCATTTCTATTATTGTACCCTGTGTAGTGTCACATTGGTGGCTTTATCAGGAAGTTGTTGTAGGGTGAGGCTGTGGTGGGATGGAAGGGTTATTTTGTGCGGTTGGCTGGTATTAATCTCTGTCACTTGTCCTCTATTGATTTATACTCTTTCCCAATAAGCTGGTCTACAGCCTCCACTTCAGCTGGCACTTTGTGAAAGCTCTCCATGTTTGGCCTTCGCTCGCACCTCGGCTTGACATTGAAGGCTTGTTCTCCAAACCAGCAGAAAGTAAACAGCAAGGCAAAGAATTAAATTCCCCCCACCAGAAACAAGAAAAGACAAGATAATAGGAAGTTCTCCGCCCCCACCCTTATACAACAAAAGGCATTTGATTATCTGTGAATGCTCCTTTAGTGTCTAAGCATTGTCGATTTGTATTGCTAATTGCAGTTAGTACTACAAACCTGAGTAAATCCAACAGCTTTTGGAACTTTCAGTCAAGACCTTTTCTCTATTTTTCAACTTCTGCTACAAACCAAATCTGGCACTTGTCTATGAATGGATGTCTTAATATGCCCATGTCTATAGGGTGGCTGTAGCTCAGGGGTAGAGTTGTCAGCATGGAACCCAGAAATTGTGGGTTCGATTCCAGCTTCCACCTGCTACATGTCATTGTGTCCTTGGGCAAGACACTTCACACAAACAGCTTCAAGCAGGATTTCTAAATACAGCAATGTTTACAAACAAAGGTTCAAACAAGATTTAGAGGTTGAGTTTATGACGGCAGTAGTGAACACATTATTACATAACTTATTTTGTGACGTTGGCTGGACATTCTCCGGTCAGAGTTCCTACTTCCGAGGCACATCAAATGCAGCATTTTGTGGGCAGGTTCAGGAATCAGACTGCAGTGCAAGGAAACCCTCTATCAACATGTATTGTTAAACTTGCAAGCATCTGTCCATCCATTGTCTTCTACTTATCCAAGTTTGGGTAATAGATGGACAGGTACAACACTCTACAGCTTATTCATATATGTCCCCACAATAAAATGGAAATGTAGTTCCTCCAGCAAAGTCTGGGTCTAACGTAAATCTCCTACAAATGGTACATGCCAGGAAACCTCCAAAGTGAGGCATCCAGGATTTTGTCAGTAACAATCAACATCTCGTGACCATTGTTGAGGGTCAAAATATAGAGGGGGCAGAAACCAGCTTTGCGTTTTGGCTCAGCTCTTTCTACCACAGCAGAAAAAAGCAGAACCTGTATTACAATGGACAGGGACCTGATCTATCTATCCATCTCCCAGCCCCTCCGTCCCATCACCTGTGAGCAAGATACCTGAACTCCTCAGCTTAAGGGAAAGACTGACCCTCTTCTTAGAAAGAGCAACTGAGTATCTCTGCTACAAATATCACCTGTCAAGTTTTTTAAACACCTTATTTAACAACAGTGATTGTTTGTGAATGTACATTACAAGTTTAAAAAAAGTTTTACCAGGTAAAACATGAAATCTGTCCAAAATACTCTTAGCTCCAGGCCACCTACTCTCAAACCCTGTAGATCATTCCTTTTGTCATTTATTAACAGGCCAGTAACTATGCCACCCATCTAGCATTGAACAGCACCCTTACCCTTAGCCCTGCTCTGTGCTGTGGCCCCAAATAATTCTAAGGTGTTTAATTACAGATGATTTATCACCAAACTGTCATTTGCTAACTGGGCCCTTCCGTCCTCACTCCCCATGTTGCACACCCTGCCAGGTTGAAGGAACCTTCTCATCGTTATGAGGGAGCTCATTTATATTAAAATGAGTATTACCAGTTAATTCCCTTCATACATTTTGGACACAGCATGTGTCACACATGAGCTTTGGATCATGCTTGGCTCATGGCAGCCTTGGCATACATCAAGTGTTTTATGGCAGGAGAGTTCATGCGCATTTGATCTTGCAGAGAGATCTAGTAAAGGTTAAAGAAAAACCTGAAGCGGAACAGATATGTCATGTCTCCATTACGCCCTTGCAAACATTTTAAGCCTAATAAGACATTATCCAATATTAACTGTGTAGAATTAGAAACTAATGAGACATTTATGTTAAATCCTATTTCCTGAGTTCCTGAGTAACCTCTGCTAATACCTGCCTTCGCCTGCCAAGGACGATCATGATGTTTCACTTGAAGCAAATGAGCAAAAACCAGTAATGCGTATAACAACAGCAGTTCATAAAAAAAAGTCAACTGTACATCCTCCTCTAGATGTATTACCACGGCAGAAGAAAAAAATGTTCACTGTTTTCCAAAGAGACCACACGCTATCACTGACAACATGCAGTTTCAAACGACTCCAAACAAATCTCACACAAATAAACAAATAAGCAGCGTACTGGTTCACAAACCCCTTGCGGACCAATCCCAGACATACTGTATACCATAAAAAAAAAGGATTCAAAAGTGAACGGGAATAGCTTCCTCTCTGTTCAGTCAGGGGAAATAATAATGAGGGTATTAAATACAGCCAGCAGATGAAAAATAATAACATATCGATTGAGCATGTAATGCTTTCAAAGGAGCGTAATGGCCTGATTCCTGGTATCGATCTGTCAGTGGGCTGTGGTAGAAGTAGCAAGTCGGTGCTGTAAGACCCCCAGTGAGAATGAGATTGGTGAAGCCATCCGAGGTTCTGTTTTGTACTTTCATTCTGTTTGGGCCTCAATTCAAATGTTTATTTTTTTCATTTTATTTCTTGAGCTGAAGTGAAATGAATGCCACTGAAATGGCTCAGAGAATGCTACATTCCTCATCAAGTGATCATACTTACCTGCAACAGTGTGGCAGAGGAATGCAAAAGAAAAATGTGTATTTGTTGCTCATCAACAGGAAGAATCGCATTTTGTAGACAAACTATTTGCATTTTTAGGTGTATTTTCACACCACTGTAAAAAATGAATTCAATGCTGTTAAAGAAAAGAATGTTTTACTGCAGTACATTAATCTCACACTAAAAATATGAGAAAAATCAAACCTTTAATTTGAGAGTTGATTCGATGGGAAAATAACCGCCTTTAAGAAATCCCTTTTTTTTTTTTTACAAAATCAGTAAAGCCAGAATTACTAGTTTCCCTTTCCGTAAAATAAATGTAACATGTAGCCATTTTTAAAATATATACTTTAACATTTAATTTTATCAGCATATCTAAGAATGTTCAGATAGTAATCCCTGACATCCTCTTTTCCCGGGGTATTAATAAAATATACATTGGTCAATTATCTTCAAAATTGAAAAGATAAAAAAACATTCCATTCAAGTAAGCTAGGTGTTTGTTGATCTTTAAAAGTTAGGCATAGGCTAAAAGATAATCCCTCTAAACTTCCTCATATCTACAATTAGAAAAACATGTAAAACAAAAAGATGTGGAATTTTGACAAATTGGGCTGTATGTGGACTTGAGGCATTTGCCTATTTCATTGTTTTTAGACCACCATTTTGAACTATACACTAACCTGTTTAGACTTCCTTGGACCACATTACTGTACACCATTTTCATGGTATCATGACCTTGTGATACCTAGGGTTAGTTTTTACATTTTGACCAAACAATTGGCCAGAAAATCTATAAAGACAGGCAATAGTTATGCAGTGTTATATACCGAGTTCCCTGTGATGGACTGGTGACCTGTCCAGAGTGTTGGAGCTAGACAGGCAAGGTTTCACCGGTGAGGTACTTTCTGAAGGCACAGAGGAGGGGCTTACTCAAGGTACCATACACGTAAGAATTGCCACCTATCTAGTATATGGGCCATTCATTTCAACTCACTCTTTGGTAGCCTAAACATCAAACATTGTTTACCTAAAACCTATTTGTTGTTTGGAAAACCCAACACAATATTCCGCGTCGAACCAATAACCCAACCATGTCATATTAAATCAACCCAGGACTGAATTGATCCGTATTTGCTCCACGATCGAGTTGGAAAAATAACCTAAATGAGGTTAATCCATCCATTTTTAGAGGCGACAGATCTTTACCAGAGATTTTGACAATAATTGTAGACTATAGTTTGCCTTTGCAGCGTCCTTTATGATGATCAACTAAACTAAAGATTTACTTTCAACAATATGATACGTATCACATGTTGATACGCATGATTCTCCGTTTGCCATATTATGCATTATTTATGCAGTTTATTCATAGAGCACATGTGCATGTTGGTAAAAAAAAAGATGGACAAAATTCAATCTCTGACTTAACACTCAAGTTCTAACCCACCTCTCACAAACTCCTCAAGTGATCTTATTTCTAGCTCAAAGAGACAGAAAAATCTATATCTCAATTTGGTACACTTCAAATCCACTCCAAAAGTGCCCTGAGAGAAAACTGAATTAAACCGAGACAAGCTGATTCAACCCCCCTGAAAAATGAATTTAAGTAGTTGTTTCTGAAATATGTATTTGCCACGTGCAATATCAGCGAGAGAAAAACGTGATAGGACTTCACAGCAACCTTTCGTCAGGAGAAAAAGGTGTGCTTTCCCTGAATAAAAAAAAAAAAAAAAAGGAAAAAACTCTGTATGCCAGGAAATACATTAATCATAACAAGGTGACAGCCAGTCTGACAGGCAAGCAGAGGCACAGGAACATATTAGACTGCGTTTATATTTCTCAACATGTTTAGAAAAGGGTGGGTGGGGGGAAAACCCAAAGGGCAATTAAAAGAGCGTCGATAGCCGTGTCAGCTGGATTATGGGCTGGGCGTGAAATTGTCACACTGGGTGTCAGGGGTACTCTGTTAACAACTCGGCCTGGCTTTAGCCTTGGAGTGGCGGAAGAGGGCCTCCGCAGAACGTGACGTTGGAAGAAATACTGTCAAGTCTGCGCAAGGTCGGATTAGATTAGCGCTCTGGAACAGGTGGTCTTTTATTGGCTCTGTGATACTGTCAGGGATTCTCTTAAACTGGATGCACACACACACATATCCATGCACAGGAAACAATCAGGATGAAGGTGGCACAAATCTTTTGTGCTAAGAGGAACCTCAGTTTGCTCGCATGTCTTAGTTGACTGTAATGTGAGAACGGAGCGTTTGTACTGTTGTTTGATGCTTCAGTCAGTGAAAGGATGAATGGAGATGAAACAATGCTATGCTGGGGTTCATGTGCTTTAGGCGAGGAAACACTGAAACGTCTGTTGAGTGAGATATAATCCACGGGTTGTGCAGTTGTCTGCAAGGAAGAAGCCACAAAATAACAGCCTATAAGAGTGATAGTGGCCAAAGCAAGGCAGTTGGCCAACCATTTCTCACATCCACCGCCATATTTAGTGGCATTTACAAGGTACGTTTTTTCCATGAATAATACATTTGGTGATGTATGGCGTGGGTGTGCTTCAGATAAATTATATAGTAAGGTTGAACCAAACAGTGCATCATATACACATTGAGACAGTTGAGAATAAAAAATTAATAGGGAACATTTTCCCAAACTGACATGAACTTCCTAATGTCTGGCTAGAGTTATGGACTCTGTGGTGAATCTAGAATTTAGGTTCAAAACAATGTCATCATTTGACATACAATACATTGCTTTGCTAAATTATTGATACCCCTTAAACTATTTAACATTATGTCACATTACAGCCACAAGCATCGATTGACTTTATTGGGGTTTTATGTGACAGACCAGCATAAAGTATTTGATAATTATTACGTTTAAGGATAATTATGCACAATTAGCTTCTTTTTTTTTATATGTCACATCATCGTATGAACAGCAGTTATAAGTCAAAGCCAAATTCTTAGTTGAATTTAGATCTGGATTTTAACTGGGCCATTTAAACATATTAACATTATTTGATGTAAACTCCACTGCAGCTCTGGTTCCAGCCTAAATCTTAAAGCCTATCGCATCCTCTAACAGTTTTTTTTTTTAAGATTGCCCTGTTTTTAGCTGCATCCATTTGTCGATCAACTTAGATCACCTCAGCATGATACTGCCAACACCACAACATACCATGTCGGATGTTGTTTTCCAAGTGATGTGTAGTATATTGTTTCCCATCCATATATAGCTGTTTGAAAAGCTAAAAAAAGCAGAAAGTTAAATTTTTAATCTCATCTGACGAGAGCAGCTTTTTCCTCGTTTGCTGGGTCCCCTACACTGCTTAGATCAACTACAAAATCAATTTCTTTTGGCTTTTGGCATTAGTCTTCTGTAAAAGCTAGATTTATGAAGTGCATTACAAAATTTATCTTTCAACAGATTTGTCAGGTAGTATGCGGTGTGTTGCATGGACCCAAACGCAGACGCCGTGGAAGGGTGCAGAATATTTATTAAAGTGCTGCTGGTGGAGGAGGTGATGATGATGGTGACGGCAGGAATGGAGAGGCAGGGCAGGAAACAGCAGGACAAGACAGCATGGAGACATAGACACACAATGATCCGGCTCTGAGTGAGGGGAAGTGATGGGTCATAAGGGCAGAAGGTAAGCAGGATCAGATGTGGTTGATGGGAGAGACAAAGGTGAGGACAATGATGAGGAGAGGGTGATTAGGGCAGAATGACAAGATTCTCAAACCTAAAGTCTGGATCTTTGGGCCTTTCTTGCTTCTCTGAATAATGCTTCCTTTGTCCATGAGCGTTAGTGTTTCAGTTTTTGGCTGAAGGACTAATTAGAGGCCTTTGAGCTTGGAATATAACTTTATAACCTAACACTGCTTTGAACATATCCACAACTTTATCCCTGTCATGTCTTAGGTGTATCTTGTTCTTTAATAAATACATTAGCACACTACACATTTCAGATGGTTTTTTGTAAAATTCTTTTTAAAACTAGGTATTCCTTTGCATTACTTTCACATTTATGCAACGTGTCTTGGTCAGTAAAATAAAATCCCGGTGACATACATTGAACTTTGTAGTTATGCAAAAAAAAACTAAAGAGTTATGAATAATTTTGCAAGACATAGTATAGAAATATTACATAAAGAAAATCGAAGACTGTGTAGTTCTGCCATAAAAATAAAGTAATCTCCCAAAAGCCAAAATAAGAAATACCAGACAGTCAAATAGGGGAGAAGGTTTTTTCCCCCTTCTTCTTCAGGAGATAAATATTTGAGTTGTTTTGATGTCTGATGAGGAGCTCTGTTGAAACTAGGTCACGAGGGGTGTCACTTTCTCAAAAACCTGAGCGAAAAGCTTCACAAGAAACATGAAGCACCTTTCTAGTCGAGAAATGAAACTGCTTTTGGGCTTCATTTCTAGGACAACACATCATTCTGAATTTACAGAGACAAACCACAGTAACAATTAGAGATTTCAGAAAAGCTAATATCCAACCAGCTTGGGTACTTATTTTACTTTTAAATGAAAAATGTAATTTCTACTGGGCCTAAACTTTTCCATTTGTGTTAAGAATGTTTGTAGAGTTTCTGTTACACTTGACATTTACTACAGTTTTCATTTCTAAGTGATATTTAGAGTCCATGGACTCATTTTACACGGTAAGTTTTTCATTGATTTATACAACATATCCATCTATAAAAATCCTAAAGAAGTTGCAAACCTGTAATCGTTCAATTATGAAAAACTGAAGATTTTCTACAAGCTCATCCACCATCCAATTAAACTTTTATGCAAATGTTCTTTGGGTTCCAGATAACAATGTTTCTAATTCAAACATCAATTTCCCAGAGACCACAGTGAGATAAGATGCAAAGCTCTTTATTTTAGAGCTTTAGTGCAAAAGTTAAAAATTACAATATGATATAAAAAAATCACAGTATAAAACAAACAGGGGGAGCATGCTGTAAGCCCATTAAGTGACGGCAGCAAATGAAATGTCACCTTAGATCCCTAAGAGGGTATTAAAAAAACTCACAAAATGCAGCAGACAAACAGCACTGAAATCTTTCAATAATTTATCAAATACTTTATAGTCGGATTCGGTCCCACATATAGCAAGTAATACTGCTATTTATGATCCAATAAGGCTGGATTCATGTTGAATATCTAAATGTCCTGCCCCTTCAGATACTACAATCATCACAATCAAATAAAATGAAATCATTATCCCTTGCCACTAGAGTCAGGTTGGCCTGGACTGTTTCAGGCCATTTAGCCCGTTTCTACTACCTTTTTCTGGGCCAAGCCGACCCCTTTTTTTCCGACCAACTCTGATTCAGTCCAAAGCGGGTCGAGGTGACCCAACACACCCACCTATGGACTGCTTGGTCTGGTAAAGTGATGTTACTCGAACTCCTACCTACGTAGGGTAGCCACTGATTGGTCTGGTGGTGTGCGTGTGAAGCGATGTCACAGAGAATTGTGACACATGACATCCAGCGAGTTCAAAACATTAGGCCAGATACAGTCTCCTTCTCACAGATACAAGCGGCTGAAATGGGTTTCCTCCGCAGAGTGTCTGGGCTCTCCCTTACAGATAGGGTGAGAAGCTCAGTCATCTGGAGGGGGCTCAGAGTAGAGCCGCTGCTCCTCCACATCGTGAGGAGTCAGTTGAGGTGGCTCGGGCATCTGGTCAGGATGCCTCCTGGACACCTCCCTGGTGAGGTGTTCTGGCACATCCCACCGGGAGGAGGCCCAGAGGAAGACCCAAGACACGCTGGAGGTACTGTTTCTCTGCTGGCCTGGGAATGCCTTGGGATTCCTCCCGAGGAGCTGGAACAAGTGGCTGGGGAGAGGGAAGTCTGGGTCTCTTTGCTTAAGCTGCTGCCACCGCGACCCGACCCTAGATAAGCAAAAGAGGATGGATGGATGGACGGACGGACGGACGGACTGGCGGACGGACAGACGGACCGGCCCCAGTATCGGCATGGAACTTGGCCATGCTGAGCCCCCATGTCCTCGCCCACTGTCGCTGTCCTGAGGTGGCAATGGAAACCCAACCAGGCTGTTCTGGGCCGGGCTGAGCCGACCCTAGTGGAAAAGAGAAACTAGTTACAATGATCAATATCCACCAAGGTTCAAACCAATGATAAACAGGAAACTGCTGGAAAACAGTTAAAAAGAGGCTAACCAAAGAAGCATTTGGAAGTTTGAAGTGCTTTCAGCTTCAAACTTGGCTGAAATCGCAAATACCCATATGTATGTTTTGGAGAAAATGTTATGATCAGGTGAAAAAGTTTGACCTGTTTGTCCACAATAAGAAACATGTTTAAAGGAGTCAGAAAACCTCATTACTCTGCACCAGCTGTCAAGCCTAAAGACAGCAGCATCATGTTATGGTTGTGTTTTGCTACATTTTATAAACTAAATATGGCAATTTTTCATCTTCATCTTAAATCAGCAGGAATATGTTTAAATTAAGACGGAACTGGATGTTCCAACAGGACTAGGAACTAACCATATGCCAACAATAGGTTTGGAATCATCAAGCTACTGGAAAGTCCTGGCTTTGCAAGAAATGTCTGTACTATTCTTAAAAGAGAAATCATCTGCTTAGCAAAGTGGTCCAATTTCCAGCTGGAAGGCTGCAAGAACCATGTTGATGTAAAAATTGTAAGTGGGGGTGAATGTATATATTTTAACCTTTATGTATTTTTTAGGGTTAGGTAGAATGGACAATCCAATCCTGGTTGTATATTGGATAATAATTCCACCCTGAAAAAAGTGGTTTACATATTTCATCAAAAGACCAGAGTTAATATGATATACATCCCCTTAATTACCCTTTCTAAATTTTACACCCGAAACCACAGTACAGAGAGGATGGAGGTTTTCTTTTGCTATGCAAAAGACGTGATAGTAATAAGATAATCCAACTAATTCCTTGGGGAATCTTTTGGCCTTTGGCTGCAAAGACAATCGCTTAGTCCTTAGTTGTTTTCCACCACCACAGAAAGAATAATAATTCTGGGAAATCAGTTTTGAAAGTATTGCACTAGATTCTACTTCAGGAAGGGCTTCACAACAATGCCAGGCCAAGTTTGTGTGAATTCTTATCTGTGAAAATAATCCAGGTGCCTGTTTGAGATGACGATTAATAGCTGCAATTTGCAGCAAATGGGCTTTTGGACAATATGTTTAGTGTGGCTAGATAAAATGAGTCCCTGGCCACTGATCTGGAGACAGATTAGTTTTTTTAGTCAGCTATGATTAAGGCATGAATAGGGAAAATGGAGATCAGACTTTGAACCTAAAGTGTTTAATGCTGCCCACCTGTTATAAATGAGCAGTTAAACAAGTCAAGCATTGGTTGTCTAAGGCCAATTCAAGGACGTTTACCTGCTAGACACACACACACACGCATACTCTAATAATAGTTTTCTAACTCTTCACTTTCTTTACACAGCTTCTAAAAGTGTGTGTTAGTGTGTGTGTGTGTCTTTATTATTGTGCGCCACTGGGCCAACGGATGGTCTTTGGTTGTGTGAAGAAAATCCACATGAGGACTTTACAGGACGTTTATAATGAAAGGGAAATGAAAAGATCTGCTCTACAATAATTACTAGAGTAACAACATTCAGCATAGATTCATCAGGATTTATTTATCCATAAATCCTGATTAATCCAGTCAATTAGGTAGATTACGGGCATGTCTGGAAGACATAAAAACATGTATGGTTCTAAACTTTTTTGCTCTTAAATTCTGAGAAGACAGATGTTACCGTCTTTGGACCAGAAGCTCTAAAAGAAACTGCTTAGTCAATCATTTCATCCGGATGGCATTAAATTGGTCTCCAGTAATAACTCTGTGTTATTTTTGACCAAGACATGAAATTCAAATACCATTTTAAACAGGTTTCTAGGATTTCCTTCTTTCACCTCCGGAATATTGCTAATATTAGAAACATGCTATCAAGGAGTGATGCTGAGAAACTAGTCCATGCATTTGTTACCTCAAGGCTGGACTACTGTAATGCTTTACTATCAGGAAGTCTACAAAATGCGATAAAAAACCTTCAATTGATCCAAAATACTGCAGCAAGAGTTCTGATGAATATTAAAAAGAGAAATCACATTTCTCCTGTTTTAGCTTCCCTTCATTGGCTCCCTGTTAAATGCAGAATAGAATTTAAGATCCTCCTTCTTACATGTAAAGCCCTTAATAATCAAGCTCCATCATACATCAGAGATCTGATTGTTCCATATGTTCCCAACAGAGCACTTCGATCTTAGACTGCAGGTTTACTGGTGGTTCCTAGGATTTCTAAAAGTAGAATGGGAGGCAGAGCTTTTAGTTAACATGTTCCCCTCCTGTGGAACCCGCTCCCAGTATTAGTCCGTGAGGCAGACACCCTGTCTACTTTTAAAGCCAGGCTTAAAACGTTCCTTTTTGATAAAGCTTATAATTTGATTGGCTTAGGTTATCCTGAGCTATCTCTGTAGTTATGCTGCTATAGACTCAGACTGCTGGAGGACAGACTGATCACTTTTCTTCACTCTACTTTCTTTTCTACTACTCCTCAGTTGTTATCAACTTTTTACTTTCTTTAATATAGAAAGTACTCTTATATCAGATCTGCTGTTCTTTCTCCGTCTGCTCTGGGTTCTCAAAGCCCCAAACGTTTGTGGCAGATGGCTGCTTTTACTGAGCCAGGTTCTGCTGGAGGTTTCTTCCTGTTTAAGGGGAGTTTCTCCTCTCCACTGTTGCTACATGCTTGCTCAGTATGAAGGATTGCTGAGGGATTGCTGTGGTTGGAAATCTGCATCATTGAGACACAACCTCAAGTCAATTACTTGATGCAATCTGCTGGGATTCATTAAATAGGAAACTAACTAAAACTTTAAATTAATTGGAATGTTTGTATGATTGTATTGAAATGAATTTTCTTGTAAAGTGCCTTGAGATTACATCTGTTGTGAATCGGCGCTATATAAATAAACTGAATTAAATTGAATTGAATATAGGAAGAGATGCATCGAGAAAGCAGCCGGGGACCGGAAATGGTCCTGATAGGTGTTTGAAATTTAGAGAAATCAGATATTTTTTTCTGAATGTATCGCACCTAAGCACGACCTCGTCAAAATCAAATTGTACTTAAAAATCTGATCTTTCGCGTCCCAATCGGTGAATGTATATACCAAAGTGCTACTATGTTAAACTCAACTCATACTCAAAAATCTTTTTTCCCTATTAGTGAATGTATCAAACCTAAGCCCTACCAGGTTAAAATCAACATTCTCTCAAAAATCCAATCTTTTTCCGATCAGTGAATACCCCAAAACCAAAGAAGTAACAGGTCAAAATTAACGTATGCTCAAAATTTGGATCTTTTCTCATCAGTGGGTTGTCTGCTTTTTACTTGGGCTAAGCTGAGGGAAATAACGCAACGGTGGTCCATTTTATATGTATTCTAGGATTGCTCTCTCGAGGTAGAAACATGTTGAAGTAGATCTGTTATGTTAGTTTTGACATAATATTTTTGTTGACGTTTGTTCATAACATATTTTTGTTGTTGAGGCATTGCATGTTAATAATAATTCCCTCTGACTTTGGATGCTGTATAGCTATATATATATATATATATATATATATATATATATATATATATATATATATATATATATATATATATATATATATATATATATAATATACATATATATAATATACACACACATACGTACACCCATATATATAAATATATATACACATATATATACACACACATATCCACTCAGTTGATGTCATCCACATGGTGTTTGTGTCACTTCAGAGATTTTTGGGATAGGGAGGCAATTGTATTGGGGTGATAGACGCACCTCATTTTGTGTTTTCCATGTAAGGGTCTCACTGTATGCAGTGTGCCTTACATAATGTGGCCAACACCAAAAAATACTAAAGACAACCCTTTTCAATGTGGCATCAATTTCAACATTCTGTGGTTTTAAAAAGCTGATATTGTCAGTAAGTCATTCATACTTCACCCTTCAAACAGCCATGAACACACAACGTCACTTAACGGACGAGCAGGGCCACCTGGCCATAGCGAGCCTTTGGGTCGGTGGCAGGCAGTCAGGTGTTGCATGTGAACTTGGTGTGTCTCAAAGTGTCATCAGTAGACCTGCATCAAGACAGAACTACTGGCAGAGTTTGTGACAGACCCAGGAGTGAAGCCCCTCAAGTGACAGACCACAACGATGACCAGTATCTAAGGACCTATGCACTCAGACGTCGTCATGCAACTGCCACACAGCTGCAGGCCCGTTTACGAGATGTGAGGGGACTAGGGTTTCCAGACAAACCATTCGCAACAGACTCCACCGCTTTGGCTTGAATGCCAGACGACCATTCCAGGTGACTCCACCGACACCAAGACACCGCAGTGAATGTTTGCAGTTGGCACAAGACCATATGACCTGGACAATGCAGCAGTAGTCTACCATCCTGTTCACTGAAGAGTCTCGGGTCATCTTGCACAGAAATGATGGTCATCAGTGTTGCTGGAGATGGCTAGGTGAGGTCAACATGGTCCCCAACATGGTCCCCAGGGTTAGCTTTGGTGGAGGAGGTGTAATAGTCTGGGCAGGCATCACCAGTCAGCGCATAACTGATTTAGTTATTGTAGATGGCTCAGTCACTGCACGTTCTTACCTCAGAGACATCATAGAACCCATCATCATCACCCAATTCCGCCAGCACACCCCCAACTTTCTGTTCATGGAAGATAATGCTCCACCACATCGTGCGAGAATTATCACAGCTTGAATTCAGGAAGTTGGAGGGCCTCATATGGTATGGCCAGAAATGTCCCCTGACCTGAACCCCTTAGAGCACGTTTGGAACCAGCTGAAGCAGAGACTGGATGATCGTACCCCACCCTCGCGTGACCTGGCAGAACTGCGTGTAGCACTTGTGGAAGAGTGGAACGCATTGTCTCAGGACAACATCATGAGGCTAGTGAGGAGCATGAGACGTCGCTGTCAAGCTGTCATTGTGGCAAATGGTGGAAACACCCGCTACTGACATTGTCAATTTTTATTATTTGGGGCTACCCTTGTTATTGTCTACATTTTGTGGATAATAAATATTACACTAATGAAAATGGGTTTCTTCTTATTCACTATTAATAATATCAAAGGATACTTATTTCATTAAAATTCAGACCAAATAGGAATAGCACTCATGTAAATAACAATATCCCTAACTTATTGTTTGTTTTAACAGTGGAACCATCATCATTCAGGGTCATCAGTTACTGCGTGTCCTTCAACACTGGTGCCAGTGCTACCAACAGCTGTTAGTTGGTTGACTGTAGCATTTTCAAAAAGCGGTACTTACATCTGTTTCTTAAAATGTTGAGACTGAAATTGGGTCAACACAGTGTTGGAACAGTCACTTCTTCTACCTGCAGGCCTGAGGTATTTAACATGTGCTCTACAGTTCAACTTTGCTACAATGTGTAAAATATCTCCTTAGGCTTGCTTTCTGTCTGTGTTCACATTTGCCACCAAGTGTTGTCCTCATTTTTCCCCCTTAAACGGGTCTATTGCATAACAGCCTATGGAGGACAGGATAATTTAAGTGGTACAACATGTGAGAGGTGTAGAACAAGAAACCGGGGGCTATCCATAGAGAGGGGCTACTGCGGTAACACAGGCTAAAAGGTTAAAGCAGCAGGGGGAATTAATATGTCTTAATGACATTATAATGAATGAGAAAATATGGGACATCATTTATTAAATGGAGTCAAGTGTGTCAGAGAAGTGTGAGGACTCACAAACGCATTAATTATCTTCATTTGTGGACGTGGGAAAGAAAGTGTTGGTGGAGAGCTAATGACAGGCCCAGAACGGACATCATAAAATACCACAGGGGGGGCTTCAAGACGACAGTGCCTGATCTCACTCCTGCTCCTATGTAACAAGATTTCTTTTCATGTGTCCAAATCATCACTGGGAATTTGGACAGACAATCAGAAGAGGATCATTCTGGCAAAATGGGATGTATTGGCATTTATATCCAATTATATATCTGTGGGAGAAAATGAGTTGGAGGGGTAAGTCCAGAGCTGGCACAAGGTTGTATGGTCTTAAGAAGAACTTGATTTGGGGGCACTCTGATTGTAAAGAATATCACCACTACTAACAACATTTAAATACAGATTTGTTGGAATCTGATAGAGGGGGGCAAGTTCAGTTGGGTGAGCTTAAAAACAATCATAGTTAATTGGTTATTTTATGCTGATATGTATTTGTGAACAAACCAAGCTTAAATAAAAAGAAACAATAAAACTCGTAGCATCCGATTGTAACTACATAACACAAAGACCAGTCAATTATTATCTATACTTGTACAAAGTAAAAAATTTGACAATTACTTTAAATCCATATTTTAAAGTATTTCAGTATAGCTCTGCAGACGCCATGAAATCAAACAGAATAGCCATCTCATTCTAAATAAACAAATATAAAAAGTTTAGATCTATGGTCTGTGCTAAAATTCTGACATTAAAATATTAATGGGAGGCCCCCGGTGGTTTAGGGGCCCTAAGCAGCGGCTTAGGTTTCTTCACCTAGGCAAGGCAAGGCAAGGCAATTTTATTTGTATAGCACACTTTCAACAGCAGGGCAATTCAAGGTGCTTTACATGATTTGGTGATTTAAAAGAAACACATAAAAGAAACACACATTATACATGATACACAATAAAGCAAGAGAAAAATAAAAAAAAGCAAGAGAGCATGAACACATTTCATACATATAACATCAAGCATTTACTCAAAGGCAATTCTAAACAGATGGGTTTTTAGTCTCGATTTAAAGCAGTTCAGAGTTTCAGCAGCTCTACACTCGTCAGGAAGTCTGTTCCAGATAAGGGGAGCATAGAAACTCAAAGCTGCTTCTCCATGTTTAGTTCTGAGTCTAGGGATGTTTAGTAGGCTAGAGTTGGAGGACCTGATTGGTCTTGGTGGTTGGTACCATGACAACAGGTCTTCAACATATTTTGGTGCTAAGCCATGTAATGATTTATAAACTAGTAAAAGTATTTTAAAGTCTATTATCTGAGCTACAGGGAGCCAGTGTAAGGACTTTAGAACTGGGGTGATGTGCTCTACTTTCCTGGTTCTAGTGAGGACGCGAGCGGCAGCGTTCTGGATCAGCTGCAGCTGTCTGATTGACTTTTTAGGCAGACCTGTGAAGATGCTGTTGCAGTAATCAATCCGACTAAAGATAAACGCATGGATGAGTTTTTCTAGGTCGTGTTGCAAAATCAGTCCTTTAATCCTAGAAATGTTCTTCAGGTGATAGAACGCTGACCTTGTTATTGCCTTTATGTGACCCTGGAGGTTCAGGTCTGAGTCCATTACTACACCTAGGTTACGAACCTGATCAGTAGTTTCTAGCTGTATTAATTGAAGCTGTGTGCTGACTCTTGATCGTTCCTCCTTGGGTCCAAAAATAATCACTTCAGTTTTGTTTCTATTCAGCTGGAGAAAGTTATGGCACATCCATCCATTTATTTGGTCAATGCATTGATTTAGGGTTTGAATGGGTTCAGAGTCACCTGGTGACATTGTAATGTAGAGCTGAGTGTCATCCGCATAGTTATGGTAGCTAATGTTATTGGTCGCTATAATCTTGCCTAGTGGGAGCATGTAGATATTAAATAAGAGGGGCCCCAGGATGGAGCCCTGGGGCACCCCACATGTGATTTCTGTTCGTTCTGATGAAAAGTTTCCTATTGAAACATAGAAGTCCCTGTTCTTTAGGTAAGACTCGAACCAGCCAAGTACTGTACCAGAGAGTCCGACCCAGCTCTCCAGTCGTTCCAATAACCTAGGGCAGGAAGGGTAGGTTTTGTCTTCTCATTTTACAAACCTAGTAGTGAATGTTGCTTATTCCTCCATAACCACCAGCCTGTTATTATTTATTTGGCTGGATTTGAGCAATGAGCAACCTCATAACTTTTGTTGTTGACATTTTCTTAGAAATTGGCAAGATCAAAAGTTCTTAAAACTTAAAGCAAGGTTAACAGTTGGGTAAAAAAAATATTTTAACGCCCCTAGGATAGCACACTGGTGAAGGGAATTCATCATTGCCAATATCCTAACGCACACTTGACAAAGGAAGCAAAAATGTCCAAGAACTGGTTCAAAATAGACCCGCCTTTACTTGGAAATCATAGCACGTTTTCCAGATAACTGAACCCATTTCTGAGTAAATCAAAGACTAACCCAAACCAAACACATTGCTGATAGCAAACAAATAGTCAGTGTATACCTAGCGATTTAAACCAACTATTATAAATCTGACATTCACATTTATTATCTGTCATCTGTGTGTTTTTACCAAACTTATTATGAATTGTTTGGAGTGGAGTTTTAAAGATTAGACAAAGTAAATAAAATCCACACGACCATTAAATGAATCTTATTTGAGATTGGGTTCTCCTTTCTATTGCATCGTTGCCAGCAAGATGATATGATCGTAAAAATCGAAAGCTGGGATTTTCAAGAATAACACTAGAACTGATTATTCTGTCACCGCAATGACCTTTTATAACTTATGGAAAATCACCCGTTTTCTCATTTTGAAATTGGAGGAGAAACAAAGGTAAGAACATAGATCTCTGGTAAGGATTACACTTTAATCTGCTAGAGTAGGGGTTTTCAAATAAACTTTAAAGAGATCCAGTCAGAGAACATTTCTTGAGGCCAAGGTTTGGAAGATCGTAATTTCTTACAATTTAGTGTGATAAATATTTAAGTAGCTTAATTAGTTTTACTCATTGGTTTGCCCATCAAAATTTTATTCCATCTAATTCAAATACTTTTTGACAACATGTATTGTCACATTGTCACAACAATTAAGGGAGGAAAAGTTTGAATTTTTATTCACATGTGACAAAGCGAGCGAGTTTTTGTCTGGTTTACATAACCATCAATAATTATGATCAATAATTTAATATTAATATAATTATTGATGAGGTTCAAGTATATTTTATTAATATTAGGGACACTACTTCTGTCTAAAGCTTGCCGCACACGAGAGCTATCTGCTGAGCAAAAAGTCATTCGAGGCCATTTGCTCAGCAGATAGCTCGCCGTGTGCGGTTAATTTTCGGTGAGTTTTCTGCCTCATGAGGCGTTGAGGTGAAAATCAAACAGGTTTGATATTTTTCGCCTCGCGAGGCGAAAATCTCACCGTGTGAGAGGCGAAAGATATCAAACCTGTTTGATTTTCACCTCAGAACCTTCTGCTACACAGAGGATGTCTCACCGGTGAAAATTCTCTTTTGTTCTGACCTGCTAGCCCGTGGAAAACTCTCATTTCAAAGTTTCGAGGTGCCACTTTTGCTGTTTCCGTATCCAGCTGGGTTATATCAGGACTGTCCCAAGACAGTTCGATACGATGTCGACCTGCAAGCCATCCGGCCTGCAGTTGGGACCCACGGTCCTAAAAATCCTGCACAGGTTTTCTAACTCTTTTTCTTCTTGCTCAACTACGGACACATTTTGCTCTCCTCTTCATGGACTGGACCTCCCTCAAAGCAAAGTAGGACTGAACTGGTTCATTTATGCTAATCTTGTGTCTGAGTAGATAAATAGGGAAAATAGAGTTTATAATGAGTTAGATCTCGTTTGGTCTGAAGTGGTTTTAAGCGCTGAACCTGTTGGCTCATGTAGCATCGCCTCACACATAAGTTTGAGATCACTTTTGAGGTTATTTACTTACCCATAATGAAAAAAATAGCTCTGAAAAAACAACAGCTGAGCAGAAGCGACTTTTTGTTGACTGTGGCAGAGAAATACGTATCTGGTGTGAACAGGGGGGCAGCGGATAGCACATGACTTTCGTGAGCGCGCCTCTTCGCGGAGCTTCCACGGCCGGTGTGAACCAGACGTAACACAAGCCTGTATCTCTTCCTTTCTCCTCCTGTTTTTCCTCCCGTTCTCCATCTCATTTTTTCCGTTTTTTTTTTTTTTTTTTCTTCTAACGTGTCCTGTTTGGCAGTGTGGAGCTCAGAATTGGTGTCTGAGTACCAAGTAGAAGCCCAACAGATTTACTTTCACAAGCGGAGCAGTACAGCTTTTGCTATAGTACTCCACTTGATTTATGTGTGAAAAATCTTTATTATGAATTGTTGGGGTTTTTATTTCCTGATGTTATGGACACGGAGACGGAAAATTGAGAAGAAAGAAGGAAGATGAAGAAGAGAGGTAGGAAACAAAATGTCATGAGAGAGAGTGAGTTGAAAATACAAGAGAGGAAGGGGAACAAAGAAAACACAGGAAAACATTGAAGTCTGCCTCCATACCCACAGGACGGCAGAGAGAGGGGGAAAAACAAAACACGAAAAAGGAACATCAACAAAACCAACCAAACATTGTGAACTTAAGAATTACACAACCACATCACACAAAAATAGATATAAATATACAACAACAATGTCACAGAAAAACTCATGGTACCGATTAATCAAGCTCTAGTAACGATAACCTCAGCCCAAGAATATATCCTTAAACACCAGAGACCCCACATCTATGTGTGTGTGTTAGCATGCTGGTGCATATAAGGTTTCTCCATAAGAGTGTTCGATAGTTGGTGTGAGAAGACATCAATCCGTCTCCCAGGAATCGATGCAGACATGAAGGAGATCGGAGCAAAGACGTCCAAAGGACCACCAGAGCCCCAGGCGGACCCGGGCGGGGCCGACCGCATCCCCCAAGAGAGGAGAAAAGGAGAACCCCAGGGGAACATCCAGCGGCCACTATGCAGGGGCCCAGGGGGCAGCAGTGACGAGCCCACGGGCTCCGCCGGCAACCGGCCGCGCCGGGGCGGGCCGGTCAACGGACCGGGGGAGCCGGGGCACAAGGGCACCCCACCCCCCCAGCAGGGACCCGACATTTTTTCCGTTTCTGTTTCACACACCTGTTTTTGTCTTTTTGCAGCTTGTATCTCTCCTTTCAGGGCATATCTCTCCCTTTCTCCGCATGTTTCTCTTGCTAACTCCACCTTTTTTTCCCCTTTCTCCATCTCAACTTATACGATTTTTTTTCTTTTCTGTCTCACGCCCCTTTTTCTCTCAGTTTTGCTGCCTGTGTTTCTCCCCTTCTCTGTATCACCAGTCGGTATCGCTGCATTTATTTTTGCAATATGTTGCTTCTCTCACACTCCTATCCGTCTGTGCTTCAATGTTTCAAAGTTTTCCAAACAAGCTGGAATGCAAAGTGCTATTGGCACGGTGGCATCACATGGTATGGCTAAACTTAAACGCAATTGGTCTGTGGGTTTCCATGACTACTTGAACACTACTGTAAAGACTGCAAAAGCTGCGCTGGTTAACCAGAAGCGCTCAATACGGTTTTAAATAGGGATCTCTGTTTTAGCATTACTTCTAGGTCCGCATGAGACAGCAGTTTGGTCTGGACCCGGATCGAAGTCTGCCTATTAGTGACCTCTGTTCTAGAGCCTAAATTTCTTGTTGTTTCACACACAAATAAAGCCCCTTTAAGACCATAGGAAGGTTATCATAGTGAAAGATTGCAATTACCAAAGTCTGCTACAAAATATCATTCCACTTCAACAAAGCACCTGACTTAGTAATTCTATACTTAAAATGTCTAGGTTGCAAGTGTTCTAACATAAAGAAGATGAATGCTGAAATTTTAACCCCAACAAATGGCTTTAACCAGAGTATTTACCCTCTGCTTTCAGCAAACGGCTTAAACATAGGTCCAGGCTTCACACATTTCATTTAATCAAAATATTTGCTAAATATAGTTGATTTTAACAAGGTACTTAAATGTAAGCACTCTAGGACACCAAAATATTTACAGAGAATGGACTAGCTATAAATGCTTTGTTCGCAAACAAAAATACCAAATATTCCTGTTGTTTTATCTAAAGTTAACAGAAAACTGTTACAGAGTTTAAACTGGGATGTGACTGAATTGTCTCTTGGTTGAGAACTCATTTAAAAAGTACTACCTCCCTACCAGAACTATCGTCTGGGGTACATTTCTAATTTGCCCCTGGAAATAATGGCAGTAAAAGCGCACCCCTTTGAAAAACTACCCTGGTTACTGGAAGAAATGGAAACTAACGCTTATCCCAGTGTTTCTTAGGCTCATACTGATACATGATGTGAAACAACTGTGCAACAGTCTGATTTTCAAGCTGTACAAAATGGTTTAATTCTGCACACAATATACCTGCCAATTTTTTCGGGGGGGGAAATGCTGTCCAATCAAAGGCCTCTTCCAAGCTGAGTAACTCTACAGCTTGTTGTCCATATGCTGTTATGGCAACAGTGGATACACACAAACAAAGCAGGGGAAGATCTCTCCTTTTTTTCTACCACAACTGTATTGTTACTAATCTCACAGTGCTGCTCATCTTGTCAGCATTTCGTTATCTGGTTCCTGGAGCTCAGCTGAGTCAGAGGTCAAACGCACCAAGCTTGGTGCAAACTCAACAAAACCCTTGGTTTTCTTGGAAAGGTTTGCAGTGATGAAGCAGTTTCCAGGTACAACTTAAAACGACATGCTCAATGAAACTTTCACTTCCAGTCACATCTGTTTAGCCAACTGAAATACCCCTCCTAAGAGGTTCGTAGACTTCTCCATAATTATGATAATCTCACCTTGTGATGTATTTCTATTAGAAAGAAACATTTTTAAGATGGCTTACTTGACATATGGCACACTTTGGGGTCAGTGGTCCTAAAAGTTCTGCACCACGGGATTCATAGCCTGCCATAGTGTGAGACAGCAATCCGTGGAATGCTCCATCACTGTGGAAATTAGTAAATGACACTGAAAATTGCAGCAATTATTGCCAACTTAAGGTCTGCCTGTGGGTCCTAAGAGAATTAGAGGAGAAAATACAGACTCTGTCTTCAAAGGCAATTAGTCTTCATATTGTAGTGTGTCCATTCAGCGAGTGTTCTACCCACTCATGGGACGGCACATGTGGACATGGCTAATAGTCCCTCTTAATGAGCCAATCGTTCATTATCAATCTTCTGGGAGGCACAGTTTGAGAACTCCATCCTGTTGACACATTTGGAGGAAACGACCACGGTGTGCTGTAACCATCATACACATAGTGCTGCAAAAACAAAAAGGTGTTATGTTTCCATGTTGAGAAAGTTAAAATGGGACAGATTTTTATGCACAAATGCAAACTCATCCACATAGAATCAGGAGGGGGAATGCCCTTTTTTGTCCCTAGCCAACTGGTCAAAACACTAACAGCTAACTTGTTGCTGAGTACCAGAGGTGGGACAAAGTCATTATTTTGCAAGTCACAAGTAAGTCTAAAGTCTTTGTCTTCCAGTCCCGAGTCGAGTCAAAAGTCAAAGCCAACAAATCTCAAGTCGAGTCAAAAGTCCTACCATTTTAGTTTCGAGTCATTTCAAGTCCTCTTTCCACGGTAATAAATTTATACAAATCATGTATGTCTGTAATATTTGTATTTATTTAAACCTCTATTTATACAATAACATTAATCAAATACAGTAAAAAACTGAAAATGTAATTTTCACAAAATATGCTTGTATTTCAACAGCATATTGCACTAGAACAATGCACAGCAGCTTCAGTCCTGTATTGTATCGACCTCATATTACAAAATAGTTTAACTTTCAAATAGACATGGGTCCTTTTAACCTAAACTTTTTTTAAACATGTCATCATTAAAATTAGGGCTGCCACAAACGACTAATTTAATTTCCATTAGTCTAACGACTAATTTACCGACCAATCGAATAGTCTAAACGATTATTTTGTTTAAGAAAAAAACTTTTTAATTCCACGTCATTTTATTTTCAGTAAACATTACTGTTCAATTCACAAAACTGAAAATACTTAAATTGAATAAAATACTTATTTTATTTATTAATTTCTTGATTCACTAATTAAGAATTTAATTAATTAAATAGTATTAAGTAGTATTTATTAATCATTTATTAATTCACTAAATTCTTATTTTATTTATAAAACTATTTTAACTAAATATCCTTAAAAATAAAGAAATTTAAATTTTTCTTCAGAATCAGAATCAGAATCAGCTTTAATGGCCAAGTATGACACATACAAGGAATTTGACTCCGGCAACTTTTCTCTCCAGTACAGAACTTAAATAAGTGAAATAAAGAAATAAATACAAATAAATAATAAAGGATAATATATACACCAAACCGGGGTTATTTTACAGTGAGTATGTACAGCAGTGCAGAGTTATAGTTTATTGTTATGTGAATGGACACTCTGTGACTACACAGAGTTCATCAGAGCGACAGCCTGGGGGAAAAAACTGTTCTTGTGTCGGGTGGTTTTGGCGTACAACGCTCTGTTCTATGAAACAAGATTTTGTTGTGTACTAACAGCCATATCAGGGCTGTACGTTTTTCAGCTTATAGCACTGGTGCTAAAGAGGTTGCTGGTTTTGTAGCACTGACAAAAACGTTGTAGCATCAACACAAAATGTATTTTAAATCAAAATCAAAATTTACAAGATATAAAATTGCAACTGAACATCCAAGACATTTCAAACAAAATGCTTATAAAAGAAAGATCGCTCTTATATACTTTCAGATTTGTAAAGAAGTAGCTAAGGGTGTTCATTAGTATGGAGAAGTCATTTCAGATGGCCCAAACATTTGCCTTCAGCGAAGACGGGGCAGACCTTATTTCTCTTTTGTCTTTCATGCTGAAGCATCAGGCTGAGCAGAACATACAGGCGGACCGAGCTGCTTGTTGTTAGCGCTCTGGGCTCACTGCACTACAGCTGTTCGGTGAGAATAGTAACAATGATGCGTGCTTTACGTCAGTGTTTCCAAAGGTCTCCAAAAACACCATAAAAAGTCGCTAGATTTGTCGCTTTCTTGTGAAAGAGTCGCTAGAGGGGTCTAAACAGTTACTATATATAGAAAGACGGTCGCTACGATGGCAACACCGTTCCCTTGTTTCAGCCGAACGGGGTGACGTGACATGATTATACGTGGACAGGTAGTGACTGCAGCCACTGGGTTTTTCTCAATGCCAAGGAACCTCGCCTTGATACCTTGGTCCCGCCCCGGTTGCCTAGGAGACACGTCATCAGGGACCGCCAAGGCGTGTTCCAATGTTCATATGCTACCGAGGCGTCTGTCCTCCGTTTGTCTGCCGTTTAGCTAACTGACCGAGGATACATGGGAGGTTCCTTGATGCCTTCCCTCGGTCAAAAATTTCCCTGAATACATTGCGGTATTTTCGAAGTTGCAGCTTCGGTTGCTAGCAGGTACTAACTAGCTTTCACATTTGATTTAACCAATATATACACAATTAAAACAGTAAAACTATCGTTATACATCTATATTGAAACTTATACGTATAAAATATAATGATGGGCGGGACGTAAACAGAGCGTGTAAGCTAAAGGCGGGCCCTGGGCAGCCGCGGTCATGTGATGTAAGTCTGTTCCATTTAACTGTTTTCTTTGACCAAGGAAGGACAGTGTCCTCGTAAGCAAGGCGCCTCGCCTACCGAGGCATAGCCTTGGTAGGCGAGGCGCCTTGACATTGAGAAGAAACACCCACTGTGCAGCGTTGAGATCGTATAGAATATATAATATATATATATAAATATATATGGTTGAGACACCATCGCTTCATCGTCACTGGGAAGGCCGTCATCTGAGCTGAGTGGAAGTCTGCGACTAAAGCGCACTGCGCCATCTAGCGGTTTGGGAGAAATATGTTGTTTTGGTCCTTTGAAACTTTATGCTCGACGGCAAAAACTGACGTGATTGCATCAGCCCAAAAGCTAAATTTATAGTCTTGTATTTAGCTATTTTCTAATTTGGATGAACTCAATTAGGCTCCATTGATTCAAGGATCTCATTCGTTTTATGGTGGTCTTAACCTCATTTTGTCATTTCAACCAGATTCTGTAACCATAACCAGTCCCTCTAGGATTTTGGAATGTTGCGATCGCAACTATTAATGCAAATTCAGCCAGTCCTCATGAATTCTGCACATGTTGTAATTTTGTGACACCGACTAGATACTAGGCTAGATACTATATCTGGATGTTTACAGAAGGGCATGGTCCTTTTTCATCATCAACAGTGCATGCCTTTGCCATACCAGCAAAGAAACCATGATGAATACATAACACTAAAATAGGACCAAGAAATGCAGAATTGTTTTATTTAATAATCAAACAGCATTTGATTAACAGTACTTGCAAAGTGTTTTTCACATTTCCTTGTGAACATTAACTTTTGTAATACTCCAATAGTTTATTTTTATCCACTTCCCTCAAATATGCAACTTTTTTGTCTGTGTTTATATCATTTTCTTTCCACTGACCACAATGTTCTCTGTATGCAGCCATTTGCAAAAACAGCATGAGGCAACCTGAGCTCTTAAAAGCCCTGTACATTCCGCCCTACTCATTCATTCTCACTTTGTCTTCCACCTTCACTGACTTCAGTTTTGCAGTGGTCCAACATTTTCCATTGACCTTAGAGAGCGTGATTAAGGACACTGGGCCTGTGGCGCCATCCTGTTTCCTCCATGTTATATTAAAAGGTGAAGAAAAGGTTCTTTCTTGTGAAGATGGGTTGGGTACATGGTTCTCTTCCCTCCCAACAAAAACCCCTCTATTACAGTTCCTGCCTGCTCATGTCTATTAATTCAGACCTGTTTTCCTGATATTAAATATTTTTCGACCTTCCTCCTGTCAACCATGAAACCCCGTCATTCAGTTTCCTTGTAATATACTGAACTTCACTGAATCAGATAATGCAAGGAGACTTTTTTTCCACTTCACTTTGTTTACTGACAAAATCCGTTCCTTGTTGAGCAAGGCAGGAAGTGATCATCATAGTCTATAACATAAGTCGCCTTGTCAAAACCTATTTTAGAATCATCCTCGGAAAAGCCATGCATGTAGGAACAGAGGGGCGCACTTTGTGTCGTTGCCGCTGGGGGAGGGGGAAGCACTGGAGCAGCTAAAAGAGGGATCCTGTTTCATACGTCTATGGCAATTAACACAGATGTGACATATCTAAAACATTCCCCTGGGACTGGCAGAGCCAACTAATTGACAAACTATTTAAGAAAAACAACATGTAGCTTCATCTTGTAATAAATCTGGAATCTATTCCTGTCTGCACAATGATTGCTTTTTATTTCTTGTAAATGTCATTAAGTACTAGTGTGCTTACAGGGACACTGTGTAGCTTTGACAAGATGGGGGGGGGTTGTTGCCCTGAAGTGATGACTTTGCTTGGTTCTGGTAACTTACATGACAAATACAACCGTTCATTTGCTGCTTGCTATAAATACCTTCTTAGGCCCCTGCAGCAATGCACGGAGAAAGACAGATGTTTTATTTCATGCCATGTTTTCAAACTAGCACTCTTATAGAAACACATGCGTGCAAACACTCACATACACACGCTTGCACACACAGTGCCTTACTACACACCTCTATGCAATTGTAAAAGATAAATGAATCTCGATAAATTTGTTGTCTGGAGCAGTTCTCCGGCGCACGAAGCATGAGCTCAGTGTCCATACAGGTTCAACCAGTGATTTGGGCTTTAAAGGTGTTGTTCAAAATGACAGAAGTCATTGGATGGGCAATTTGTTTTCTCATGGGATGCTGTGTTTAAGGCTGTAGGGTTTCCTCTGGGAAATAAGGGCAATCAGCTGAAGCTAGTCAACGAATTATGACCTTTGACCCCAACAGTGAAAGTCACCTAGAGATTTCCAAAAACCCATACTATTACTGCCTACTTATGCCCAACATTACATTCCCACTGTTAAAACTGATTTAATGTAGTCAGGATTTATTCCCGCAGTAAAGGAAATGAATAGCGATAACAGCACCTTATTATTTCTATTAAACTGTTTGCATTTTTGCTTTTTGCTTTGTGTACTCAAAAATAAATGTTAAAAATGAAAACATAACTTAAATTGCAGTTTTGTTTCCTGGCTGTCCAGGCTTTAAAGAGATGGTGGTGCATAGTTACATAACACATGACATTTATTCATCTGGGTTCCTACATAGTTTCCTTAGGCCTTTTAAACTACACATACAAAATGCAGAGACCACAAATACTCAAATCTGACCTTTCACTGTCTTTTACTGCCTCCTGTAGCTCTCTTGAAAATATTCTCGACAGTCCTCTTTGATAAGCCAATTTCCTGTTCTACCCCTTCAGTGCCCTAAATCCTAAAATATATATAAATGTTGTTATGAACATTAAGCATTTTGGTGAAAAGAAGTGTTGACTGAACGCCTTAGAAAACATCTCTCATATGGGATTATTTCAGCAAAAAATATTTTTTTCTGCAATCATTGTTAGTGTAAAGAATGTGTTGGGAAAAAAATAATTGAGTTTATACTTCTTATTGGCTTTTTAATGCCACATGGTTACACATTCATCAAAGTCTGCATTTATTTGGTTGATCAGCTCCTGTGATGTCTCGTTTCCTGGAAAATGCCAGATTTCATCTGAGTCGTACATGCAAACTAAAACTCAAAGAAACAGAAAACAGAGCCAGCAACAGGTTTTTGCTTAGCTGGAGTCAAAGCCAACAGAAAACAAAGCCAATGAAAAGTTCTTCTCTTACTGAAGTCTAAACCAAGCATGATTAATTTGCCAGATTTCTGTTGCAATGTTTTTATGCATCGTATGCTTCTTTTAAGTATCAAATGTTTTTTGGGCAAAGGTTTCTGCAAAGTTTTGTTCTTTTCATTACATCTTCTGAGATCAGTTTCACATTCTTGAAATGTTTTTTGTCCCTTTCATATTCATTTCAATTCCTTAGTAACCCAAAGTGAGAAATCCTCCAGACATCCAATGACATGGTCTAGTTAAGCCAGCCACTACCTCTGTGCCACAGAACAACCTTCAGGCCGGAACACCAGCTTTGTCAGCTAAAAAATTTCAACAGATGTAATTGAAACAGACCAGGTCTGTTTCAATTACATCTTCTTAGGGAACAATATCGTGTTTTATTAGTGCCAAAATCCGTGCCCATAAAAACCATAATCAGCGAGCATAAAGACCACTCTCTACATGTTCGCGGTCTCTGTCTGCACGCTCGAAGTCACTGTCTGCGCATGCGCCGTCACTGTCTGTGCGCTCGCTGTCTCTCCCTGTGCTTTCTGCTCGCTCGCCCTTGCTGAGCACTTTGGGGGCGGGCATTGAATAGACGGACCCCCAACCCTCCTCCTTTCTGATTGGCCACTACTGTCTCCAGGTCAGAGCCCATCCGAGGCAGAGTAGGCGGGCCATCATTGCGGTACTAAATTGATGCAATAGAACATGATCTAGACCACAGTAAGGCATTCTGGTTTTCTAGTGCTGGTAAAATGGACACGCATTTTGATTATTTCGTTTTTAGAAATCGTTCCTCTTGAATTACATTATAGCACATATTTGGTCTTTGTTAAAACTCCACAGAGAGACCAAGAAAGCCTTTGACAAAAGTTAAACCTTTATTGACTAAAAACGTCACTCAATGAAAACATTTTTTGAATGTTCATTTTGGTTCCAAAATATCTACCCTTTTAGTTCATTAGATGTAATGTAAAATTAATGTTAGAATTGGTGGGGGTTTTTGTGTATATACTTAAATCAATAGAAGACAGATCTTGGCTTGATCAAAATTAAATATAATTCTCGATTATATGTAATTAATTTGACAGATCCTAATTTTGATAGCGATCCAGAATCTTTAAATGTGACTAAATCCTTACCTGGAATTGTCATGTTTGGGATTTTAGTTAGACCCAAATAGCAGGAAGAACAGAAGGCAGAAAGGCAAAGTAAAGTTTTTTTCAATTATGAAGGTTCTTCATGAAAACTTACAACATGGCACAAAGGGATCAGGACATGGAACCGGTGTGAGAGAAACAGTAGGTATTGGATAATGCAAATGATAATCTAGTTTAGAACCGATGATGAGCTTATATACTGAGACAGTGGTGGTAATGCAAAGCAACCAGATGAACTAATCAGAAAAGATGTGATACAACAGTGACAGAATGAGAGCAGGGAAACAGAGGGAAAGAGACTAAATAATACAGAGGGAGTTGAGCTAAGACTCAAAGAAATTACAGAACGAGAGGATAAGGCCTGAAAATTAAGATAATTAAATACAAATGTAGAAAGAATAAAACATAAAACGAATAGAAACTAATCACACAGCAATTAAATTATATGGCAGCGCCTTTTGAACAATTATGTTTAGAGTGAAATGAATATGGCAAGAATTACTGAGCATAAATAAACTACAAGGAAATGACCAAAAGAAAAAGAAAAACAAGACCCAAACACTCATGGGTTGTGACAGGAATAGCAAAAGAAATTTGGAATTCATTTTTGACAAATTGTGAGAATGAGTTTTTTTTTATGGAAATTAATAAAGATTAACAGAGTACATTTAAATATTTCTGAGGTCAGGTCTTTAATATAAAACTTGCAAAACTACAGACTATGTAGGGAGAGACAGATTTCCAACTATTTTCCCCTGAGTTTTATTTGAGTATGACAGTAGTCATAAGTCAAGAATTTGTGAGAAACGTGAAAAAAGGTTTATGTTGGTCCACTGGAGACCTGGAGAGGTGAGGTGGCGTTAAGGTAGCAAATCAGGCAGATGTCTTCTCTGTGCGGCCATGCATAAAGACTTGGCCTGGGGGATGCCCACCTGCTATGCATCAAGTGCAATTACTCATTGCTTATGCCAGGGTTCACCAATGGAAAAAGGCTAAAAACGTGGGATGCATGCAATTGACTTGTTGGGCAGGGTGGATAGCTAACAGTTATAAGTTGCAAATAAAAAACAATAATAACAAACCATCATGGATAGAAGAAGGCACATTTGAAGTAATTACATAATTTAAAACAACCTTTTCTTTCCGTAAGCTGGGCTCAGTAGTCTTTAAATATTCATTTAGTTATCCTTAAAACAAAAGATTCATAATCCGTCAATTACACACGTGTAATCAAGAGTGTAGTGTTTAGCCGAAATGGTTGGAAGTTTAAAAATACAGTATTTACTAATGTTCTTAAAGCTATCTCCATCCTTTGAGTATTTGTAACAAAACATTTGCCCTAAAGTAAATTTGATCAATAACAGCAATAACTTTCATCATACTTTTAATCAGAAACTGCAATCTGAATTGGCTCATCTTTCAGAGTAGAGTTTAAAATTCAGGTAGGTGTACTTTGCTGCAGGCAGGACATGGCTGCAGTTTGGATTACCTAAAGCAAAATTTGTAAAAAGGGAAGTGATCATGTTATAAAAAAAAGGGTTTTGATATGTACACCTAAAACATTTCTACAAATTTAAGCTTTCAATATCTAAAAAAAAAGGCCTTTTTTGTTCCTCTGTTGCCTTGGTTTTCTTTAGAAGGCTGCCAAATTAATTCAACACAGTTATAACTAGATTTGGTGGCGTGCGGGAATAACCAGCGTTCTACAGCTAAATCAACATCAGACACTAGGCTGGGCCCCTCTGGGGGCACCGTACAGCGCTTCAGTGTTTCTCCGTCAAAGCAGCACGCTTTGCTTCAAGCCCCCAGTGGAATATTCCTTAATGTAACTGCCGTCTTCATTTTGGCTTTGCTCTGATGTTGGAGTAAAAAAAAAAAAAAAAGAAAAGTAAAATCCCTATATTTTAACTCTAGAACGTGAACGGTTTGGGGAGATGAGCTGGGGAGGAGGGGTGGGAGTGAGAGACCAATAGAGAGGAACAGTGTAAGCTGTTAATGCTATGTTAATCCCTGACTAAAACAGCTAACGGTCATGCAGAGCTAGATAGCTAACAGGACAGATGAGAGAGAAAAGGGGAAATGAGACGAAGAAGAAACCTCACTGGTGAGTCTTTCACCCAGTTGGACCAACTCTTTTGGCACAATACAAAACCTTGCAACCACTTAGTCACACATAAACAGGTGGGGGTTGCTTGAAAAAGATATTCTAACACTGTTGGGTGACATTTTGAAAGTTGTTGTAGCATATAATTTCAAGGGTACTATTTTATTAATAAATGTAATTCTCATCATAATTTAAATTACAGCACAGTAATGAAAAATAACGTGCAAACTGAATTTTTTCTTATTATTTTGCAAAAATGTTTAGATGTGCAATCATGACCAAAAGTAAGCATTTATGTATCAGGTTTTAATAAAAAATGATCTAGTCTTCTTTCCGTTTTCAAACTAGGGTCACTGTAATTTAGGTGGTGTAATTTCATTGCTTTAACATTAAGATACTATTACTTTACAACCACAAACAATCAATCAATCTTCATTACTTGAAGTGGAAGGAATACAGTATGTCGTATTGCTGTTTGTAGGCGAAGGTATTAACACAGATGGATTAGTTTAATGACAGATTTGCTCAATGTTCAAGAGACTCTGGTTCAAAGCCCGTATCTCAGTCAGGATTATTTATTAAAAGACAAATTATGTAACAAACCACACAAAAATCTCTCAAATTTTTATTGGAAACATATTCAAACATTACCTTGATTAAGTCTAAGTTTAGACTTTGTTTATTGAAAACTTTGTTTAAATTACAAAGAAAAGCGGTAATTAAAAATCAGAGAATTACAAAGGAGATTAATCAGAGCCAAATTGATTTGTTTAAGCTTCCTACTTTTCGAGGATGGAGCAGTCAAACAGGATTTGATAAAGTCGTCCTGAGACGTGCATCTGTTTAAAACCAGACCCCTCCACGACAGAGCTGTTAGTCCTCTGGGTAACTGAATCGGTTCCCGGTGAGGTAGCGTGGCTGTTCCTCTTTGTGTGTTCTTACATATGGTCTCAGTGTTAATCTGCATAACCAGAACAAAAGCATTGACACCTGTGAGCATGCATGTGCTGGCTGTATTATTTACAGATGTGCATGATTCCATGTGTGTTGAACTGTATATGTGTGGTTTGGGTGCACTTGTACGGTATGTGTGCCAGCTGTCCAGTGCTGCCCTCGGGATGAATGCGTAATGGGGATAAGCTTCTTCTCCTGGCTGCTATCGGCTTTACTGCAGATCTGTTCCAGGTGTCTGAGTGAGACGGTGTGTATGTTATGATGATTTGTGGGGTCTCTGTTTACAAAAAAAGAATAATGAAAACAAAAAACAATAAAACAACCTAAAGATATAAAATAACTAAAATAAGCAAAAATATTTTTCTTGTAGTTACAATATGACCTAATCTTTTCAACATTAGTCACTTTCATTATAATTATAGTGTATTTTTTGGCAGAGGAAGATCCAGGGGGGGTGATTGGCAGAGATCGGGACTTTAATAATAATAATAATAATAATACATTTCATTTATAATGCACTTTACATTTCACTGAAATCTTAAAGTGCTTCGACTTGGACTCGAGCCTCATTTAAAGCTGCAGTCCGGAAAATATATTTATGTATCAAAGTTTTGCAAATCTTTACAATCATAGTGGGGTTCAAAACCATAATAAAAGGCTAGTGCTCCACATAATTTGTTATTCTTCCTAAGTACCGCCTTCCTGCCATAGACCCCTATGCATTTCACACTGACCAGCAAATTTCATTTAGTCAACAGAATTCGAGTTTCCGCCTTGTCGACTGCCAATCAACTTACATGCACATCGCGCAAACCAGTTATGATGGACCAGCGCACACAGGGTGCTCCTGTTTACACTCGCCATATTGGAAGAGAGCACCAGTCATGGAGAAGTCGCTCACCTCTGAAATGTCCATAAAAAATAGAGTCGAGTGATGCTCGATAGCACTTGCTGCTTTCCTCTTTGACCCGCTGTGACACTACAGGTGATACACGTCCACGATTGTTGAGGGGGGGGCACTTTGAGATGCTATTTTGTATAAAAAGCGCTTAATAAATAAAGTTTGATTTGATTTGACTCATCGGATGGTTAATTTTACTGGAATATACACAACACTAAGTTGTAAGCTTGCTGCCCTGTTCCCACCAACATCTCCAGGTGAAAGCTGTAGCAACATGTCTAACCTGGCAGAACAGTTCCTAATCAAGCCATTTCACTTTAAAACACAAATACTGTTTGGTATTTATTAAGATAAAATAAACATGGCTTGGCTGATCTGTGTTTAATAGCAAACTACCAAAAAAAAGGCAAAGTAGAATCACCTATGCCTGATTTAAGCTGGTATGTCAATATAAAATACATTATTTTTGTTTTTCAATGAAACCTTAAAGCTTTGCTGTGGTATTTGGTGAAGGAAAGGCAGAGAAGTGGATTATGGTTAGCAGTAGTATTGAGCTGATGCAGCAGAGTGGAGATAGAGGATGGTGTTAATATTAGGTTTTTTGACCTTGAATCACCCCTTGCCAACCCCCCATGCATGGATACGTATACCTCACTTCTTCATACATACACACAAACAAACACACAGACAAATGCCCTCACCCTGAAGCTCTACTCAAAATAAGCCAATGAGAAAGAGGGACAAAAGCAGAGGAGGAAGTGCCTCTTGCAGCAGGGTTGTTTACTTGCATTGTTAATTTCATTAGCCCTCGGGCAACCACTTCAATATTTAACATTCTCAATTTAGTCCTTTCCTTTCTTCACCCCCCCCTTCTTTTCCTTTTAACGGGTTTGCTACCAAAGTCCAACAATTAAACAAAGTGGCCAAAGGTAATCTATCAGCAATCCGTACTTAACGCTTAATATAGTGGCACTTGATTTGCACTCAACTAAAGGGAGGCCAAACCTTGTAAAAGCCACCATCCTTTTAAATGGGCAATCAATTTGGCAGTTTGACTTTGCAGCTGGGTGTGGCTCAGACATGCCTGTGGAGTAATGATTACCATGTAGAAAGGATGCTGAAAATATAGAACTGGATGTGCAGCAAGAAAGTTCCAATAAGCTACAAATGTGCAATCCTAAAATTATGTGGGTCTGATGCTTTCTTCCATTGTCAGGGACCAAGAAAATTGCAGCAGATAGCTAAGCCCATTTAAGATAGAGCTTTGAGGGTTTAATCACAAGACCCTTCTATCAGAAAAATATTTTGTGTGAGAGTTCTGTGGACATGTTTCCTCAATGTCCAAAACATTATCCACGTCACCATTCATATCATAGACTAAACTGTGTACACATACCAATCAACAGGACTGCTTCTCTGAGTATTTTTATAGTCAAGTTCTAAACTTCACATTCTATTTTTACCTTTGTTTTCCAGCTTAATACATTATGTTTCGGGCCACACTGTCCTTTATACAGTAAGGTTCCACAAACTGCATGTTTTGACATTGTTACTATGTAAATTAGTGAAGTAAAATAAACAGAGCATGGAAATGATTCCGCACCACAATGCTGTAAATGGATGGTAAACGTAGTAGCTGAGACTTACAAAGTCACACAGCACTGGATTGCACTGTCAAGGCAGACTTTACTTAATGATAAAGGCTTGTCAACTGTCAAGTTTTAGCCAGAACATCCCACATCATGGACAAAATAGTTGGGGGTTTTTCACATCTTCTACATTGAATGTCCCATATATCAACCACTGCAACACCCAATGTTATACTTATGTATATTCAATGTTATCTGATTTAAACATACTTGAATCAGAAAAAGACCTTACATCCAATCACTGCTGCTAGGTGTGTCAGCAAGGTCAGTGAGGTGTAATATGTGATTCATGCCAAAAATGTTGCTGTTTGTTCTGCTGCACGTAGTCAAAACACAAACAGCAATGAATAAACCTACTGAAAAGAAAAGAGTGACGGCTGATGGCTTAACATACCATGGTTTAGCCGTCAGCAATGACTTCAATAAACATTTTTGCTTTTTATGTGGTCTGGAGGTTTTGGGTGGCCTTGGTGGTGAGTATGACTTAAGTTTAAATAAGAAAAGTAAAAAGAAAAAGAAAAGAAAAAACAACCGGCTTGAATCAGTTAAGCACTGCAAAAAATATGTTTGGAAAAAGTAAATGTTAATATTTGGAATGTTTTATTCAAGCCATTCACACAGAATTTAATTTGTTTTTTGTTTTTTTTGCTGAAACTGTCTATGCTATGCTTTGTCTGTTATTTGATAGCAAAATAGTTGACCATGGGATCTTGTTAGCTCTCTAGTTTTGAGGTGTTTCCTTTTTTCCTACCTGTATTCAGCCCAGGAAATAAACTCGCTCATCTATGACAGCAGACTAATAGCGCAGGAACGTTCTATTTGTTTTTAACAGTGAACACATTGTGATGGAAATATTTCAAGGTAATGTCAATTAATTGATTAATTAAGAGTTAGTAAATGCATCTAGGGAATATGTCATGTAGAAGATCATAAGAATGTTTGAGCAGACGTCAGTGAGGAGCAGATTCGATTAGGAGGCCCTCTGACATAGTTCCCTTTAGCTCTGCAGTGCGATGTGTTTTGTTAACCTTCGGGGTCTAGTCATCAGACAGCGTGAGGGGAATGATATTGAATCACTTTATGGCCATTAATCTTTAGAAATGGAAAGGTGCTGAAGAGTTCGAGCTTGGCCCAGGTTGGGGCACCTGCATGAGAATTCTGGCCGTTTTACTTATAAAAATTTTTTTTTAAAACACCCTTGGGACTGCAGCCTCATCTTTGTTTAAGGAAGAAGAGCTTGATTTCCATAACATAAGTGCAAGGATATTTTTTCTTAATTGCAGAAGGACTATTACATAAAAACTAAACTTTTCTTTGAACTTCAGTTGTTATTAACTGGTGATTTAAGGAAATTGACTGGTGATTTAAGGAAACCTTACAACAATGTGACATAGGACAATGATTCAAATTCCATCAGACAATAAAAAATGTTTAATAGGTTTTGATCAAATAAACCAAAATAATAGACATATGAGGCCACCAAAGACCAGATAGATATAGAATGTATCTATCTATCTGGATAGTATGTAATGCAGAGGATCCAGAGTCTTGCATAGAATAAGGCCATTATTGAAAAGCTGCAGTGCATTTCTTAGTAGTTTGAGCCAGTTGTTTGCAGATTTATTTAGAATCGAATCACTGAGAAATAGAGTCATCCTATAAGATCAACCAAACAGGACAAATGTGTCTAACTCTGGTCCTCAAAGGACATCCTTTTCATCATTTTATTCAGGTGTGTTGGGACACTGGCACAGGTTACTTAACCTTGACCCCGCAGAGTGTCCCATTTCCCTTCCCGAAACCCATCAACCTTATGAACTGACGCTTTAATTATTACCTAGAAGAGGAGTGTCCAACTCCAGTCCTCGAGAGCTAATATCCAGCAGGTTTTAAATGTATCCTGTTCCAACCCACCTGAATCAAATGGCAAAATTCCCTCATCAGCAGCCATTCAGCTCTGTAGAGGCCTGGTAACAAGGCATTCATTTGATTCAGGTGTGTTCGAAAAAGAATGCATTTAAATGTTGCAGGATAGTAGCTCTAGAGGAATAGAGCTTAGCACCCCTGGCGTAGATAGTGAGTAGAAAGTAGAAGGCAGACATTTAAACAGCACGAGCGCATAAAATGACAACTAAATTTTTTTTTTTTATTATTATTTTTTTTTTACGTGTCCTGTTTGGCAGTGTGGAGCTCAGAATTGGTGTCTGAGTACCAAGTAGAAGCCTAACAGATTTACTTTCACAAGCGGAGCAGTGCAGCTTTTGCTATAGTACTCCACTTGATATATGTGTGAAAAAATCTTTATTATGAATTGTTGGGGTTTTTATTTCCTGATGTTATGGACACGGAGACGGAAAATTAAGGAGAAGAAAGAAGGAAGATGAAGAAGAGAGGTAGGAAACAAAAAGTCAAGAGAGAGGGTGAGTTGAAAATACAAGAGAGGAAGGGGAACAAAGAAAACACAGGAAGACATTGAAGTCTGCCTCCATACCCACAGGACGGCAGAGAGAGGGGGAAAAACAAAACAAAACACGAAAAAGGAACAACGACAAAACCAACCAAACATTGTGAACTAAGAATTACACAACCACATCACGCAAAAATAGATATAAAAATACAACAACAATGTCACAGAAAAACTCATGGTACCGATTAATCAAGCTCTAGTAATGATAACCTCAGCCAAAGAATATTTCCTTACACACCAGAGACCCCACATCTATGTGTGTGTGTTAGCATGCTGGTGCATATAAGGTGTCTCCATAAGAGTGTTTGATAGTTGGTGTGAGCAGAAATCAATCCGTCTCCCAGGAATCGATGCAGACATGAAGGAAATCTGAGCAAAGACGTCCAAAGGACCGCCAGAGCCCCAGGCGGACCCGGGCGGGGCCGACCGCATCCCCCAAGAGAGGAGCAAAGGAGAACCCTGGGTTGAACATCCAGCGGCCACTATGCAGGGGCCCGGGGGGCAGCAGTGAAGAGCCCACGGGCCCCGCCGGCAACCGGCCCCGCGGCCGCGCCGGGGCGGGCTGGTCAACGGACCGGGGGAGCCGGGGCCCAAGGGCACCCCACCCCCCAGCAGGGACCCGACAAGGGACCGGCCGACGAGGGGCCCCCGGCACTGCAGGGGCCGCGGCCAGCCGCCGGCCGCCACGCGCCGCCTCCACCCTAGGCCAATCCCCACCGCCAACATCCCAGCGCCCCACCGATAGCCGCAGGGGACGGACAGCATCCCCAGGCCAGGCTCAGCCAGCATCTGGACGCCAAGTTGTACCAGCTCCCGGGTCCTGATCCCGCGCAACACAGGGCACCGAGACCAGGCATCCAATGAGGGCCAGGGCCGGTCCAACCCGCCAATGATTTGGCCACGCACGGTGCGCACAGAACAGGTGATCAAACGAGCAGAGACGCCGGATCCGCATCCCACCGAACAGGCACCACCCAACAATCCCAAACCTGGCACCTCTAAAAGAGGTGCCCCAACCAACCAAAGGAAGATATCGGCCCAGCGCATTGGCCGATCGACACACCGCCCCCCCCAGGCCCGGCCAGGCACGCACCAGGTCCGAACCGGATTGACCACCGATGCACCGGCAGGCAGGGGCCCCCCGTCACCGGCGGGGAGTGACGGAGGGGAAATAGGCCCCCCATTAAGTGTAAGGCCTGAGGTGCGCCAGGCGAGGGGGCAGACCAAGATCCAACCTGACAGGTAGACAAAGACATACAGACACAGTCATACGTTCCCTCCCTCTTAAACCCATACATTCTCACTGACTCACCAAGACACCCAAAAAAATGACGCTGTACCCTCACTCACACACCCCATGCACACTTTATGCTCCCAGGTCCAGGTACCGATGCCCCAGTAGAGCCACCAGCCCCCGGACCCGGGAGGTGGACCCCCTACCTTCTAGGACGGAGACAAGCAGACCGCCAAGGGCCCCACAGTGGCAAAGCAGCCCGACAGCCCAGGACCCCGACCAGACCGCCTGTCCTCCTCCGGACCCCAACCCCTGATGGCCCGTAGCAAACAGGGGTGTGAAAAGACCCCTAGTCTCCATCCTCCCGCTCGAGTATGGTGTTGATGTGTGTTGTTATAATGTGCATTTAAAACAGAGGGGTGGGATGTGGGAAAGGCAGCCACACATCCCCCAACCCCCACCCAGAGCCCTCAGTGTCTATATGTGGTTTAACAGTGGGCACCGGCACCAGAGGTGAAGCTGATTGTACCGCTCCCCCTCTGGATGCCGAAAAGTGTGCCCACCCCAAAGTCCCTACATATGTGTCGTGTGAGAATGTTGTCGTGTGAGAATGTTGAAGGGAGTGGGAGTGTCTACGTTGTATATTAAAATTGGGACCCAGGACACCACGGGATAGCGAGGAGGGAAGCCCCTCCTCGCACCCCAGTGATGTGCCCATGCGCCAAGACCCTATATGAGTGGTAAAGTGATGGAGCGGGTGGACAGAGGTGTCCAGGGATGGGGAGGGAAGGACTGGGAGACAAAATGTCTTCCCAGGGAGCCAGCTCCCCCACTGACCCCCATAGACACCGCTGTTCACCAGGATCCACCAGGGGAGGGAGGCCGTGGCACGTTCGACCCGGGGCCCACGGCCACAGCACTACAAAGCCCCACGGACCCCAAGGCAGTCCCCCCAGCCCCATCCCAGAAGGGGAACTAAACCCACCCTGACATTTGCTCTACTCTCAAAACACAAAAGACACTAGACACCCAGGTTCAGTTCGCCCCCCCCCCCCAGCCGCCACCCAGCCGCCGCGACCAGCAGCCAGGCACCCCAACCAGCAAACAAGGCGAGACGCCATACAGGGACTGGCGATGACAATCGGCCCAGAGAAAAAGAGAGAGGCGGCTGCACATGCCGGCCACCGGCCGGCCACGACCCCCACAGCCAACAGAGACCCCACGCCGGCTGACCCCCAGCCAGGACCACAGCTAGGGGGCGCGGCGCCCCTGAGCCCCGAATCCCCAGGCCCAAGATTGAGAGCCCAACCACATCTTGGAATCTTTGGACCTGATTTATTATTATTCCAAATAAAGAGCTCAAAATTGCATCCGTTGCAAAATAATTGTGCGGAGGGAGTGGTCCTGATTTGCGGGTGATCTACTAAGATTGTGTGAGCGAATTATAACAGGTGCAAAGAGCAGCATTGAAAAGAGGACTTTGCTGTTGTGTATGCCAGCTTTTCTGCCCCATGCACTGTGCCACAGCCGGAGAGAGGAAGAATAGGCGCAGTGATTCATGCTGCGTCTTTGGCAAAAAAGGGGGGAAAAAGATATACCTGTCAAGTCTATGGCTGTTAGAGAGTTAATTACTAAGGATGCTCGCTTAGTCCTAAAATGTCCATATTCTACTAATGTTGCTGAAATGCACCGCACTTTATCATGTCCTGTATTAAATGTTGGGACCCAATTTTCCCCAAATGAACTGAACAGACTGTTGGATGGCTGGAAGCCATTTTCCATAGATTGACTGAGCAGACCACATTCCCCAGCAATCCTAGCGGTGACCCCCCACACACTCCAACCATGGTGACATCAACGATGACATCACAGCCAAAGGGGCTATAAGAAGGTGGGGGCTGCCATTTAAAAAAAAATTTCAGCAGAGCTTCTTAGCAGAAACTCTGCTCTGCTATACAGAGGACATCTCATTGGTGAAGATTCTCTTTTGTTCTGACCTGCTGGCCTGGGGAGAACTCTCATTTCAACGATTCGAAGCGCTCATCCTGTTGGTGCATCCAGTTAGGTCTATATCAGGACTGTTCCAAGACAGTTCGTCACGACGTCAACTTGGAAGCCATCTGGTCTGCAGTTGGGACCCACGGTCTTAAAAATCCTGCGCAGGTTTTCTAACTCTCCCTTTTCTTGCTCAACTACGGACATATTTTGCTCTCCTCCTTGTGGACCGGACTTCCCTCAAAGCAAAGTAGGACTGAACCGGTTCATTTATGCTACCCTTGTCTGGGCAGATAAATAGGGAAAATATAGTTTTTAACGAGTTAGATCTCATTCATTGTTGGTTTAAAGTTTTGAACCTGTTTGCTAATTTAGCTTCGCCGCACGCATAAGTTTGAGCTGTATTTGCTGTGATTGAAACAGTTTTTTTCCCCTGAGCGAATCCAATACTTTCTTTCTTTCTTTTTGCCTCACTCTTTCTTGCTCTCTGATCACCTGGTCGGCAGAGTAGGGCTTGGTCTGACCTGATATAGCTGGTCTGTTAGCTGAAAGGTTAACTTCATTGTTTCTTTGTCTGTTAGTTAAAGTGTAACTGAACCCCATGAAAAAACATAACCCCGCCCCCAGACAACAATTGAAAAAATTTACAAAGTGGGCGGTGCCAGGAGGCACGGAGGGGTATGGCCAAGTGTGCAGGAAAAGCGGAGGGGGGACCGTGGGGGTGTGTTCAGGAGGACAGTGACAGCTCACTTAATCTGACACTGAAACATGGACAGTGACCAAAGCGACGTTGGCAGTTTTGCAATTGATCGATCTGATTGACGTTCATCTGTTTTGAACGTTAGCCTATGTTAGCATTACCACTCAGAGACTGGACTCCTCCTGTCTTCCTCTCCCTCAGCAGCAGCGGCCTCGGGCGGCGCTGGCTCGGCGCCCTGAGCCAGCGGATCTCGCCTCAGGGCGCTGAGTCAGCGCTGTCTGAGGCTGGCACTGTAGCTGCAGCTGAGGGAGAGAGAGACAGGATGGGTCCAGTCTCTGAGTGTTAATGCTAACATAGGCTAACGTTGAAAACAGAATTGTAGCTATGCTAACTAAGTGCTAATGTGATAATAATGGTAACCTGAAAAACGCAATCCAACTCCCAACTCGCCATGGGGCCGGTATGTCTGATAGTTTTATACCCAAACCCATGGGGCGTGTCTGTGAGACCATGGCTGCTGTGACTCAGTCAATGCCTGTGACGTAAAGATGTACCGCTCTCCACCAATCACAAAATTCAAATGCAGTAGCCACCGTTCAACCCTAAGAGGGCAGCACTGAGACGTTTATAGACCAAAAAGTGTAGAATTAAACAAGTTTACACGAAAATATAAAAAAATCCCCAGAAACTGAAAGATTGCATTGGTAAAGACCCATTTATACAGTTTAGAAGCAAAAAAAAAGTTGTTTTGCGGTTTAGTTACTCTTTAAAGCTGTGGCCTTCCACATGGACAGTACACAGCATGTGCTCTGCCCATTTTAGCCAAAGCTAGTTTTATTACCCTTTTTCTCCGGGCACCCCATGTGCAGTTTTCCATCTTGGCACAGAACTAGTTTTATGAACCTTTGTCTCCCAGGCTATCTGTGACTTGGGCCCCCCTGGAGTGAGGGCCACCTCCCTCCCTGAGCAAAACCTGAGCTATCTGTTTGTCCCTTAATTGTTAATTCTGTTTAATTTTCACATATTGTTTTCTAAGATATGTAGTAGTTAGTTGCATGCTTTAGAGTAGATGGGAATTATTGACTAAATGTTTTGGCTGTATGGTTAATCTATTTTTAAAAAAAACAAACCCTTAGCTAAAAGAGAAAGTGGTCTGTGTTTAAAGAGTAACTAAACCCCAAAACAATTATTTTGGCTTCTAAACAGTATAAATGGGTCTTTACCAATGCAATCTTTCATTTTCTGAGAATTTTTTTACATTTTCTTGTAAACTTGTTGAATTCTACACTTTTTGGTCCAAAAATGCCTTAGTGCTGCCCTCTTAGGGTTAAAGGGTGGCTACTGCATTTGAATTTTGTGATTGGCAGAGAGCGGAACATCTTTTCCACTCTTTATGTCACAGGCATGGTCTCACAGACACGCCCCGTGGGTTTGGGTATAAAACTATCTCAGACACACTCGCCCCGTGGTGAGTTAGAAGTTGGTATTGCGAGTTTTGATCCACATTAGCACTTAGTTAGTATAGCTAACATACTATATTGAACATTAACCTATGTTAGCATTACAACTCAGTGACTGGACTCCTCCTGTCTCCCTCTGCCTCAGCAGCACTGACAGCACTGACAGCCTCGGACAGCGCTGACTCAGCGCCCCTGAGCCATCGGATTGAATGGATACGGCTCGGGGCCACTGGGCTCCATAAAGCCTCCCAGCGGATGAGCTGATCTTCTCCGCCTCCGGTGACGGCAGAGGAGATCAGCTGGCTCAGGGCGCTGAGTGAGCGCTGCCCGAGGCCGAGTCTCTGAGTGGTAATGCTATTGTTCAAAACAGATGAACATCGATCAGTCGCAAAACTGCCAAATTCGCTTCGGTCACTGTCATTTTTCATGGGGTTCAGTTCCACTTTAAATGATGTGTATATATATATATATATATATATATATATATATATATATATATATATATATATATATATATATATATATATATATATATATATATACACACACACATATATATACACATATATAAACATATATATGTGTGTGTGTACAATTATTGTCTACGGCGTGTGAATTTACACCTTCAAGAAGAGACTGGTTGTCTGGTCTTCTAAAACAAAAGTATCTCTAGTTAGCGGTTGGTGCCCCGAATATCTTAAACAAATTAAACTTGAACCTCATCAATAATTACTTTAATATTAAAATATTGATCATAATTATTGATGGTTATGTAAACCAGACAAAAACTCACTCACTCTGTGTCACAACATAAATGTTAAGTTGCAGTACAACCTACTCATATTCATTTAAAAATAATTTTAACAGGTCAACCAGAATCATTTTACAAAGAGTTAACTTATTCTGATCAGATACAAAGCAATTGTACTAGATATGCCAGTGATACTGAATTATTGGTAAAACATGCTAACACAAACTTCCAGCACAAATCTGCGGTTTACAGAGCATCTCTGATATGGAGAAAATTATCTAAAGTATTAAGTAGTAAGTATTAAGTAATAGTAAGTATTAAAATCAAATTTTAGCTTTAGATCTACCTGAATGTTTAAGGTATTTTATTGAAGGTTGGAAATGTACAAGCTAATTTCATCTGTCTTTTGTATGTAATCTGAAATGTATGAATTTTATATGTAATTGTCATTGTGGTGTTGTACATGATTGTTAGATTTTATTAATTGGACCCCAGGAAGATTACTAACCACTCAGGTGGAAACTAATGGGAATCCAAATAAATAAACAGCAGGTGCAGACGCATTGAGCGCCCATTGAGTTATGATGCGTCTTTAGAAAACTGGGGAAAAATCGACATAACTGTCAGGTTTATGGCCATTAGAGTGTTAATTACTATTCGGTTAGAATGTGTGTGAATGATATTTTTTGTTTGTCAGTAATAAACTTATGTTGAATCGTGGTGGCACAAAGTTAAGATATGCCTTTCAGAGGCGGTAAAAATAGGCGTTAAAACAGCCGGCGCAAACAGTTTCATGTTTGAATAATCACACTGCAAGTGGAACGCCTACATATTTGCATGTTCTCCTCCCATTATTTTGCGCCTTCTGAGAGAAACGGCCATATTGCATATTCATCAAGGGCAAAAGCACAAAATGGATTGTGCGCATCTTGCTGCAGGTTTAACAGGAGCAGTCCTGCCTCCACCTGCTTAGTAAATCACCTGCTTAGTAAATCACCTGCTGTGTCTGTGCACCTGCTGTGAGGTTTGCGCATGTTTTAACAAGTGCAAACCTTTGATAAATCAGGATCTATGTGTCAAAACATTCTGATCAACGTCGTCAAAAGGTCCAGAGAGATCCAATAAAAAAAGTGTCAGTGTATTTTCCAAGGCAAGGCAAGTTTATTTGTATAGCACACTTTCAACATCAAGGTAATTCAAGGTGCTTTACATGATTAAGTGGTAAAATAAAAATAGCAGTAATACACAGACAAAGCATATAAAGTAAAAACAGCAATAAAGCATGAAGCACACACAGATACATCAAAGCATTACAAAGCATATAATGTAAAAACAGCAGTAAAACAAGAAGGATACACAAAACATGATACAACAAAGCATTACTCAAAGGGAATTCTAAACAGATACGTTTTTAATTGTGATTTAAAATAACTCAGTGTTTCAGCAGCTTTGCAGTTTTCTGGAAGTTTGTTCAAGATTATAGGAGCATAGAAACTGAAAGCTGCTTCTCCATGTTTGGTTCTGATTCTAGGGATGTTGATTAGACTGGAATTACAGGATCTGAGTGGTCTGGGGAGTTGGTATAGTAACAGCAGGTCTTCAACATATTTTGGTGCTAAGCCATTCAATGATTTATAAACTAGTAAAAGTATTTTGAAGTCTAATCTCTGAGCTACAGGGAGCCAGTGTAAGGACTTTAGAACTAGCGTGATGTGCTCTACTTTCCTGGTTCTAGTGAGAACACGAGCAGCAGTGTCCTGGATCAGCTGCAGCTGTGTAATTGACTTTTTAGGCAGATCTGTGAAGATGCTGTTGCAGTAACCAATGCGACTAAAGATAAACGCATGGATGAGTTTTTCGAGGTCCTGTTGTGACATTAGTCCATTAATTCTAAAAATGTTCTTCAGGTGATAGAAGGCTGACCTTGTTATTGCCTTTATATGACCCTGGAGGTTCAGATCTGAGTCCATACTACACCTAGATTTCTGGCCTGATCAATAGTTTCTATCTGTATTAACTGGAGCTGTGTGTTGACTATTGATCGTTCCTCTTTAGGTCCAAAAGTAATGACTTCTGTTTTGTTTCTGTTCAATTGGAGCAAGTTATGACACATCCATCCATTGATTTGCTCGATGCATGTACTTAGCCTTTGGATGGGCTCAAAGTCACCTGGTGACATTGTAATGTAGAGCTAAGTATCATCTGCATAGTTATGGTAGCTAATCGTGTTTGTTGTTATAATCTGGGATAGTGGGAGCATGTAGATATTAAATAAGAGGGGCCCCAGGATGGAGCCCTGGGGCACCCCACATGTGATTTCTGTTTGTTCTGATGGAAAGTTTCCTATTGAAACAAAGAAGTCCCTGTTCTTTAGGTAAGACTCGAACCAGCCAAGTACTGTACCAGAGAGTCCAACCCAGCTCTCCAGTCGTTCTAGTAGTATATCATGATCAACAGTGTCAAATGCTGCACTGAGATCCAACAAAACCAGCACCGTGGTTCTACCACATTCTGTATTTATGCGGATTTCATTGAAATCTTTGACGAGGGCAGTCTCAGTGCTGTGGTGAGCACGGAAACCAGACTGAAAAACATCAAAGCGGTTGGTCGTTGTTATAAAGCTATTTAACTGCTGAAACACAGCTTTTTCAATATTTTTGCTGATGAATGGAAGATTAGAAATTGGCCTGTAGTTCTGCATGTCCAGATTATTCTTTTTTAGCAGTGGTTTTTAACTGCTGTTTTTAAAGCCTGGGGGAAGACATCTGAGAGGAGGTATGAGTTAAGTATTTGAATCAGATCAGACACAATGACAGGGAAAAACTTCTTAAGGAAAGCTGTGGGTAGGATATCAAGGCAGCAAGAGGAGGTGCTTAATTGGTTAATGGTTTCTTCTAGGTTTTTTGGTTTAATTCATGAAATTTTTTCTACATTGGTGTTATTTGGGTATAACATTGGTGGTCAGTTTGGTGCTGCGTTACAGACCCACCATCTAATTGTTAGAATCTTTTCAGTGAAAAAGTTGGCAAATTCATTGCAGGTCCTGGTAGAGTTTGGTTCAAGGGCTAGTGTCACTGGAGGATTAGTTAGTCTTTCCACTGTTGCAAACAGAGTTTGTGCATTATTAATGTTTCTGTTGATGATTTTAGAAAAGAACAATTCTCTAGCTTCTTTTAAGTTAAGTGATATCTGTTCAGTCTCTCTTTGTAGATCTCACAGTAAAACCTGGAGTTGAGTGTTCCCCCATTTTCTCTCGGCTCATCAACACTCACTTTTTTCACTACGTACCAGTGGATCGCTAATCCACGGAGAATTATTTCTACCTCAGACTACTTTCACTTTAGTCGGAGCAATCGAATCAATGATGTCTGAGATTTTCAAGAGGAAATTATCTACCAGCTTGTTTACTGAGTTGGAGTTGGGAGATGAGGGGGATGTGGTGGAACGGTAAAAACTTTTAAAGGTTTCAACAGAACTGTCCCCAAGAAAACGCTTTTTTACAGTTATCTCACTGTGGCTAGATAGTTTAGCAGAGATGGTACTTTCAAAGAAAATACAGAAATGGTAAGATAATGCAATATCAATTACAGAGATGACAGATATAGTTAAACCTTTGCTGATAATTAAGTCCAGTGTGTCCTCTATTGTGTGTTGGTTGTTTGAGATGCTGTGTCAGGCCGAAGTTGTGAAGAGTGTCACTTAATGTTTTTGCTAGTCTATCTTGGGGGTCGTCAGTATGGATGTTGAAGTCCCCCACAATGATTAATTGGTCATAATCGACACATATTACGGAAATAAGGTCGCTGAAATCAATAAAAAAGTTAGAGTTAAGTTTTGGGGGTTTATATAAACTTAGGAATGTAGCTTTTTTACGCTCATTTATCTGGGTGGCTAGATATTCAAAAGAGTCAAATGTGCCCAGAGAAACTCAAAGTTCATTGAGTTGGGAAAGATTGTGGCTACACCTCCACCTCGTCTGTGTTCCCTGCTCTCGCTTAAGAAATTGTAATTTGGAGGAGTAGATTATATCAATACTGATGGTTCATTATTTCTATCTAGCCATGTTTCTGATCAAAAAGGGCATGTATTTTATGTTCAGTGATGAATTCATTGATTATGAGTGACTTTCCTGATGGAGACCTAGTATTTAATAAAGCTAACTTAAATTATTTGATAATCGGTAGCTGAACCTCCTGACAGGTGATCAATTTGAGATTTGATTTATTATAAGTGTGTTTGGCTTTAATCTTTGTTTTCTCTTGCTAATAACTTCTATGATTTTTGGGGGTTGGCCAGATGACTTCTGGAAGACGGTGGGAGTGGGATTACCGTCTGATTCCCTTACACCCCAGATGTCCGTGATTACCAGTTCAGGCATGGGCAGAATACATCCAGTGTTAGTCCCAGGAGACTGATGTAGTTCAAGTTTCGGTGTTAGTTGTGATCTAATTCTAATTTGTGCTTTCAGTCTGTCTGAGAAATCTCTAAACGGAGAGTCGTTAGGTGACGATGAGTCTGATGACATTGGAATACTTGCTGGAAGTATTTGTTCTCTGTCAGTCTGTACAGCTGTCTGTGTTGGTGATGAAGTAATCTTCAGTTTCTCTGTGTCGGGAAATGTTTGTTCTCTGGAAGTATCAACAGGCTCCAAGGTCAGTTCTGGGGTGTTTATTCAGATAACAGAAAATATTTTAGGTCAGCAGTTTCAGTCCAGCTCTGTTAAGATAACACTGATTTGACTTGAACAAGTGCTTTATACATCCAAATATTTTAAAGTTATTAATAAATGGGATCAATTTTTCAACAAATTTTCTCTTCAACCATTTATGGACCATGCGAAGTCGACTGTACCTTTCATCATTCCCTTCAGGGATTGGTCCGCTGATAAATATGTTTATGATAAGTCCACAAAGTCTATGTAGCAGATCAGAGAAGTCTGCTTTGAGAACTTCAGATTGCTTTTTGGTTACATCATTCGCACCAGTGTGGATGACAAGCTTTTCCAGGTTGCGATGTTGTTCCAAAATCACCTGGATTTTTAAAAAATATTTCTCTCACTGTATTTTTGGGGCAGCTGATAACGCTAGGGTTCTGGCTACAAAAATCTTCAGCACCATTATTAGAGCTGTCATGTATGATGAGAACTTTTGGTGGTGGTGGTGGGGGGGGGGGGGGGTTTCTTACTTTGTTATGTGTCCGCTTCATGTGGATGGATTTCTCCTGGTGGCCTTGACTGGTCTCAGGGGCTGTGTTGTCTTTTGAGCAACTGAGGGCTGCAAATCTGTTTCTCAGTGGGATTCCAGAGGGAGTGATATCTACTGCTCTGGGTTGTGGGTTCTTTCGTTTCTTCTTCCTGGGAGCAGAGAAAGCAGGTGTAGATTCAGTGCGCTTCAAAGCAGGCCAGTCTTCGTCGAATTGGGAATGGGGTGTTCTACCCGTTAAACGCCTTTTGGCTGGAGGAGTAGCGTTGTTCCGTGGCTTCTGTGCAAGACTGTTGGACCGAGATAACAGCGGGCTGCCAGGTTCTTCCTCCCTGCATGTAGTCATCGGTAAAGTTGTCTCATTTCCATATCCAGTGCTTAGATCAAAATTAATCTGAAGATGGTGTAGCTTCCTCTTGATTGTTTCAATTCTCTGGAGCAGTTTCTCAAAGTCCTCAGCGGAGCCAAACGGCATTTTGGTAATACACAGTCCTTCAGAAAGTAATCCAAGAAAGAGATCCGGTCTAAGTGACTCCAGAGGCTGGGTGTATAAAGTAACTAAGAAAAAAGCCAAGAAAAGCTAAGAAATGAAAATAAGAAGAGAGAATACAACTAGAGATCAGGAGAGGTTGGGAGAGGCTGCTCCTCCTTCAGCAGCCAGCACCAAATCCAGAGTCAGCTTCCATCATAATGTCATTTGACACTAAATAATACAGTTTCAGTTTAGTGCATTTTGCAAAATTCAGAAAGGAACCTATCAAATATTTAGTTTGCAGTTTAGACAGCAGTGTAGATATTAATCTATGGTTCTTTGGTTTTTTCAGGTTCAAGGCTTTTAGAGAACTAGTTAAAGAATATCTAATTTAAAAGAGCTTATACCACACCTGTCTAAAGACATGCACACCTACATCACACGGGCCAATAATATCAGCCTTTACAGGTGTTATTGCTAATGACATAATTGGATATTTCTCTATCCTATCATTAGTTGCAGTATTGCACATAGGGTTCATACAAAAACTTGGAAGTAAAAAAACAAAAAAGAGTTTTAATACTGTTTGCTTTCCCCCTCTTAAATATACTTAAGTTTCCAGGGTCAGTGCCACGGTGTTGACTATAATAAACTATGTGAATGTGAGACGCAGTCAGTGTATTAGCTTTAGCGGTCACATACAGAGCACGCTGAAGAGTGTGACAGCCTGCTAATGCCTCTGTCACATAGGGACTGGAGTTTAGACACAGCTATAATCATGATCTCAATAAGCGTGCGACCCTAGCAGCACACCAGCTCAGCCGTGTCCCCTGATATCCATACTGTGACATCATATGCGTACAGATCCATAAAATCTAAGTGCAACTGAAAAGATAGCTATGCATACTGCCAACAATTCCAATAGTGTGATTATTCTGCACAGCCTTTCAAGACTGTGTCAGCTCGTAGACAGTGGCTGAATTTTATCCTGGCCTCACTGCTAATCCTCCTCTGTCACTGCAGAATTGCATTATAGGGATCTTTCCTACTAACAAGGTGGCGATTTCTAAACTCCTCTTTTCCCTGTACTGCATCAGCAACAAAAGGTAAGCTTCCTGACATATAACCTCGACCCGTCAACTGATTTATTAAACAATTCACACTCAAATTTTCCCTGGGTAGGTGTGCTGCCATGGCCAAGTGTTAAAATATGCCCTCAGTAGCCGCAAAGACCTTTTCATTAACTATTCCAAACAAATCGGACTGCAGCCGGCGCAAAATAAATCCCGACTTGTAAGTAAATACGTGTAACAGGAGCAGTGGAGTGTTGAGAATGCATCAGGAGCAGCCTTTTTCTATTACAGGGATATTTATCTTCCTTCCCTAAACAAAAAGGGCAAGAGGGAAGGCAAGCGGGGAAGCGTGTTTGCTCTGCAGTACAGTAGCCCTCGGAAGCTTGTTTTGCGTGTGCTTGTGCACACGAGAGAGTGTAATAGCCGGCTGTTATTGTTGGCCGAGTGGGAGCGATCATGGGGATGCACAACAGCCTATGAAGGGCAAACCTGGGGATACTGTGCGTGACATTGGAGGTCTGTGGGTGAGTAATGATCAGAGCGCTGTGTGACAGCCCTGGCCCTAGGAGCAACAATGGCACATTGTTCGCTGAGCTAAACTGCCCAGGTCCAACTCCTACCCACTTCTTCATTAGTGAAGCCCTCACATTCATCCATACAGCAGCAGGAATGTTTCTGATGGCACTAAAGACACATGTTTTCACTAGGGGTTTATAAAAAGCATGGCTGGGTGTTTTTAGTTGTTATACCACAATATTTTTCAATGCCAAATAAAGTGATTTGTTCGTCTTTCATCCTTCTGAGCTCAAGCAGGTTCAACCAAAGGCCACATCATCTCAAATATTCAGTAGAATCACCTTCAATTGAGGCACAATCCCCACGAATTGGAACAGGGGATTGCAAGTTAATGACCAATTGTCTGTTAACAACATGAGACAATTTACTTGGAGCAGAGAGTCTGTAATGACAGGAGAGGGCAATGGGGACCAGAAGCAGGCAACTGAAACGGAGAACTGCTGAAAAGGAGAAGGTAGATGTGGCTTGTAAATAAAAGTTAGTGAAGGAAAGATTTGTTTTACTTTCAAAGCAAAGAAATCCTATTCAGAGATCAAGATTAATTAATGGAAGTTTATACTATCATCCCTTATTTGATCGCTCCTAATCTCTCCTTTCCCAATGGCACCCATCACCAACGCAGTTCATTAATATACACACTGTTATATATAACATTTCACTTCATTCATTCTTGAGCACTGAGGTCTTTCAACCCGTAAAATAAACCAGCAGTTTAGCACCTTTAACCTGTCTTTATTTACTTTGTTGGTTAAAACCGTCATATACGACTTCGGTTTTGTGGGTTGCATTGTTCTTCCTGTGTGGGCGATTGGGGTTTCGCTTTGTGGGTGGGTTATGGGGAGGATCGGTGGGTCCGCTGCAGGCACAGTGTGTGCTTGGGGCTTTCGTCGTGTTGTGTGCAGGAGTCCTTTCATTTGGCGGTCTGTGTTTGTATTGCATGGTGGGCGCCAAGGAAGCAGGGAAGGAAGGTCTCTGTAGGGATGTTTTTTTTTTCCGTTCACTGTGCAAGTGCGGGGGGAGGATTCTCTGGTTTGGTGGTGTGTTCTGGCAGGGGACCGTATTTTGCAGTGTGCAGATAGTTTCGAGGTTGGATCTGTCGAGCGTTGGTGGTCGGGGGTGTCGGAGGTTGCTGTAGATTTATTGTTTGGTGGTAGCTGTCTGATGGCATCTCTGCTTGTTCGCCTCTTCTGTGTGTTTAGTGCTTGATCAGTTAATTTTTGGGTTTGACTGACTCTGTTTGAATGTTTGGTGTTGGTGCTTTGCAGTGTGCGGGATTGAGATTTGGGAGTAAATTGAGTTCAATGTTCGGGTGCTGGTGCTAGTTGGGCTTGGTTTGGGGATGTTGTACGTCTGCTTTGGCTTTTGGTGTGCGCATAGGGTGGGGAATTGGGATGTTGGCTGTAGGAATTGGCCTGAGGTGTCTGCGGTGCACGTCAACTGACAGTGGCCTCTGCAGCTTGCCGGCAGAAACTGTGTCGGTCGATCTTAGGTTGAGTCTCTGCTGTGCTTTGCTTACAGATGCACTCTTGGTCTTAGGTTGGCACTAATAAATTTACTAATAATAATCGGTATTATGTGTTTTTTAATGACACTATTGTATTTATATACCTATTTGTGGGCTGTTGCTGTGTGATTCTAGTTCCCAATGTTTGTTTGGTATGTTTTATCATTGCTTTCTTCTCCCTCTCTCTGCCATCCAGCAGGTGCATAAGCAAACTTCTAGATTGTTTTCTTGTACTTTCTTTATTCTCATTCCTCTCTTCTATGTTCAGTTCCTTCTTTCCCTTTTAACTTTTTGTCCCACCTCTCTTCCTCTTTTTACATCTTTGTTTTCCATCTCAGTGTCCATACTATTTCAAATAAACCCACAGCAATATATAGCAAAAGCCGTAATGCCCGGCTGTAAAGTAAAGTAAATCTGTTGGGCTTCTCCTTGGCACTTTGACATCAATTCTCAGTGCCCCACTGCCAGACAGGACACATGTAAAATATAATAAAATCAGCCAATCACATGGCGGCAACTCAATGTATTTAGGCATGTATAAACGGTCAAGACGATCTGCTGCAGTTCAAACCGAACATCAGAATGGGGAAGAAAGATGATTAAAGTGACTTTGAATGTGGCATGGTTGTTGATGCCAGACGGGCTGGTCTGAGTATTTCAGAAACTGCTGATCTACTGGGATTTTCATGGACAACCATCTCTAGGCTTTACAGATAATTGTCCGAAAAGGGAAAATATCCAGTGAGCGGCAGTTCTGTCGGCGAAAATGCCTTGTTGATGCCAGAGGTCAGAGGAGAATGGCCAGACTGGTTCGAGCTGATAGAAAGGCAACAGTAACTCAAATAACCACTTGTTACAACCAAGGTATGCAGAAGTGCATCTATGAACGCACAACACGTCAAACCTTGAGGCAGATGGGCTACAGCAGCAGAAGACCACACCGGGTGCCAGGAAACTGAGGCTACAATTCGCACAGGCTCACCAAAATTGAACAATAGAAGATTTTAAAATGTTGCCTTGTCTGATAAGTCTTGATATCTGCTGCGACATTCGGATGGTAGGGTCAGAATTTGGCATCAACAACATGAAATCTTGAATCCATCCTGCCTTGTATCAACAGTTCAGGCTGCTGGTGGTGGTGTGATGGTGTGGGGGACATTTTGGGCCCCTTAGTACCAATTGAGCATTGTTGCAACGCCACAGCCTACCTGAATATTGTTGCTGACCATGTTCATCCCATCATGACCACAGTGTACCCATCTTCTGATGGCTACTTCCAGCAGGATAATGCGCCATGTCATAAAGCTTGAATCATCTCAGACTGGTTTCTTCAATGAGACAATGAGTTCATGTACTCAAATGGCCTCACCAGTCACCAGATCTCAATCATATAGAGCACCTTTAGGATGTGGTGGAATGGGAGATTCACATCATGGATGTGCAGCTGACAAATCTGCAGCAACTGCGGGATGCTATCATGTCAAAATGGACAAAAACAAGGTGTACCTAATAAAGTGGCCAGTGAGTGTATATTGCTGCATGTTCTAAGATTAGGCTCTACTCTCTGTATACTGTGACATGTTTTATCAATGAGTCTAAGTTCTTTGTTATAGTGTTCAAGCCACTCTCAGTTCAACATCACTTGGGAAAACCATTTTGTTGTCAAGACAGAAAACCAGGATATGCTTAAGATCTGGGCCACAGTACCCTTTATGCTTATCGGAACACGTACCATCAAGACTATGGATAATCCCCCTTTGTCCAACAGTACAATACTTCTTTTATAACATTTCACAAGGGTGGCATGTGCATAGTAAGGGAACCTCAACCATTTCAATTGGCACCGTCTCCCTGCATCATCCAAACTCCAGGGTCCTCTCTTTTACTCGCTTCTCTTCAGGTCAAACAGTGGGTTTTCTATCACCCGGTCTGTAGGACTGAGATGGCCATGGAAAAAGGTTGATTTTCTGTCTCTTGAATCATTTGAGTTGATCCGGCCATATGTTTTGGATCATTACTCTTATGCTGGGTACACACAAAAAGATAATCGGGATGATTTGGGGCTGATTTCCCCCTTTCCGACAATCCTAGCTATGACCCGATTATCTTAATGGTTCTACAGATTATTTTATCAGATTTCCCCCTGGTGTGAGGTGTGTTAAGAGTGTCCGAACCTGCTCGGAAGAACGTCGGAGCCGCCCCGATTGCAAATCGTAAACATTAAACATGTTTAATATTTACGATTAGAAATCCTGATGTGTGGGGGGAACTCCAAGGACAAACGCACGCACGCTGTGGAGATTATCACATGAAACTAAACAATATTCAATTGGAAAGCGAGTTGATGGGAGACAGAAGCAGTCATGGTGCAGCACAAAGTGAAACTGATGTGGACAGCAGAGATTTCATTTTTTTCTGTGAATTTTCTGTAAAAATCCTTCCAAACACTATCATTGCAATGTCTTCCTGCATATCGTCCACCATGCTTATTCTGAAGTCTCAGGAGATATTGCGAGATTTCCTGTGTTCACAGTCAAGACTCTGGTTGAAAATCTGTTTGTGTGTGGTGTGCTGTCTTTGTCACATCATGGCACACCGCGATTGCACATTTAGATTATGTCATCAAGCTGTCATCAAGGAGGATAAATACTGATGTTCAGTGTTGGTCTTTACACTACATATTGTAAGTTTAAAATGTGTTGTTTTACATTTAAGGGAAAAAAATCTGTTAAACTTGAAGCCTTTTTTTTTCAAAGCAACTTTTTTTTTTACATGTCCTGTCTGGCAGTGTGGCCCTCAGTATTTGTGTCTGAGTACCAAGTAGAAGCCCAACAGATTTACTTTCACAAGTGGAGCATCACGGCTTTTGCTATAGTACTCCACTTGATATATATGTGTGATAAATCTTTATTATGAATTGCTGTGGGTTTTATTGGCCGATGTTATGGAAAATAAAGAGGAAGAAAGAAAGAAGATTAAGAAAAGAAAAAAAAGTCAAGAGAGAGGGTGAGTTGAAAATACAAGAGAGGAAGGCAAACAAAGAAAACAAAAGAAAACATCGAAGTCTGCCTCCATACCCACAGGACGGCAGAGAGAGGGGGAACAAAAAAAAAACCCAAAACAACAAAAAGGAACATCGACAAAACAAACCAAACAATGAGAAGTAAGAACTACACAACCACATTCCACAAAAATGGATATAAAAATACAACAACAATGTCACTGAAAAGCCCATGGTACCGATTAATCTAGATCTAGTAATGATAACCTTAGCCCAAGAATGTATCTGTAAACACGGGAGTCCCCACACCTATGTGTGTGTGTGAGCATGCTGGTGCATATAAGGTTTGTCCAAACGAGTGCTCGGTAGCATGTGTGAGGAGCCATTGATCCGTCTCCCAGGAATCGACACTGACATGAAGGAAATCTGAGCCACAGACGTCCAAAGGACCCCCAGAGTAGGAGGAAGCACAGGCGGACCAGTGCAGGGCTGACCCCATCCCCTAAGAGAGGAGCAAAGGAGAACCCCAAGGGAACATCCAGCAGGTACAATGCAGGGGCCCAAGGGGCTGCAGTGATGGGCTCTGCCGGCCATGGACCCGGAGATCCGGGCCCAGGGGCACCCCACCCCCCAGCAGGGACCTGACCAGAGATCGGCCGACAAGGTGTCCCCGCCTGGGAGCATTTTTAATTCAAATATGTGCAGCTTTAATTTTGTGCAATATTAAATACATAAATAAGTAACCGGGAAAGCGAAAATTTTTGAAATTTGTGATTTAAAAAAAATAAAAGTTAGCTTTTAATTTATTTAAAACATCTTCATCTTTATGTTGTGAGAAATTTGGTACTGCATTTTTTGGAAAAAAAGATTTTAATATTTTTAAATGCATTTTGCACAATAAATGTTCTTCAAATGGCATTCTAAACTTTTTTGAAGTTGTTCAACTGCAATGTATCTGGGAAGTGAGAATGTTCATAAACTGTCATTTTGACATGTATAAAGAAAAGAAAATAATATATCGTAATAGATATTGTTACCGCACATGCTTTTGATTATTCCGCAATATAGATTTGAGGCCATATCGCCCATCCCTAATTACTCTACTGAAAGACTTAATGATGTCCTAGTTGCAGCTTTCTTGCAGGGCCACCCATATTTTCTTTTAGATTTCTTGGTATTTTAAAGAATCACTGATGTCACGTTTTACCAAGGTTCCTGGGAATTGTGGCATTGAAACAGGTGTATGGCGTGACAGATCCTCCTCGATACTTAATAGGTTTTGTTTCAGACCTACATTCTCTCATCTGACCAGATCGTCTCCGATAAAATCCCACTAGCATTTAACAAATTTCTAGGCCTGCAGTCGATGACTTCGATGACTCGGTTCTAAAAAATTGTCGACGTCAAATCCGGTAGTCGACGCACCACGCCCATTCGACACACGCAGGTGAGTGACCAAAACAAAGCAGCATGGAGAACAAAACTCTGTCTCCAACCACCTCTTAGGTTCAGCAGCCTGCACTCCCAAGCTCTACTTGTCACCAGAATGCAACCCGCCGGCCGCCGCTCTACATTAAAGGTGTGGGAATACTTTAAACGCAGCCATAAGTGTCAAGGTATAGTTATTTGCAGTCAAATCAAATCAAACTTTATTTATAAAGCGCTTTTCATACAAGAAGTTGCATCACAAAGTGCTTTACAGATTAAAATGACCCCACATAAAACCACCTTCCCTTCCCTCCCCCACAGATTTAAAAGCATGGTCACAGTTATACCCCCTCTCCCCCCAACCCATCTCCCATGCACACACACAGTTAAAAGAAAAAGTTAAAAACGACATTGGGCCGAGTGTAGATGACCCATGCAAGGAAATGCCATTAGAGGAGCCATCTGCCCCGGTAGCGGTAGACTAACAGCAGCAGCCAAGGCACCAACACAGGGCACCCAGTGGAGGCAAGGCCAAGACCCCCACCTCCACCCAAGCTCCACCTGGAGAGCACCTAGGCAGCCACAGTCGACCACCGCTCCCAGGGCAGAGGGCTCCCACAGAGGAAACACTGAAACGGAGATTAAGATAAATTAAAGTATAAAAATAAACAGTAAATTAATGTGCTAAGATTAAATAGTAAAACTGATAAAAATATAATCATATAAAACATGCAGAGCAATTAAACAAACAGTAATAAATAATAATCAGTTAAGAGCTAGGCTACAAAGGTGAGTCTTGAGCCTGCTCTTAAAAACATGAACGTTCTCTGCAGCCCTGAGGTCCTCTGGCAGCCTGTTCCAAAGGTGAGGGCCATAAAACTGGAAAGACGCCTCGCAATGCGTGTGTGTCCTGACTTTTGGGGTGACAAGGAGACGGCTGCCAGAGGAGCGCAGAGACCGCGAAGGTTTATATGGTAAAAGCAGTTCAGAGAGATAAGAAGACCCAAGACCATTAAGACACTTAAAAACCATTAAAAGAACCTTAAAGTCGATCCTGAAATGTACGGGGAGCCAATGCAATGATTTTAAGACCGGTGTAATGTGCTCCCGCCTCCTGGTCTTCGTCAGGACACGTGCTGCTGAATTTTGTAGTAGTTGTAAACCTGATATACTCTTTTTGGGAAGACCAGAAAGCAGGGCATTACAGTAATCAATTCTACCAGAGATAAAAGCATGCATCAGTGTCTCCGTATTGGCCCGAGAGAGAATGGGGCGGACTCTGGCGATGTTCTTTAGTTGATAAAAACCTATTTTAGTAATATTTTTTATGTGAGGAATAAAAGTCAGCTCAGAGTCAAAAATCACGCCCAGGTTCTTCACTTGTAAAGAGGGATTAAAAGACAGTGATTGTAGTTTTGGTAAAAGTTTCTCTCTCTGAGCCTCAGGACCGATGACTAAAACTTCCGCTTTGTCCTGGTTGAGCTGGAGAAAGTCTTCTGCCATCCAGGATTTAATGTCTAAAATGCAGTTAAAAAGTGCATCCATTGGACGTGTGTCATCGGGAGACATGGAGATGTACAGCTGTGTATCATCAGGATAACTGTGAAAGTTGACTCCATGTCTTCTGATGACGCTGCCAAGAGGGAGCATATACAGGTTAAAAAGCACAGGGCCTAAAATCGAACCCTGGGGCACACCACATGTAATCCTATGGACCCTAGAGGAGCAGGTATCTAAACTTACCATAAAAGTCCTGTCTGTGAGATAGGATGTGAACCATTTGTGAACAGCACCAGAGAGGCCAATCTGTTTTCAACGGGTTAAAAGAATAGTGTGGTCTACTGTATTGAAGGCAGCGCTTAGATCCAGTAGAACCAACACTGTCACCCTCTGTGCATCATAGTTTAATCTAAAATCATTTAAAATCTTTAGAAGGGCCGTCTCTGTGCTGTGGTTCACCCTAAAACCAGACTGAAATTTCTCCAGGACATTGTGCTCATTAATAAAATCATTAAGTTGAATTAAAACAATTTTTTCAAACATTTTGCCTAAAAAAGGTAAGTTAGATACCCGGTCTAAAATTGTTAAAATCATTAAAATCTAAATTGCTCTTCTTCAACAGGGGCCTCACTACCGCCCCTTTAAAGGCGGCAGGAAAGACCCCCGTCTGAAGGGAGCAATTCATCATGGTTAATATCTCATCTCTAAAAGATCCATAAAATTGCTTAAAAAAGGAAGTGGGAATCGGGTCCAAAACACATGTGGTGGGCCTCACTGAGGAGAAAACTTTATCAAGAGTCACAGCTTCTACCAGGACAAAACTGTCCAGCATTTCCTCTGGTAAAGACACACACTCAGATTTGTCTAAAACCATGTTACTCTGAGAAGATAAAATCTTACATCTGATAGTGTCTACCTTCCCTCTGAAGTGGTCTGCGAACTCCTCACAAAGAGTGTTTGAGGGGGGAGATCTGGCTGCCGCCCGGGGTTTGGCGCAACGTGGGGGGCTGCGGGAGTCCGGCTGTTGCTCCTGCTGCTGGGAGGGATTAGGCGGCGCTCCTATGGAGCTACGGCGACCAGGGGCTGTCAGAGGAGGGAAATCCGCATTCAGGGCGCTGAAACGGTTTGATAGAGGCAGGCAGGTTGGAGGAGAGCGGTGGCGGCTGCTCCAAGCGCCTCCACCGCGGCCTGGCCCAACCGTTAACCGGGCACCCTGGAGCACCGGAGTGGAATTGATCGGGGCTTTTGGTTTAGCCCCCTGCTGGAACCAGCGGTCCTCCTCTGCTGCAAATGTTACGCGGGCGTTTGGCACCCCGAGTCCGCCTAGAGGCCCAGCGATGGATCCTTCCCCCACAGCTTCGCCGGGCTACCAGGGAATGGTGTCCGCCAGCTGTGCACTGCTGGCGGCGGCGAAAGTCCGGCCGAAGATGATGTCCACGTCGCGCTCATGGTCCTGGATTTGGTGGAGTGTTGAGATCCTCTGCTCCAGCTCCAGAACCCTCTGGCTAAGTTTTGCGCAGCCATCACACCCAGGACTGCAGGTGAGTGGAGGCATGGTGGAGGAGAAGTAATCCGCGTTTCCCACCGATTAAAACGATCCAGTAAAAAACGTCCTGGTTATTAATAAGTCAGTGGTGTTTAAAAATCCGTTAAAACCAGTCTTTAAAAGGTTTAAAACCAGTTAAAAGCCCTGCTTGATAGGGAGCCGGTCTTGGCGGGCTGACTGACGCTGACGCATGCGCACCACGAGACACGGAAGACAAAAAAAAAAAAAAACTTTGCAAGATGACCTCCTTTGAAGTGCATGGAGATAAGAAACATGGGTTGTTGTTCACAGTTCTAGCTGTTTGAAATGTTTTAATTATTGCTGATTATTATTATTATCATTATTATTATTATTAGTAGTAGTAGTAGTAGTAGTAGTAGTAGTAGTATTGCTAACAATAATAATAATAATAATAATAATAATAATAATAATAATAATAATAATCCTGGTTTGGATATGTTTATGAGAATGGATATTATTTCTACCTATTTTCTGACCTACACATCTGCTTTATTTCAAGTGTAACTCATCCCCTATCAAAGTTAAAACTCCACCCACATTTCCTGTTTGAAAAATGCCTCAAAATGAGGCATAGCCTGGCGGACCAGCGAGGGGGAGGGGTGGGCGTGGTCTGTGCTGTGATTGAAATGTTGACAGACAAGCTGCTGCAGCTGCGGCCCCCAAGTGCGACACACTGACAGCCAGAAAGATGGAGCGCAATAGCGACACGAGCTCCATTTCCTCAGAGGGAAGCAATTGTGAAGTTGTGGATTTCTCTCCACCTCTTCCACCAGAGGAAAGAGAGGAAAGGGAGGAAGGTTCTGTGGAGGACGCGAGCGGCCCTGAGCCGTATTGTTTCGAGCCGATGGCTCGTGAGCTGCCCGGAGCAACAGGTACTGAGACGCAGCTGCATCACGGCATTGAATGGGGGCCATCTCTGAGTGGTACATTATTGTTAGCCAAAGCTAAAGCTAAATTTTTATTATCTCGAGTAATATGATGTAACTCTGTGGCCACTGTACCTCATTGTCTGCAACAGAAAATGTATGTTGCAAAGAGGTGCCCAAGATATAAATCAAAGTGCACTAAAAAAATAACTCTAAGCCCTGATTTCATTATCCATTTACTGATATCAGTTCATTCGTTTGTCATAGTTGATGGGCAGATGTCACCTGAATCTAACTAAATGCTAAGCTTACAAATCACTAACCTGATAAAACGCTGTAAACCAGGTGTGGCCAAGACTGGGCTTGTTTTATACTCCACAGCGGCAGGAATGCTGACGTCAGTTACACCCGCTTATGTCAGAAACCCAAGCTTAATGCTTGGCAATGCTTAATTCAAATTCAAATTCAAATTCAAGTGCAGTGTAATGTTTTAACCTGAAGAGGGCACTCCACTAACGGTTTTTGGTAAAAAATTTATATATTTACTAAAATGTACTAAATTATTAAAAATAATGACCAGACACTATTAGACACTCATTTATACAGTTTATCAGCAAAAAAAGTTGTTTGGGGGGTGAGTTGCACTTTAAATGACATGTTCTATTGTCTTTACCAGTTTTAGGAAAATAACTAAATCTCTGTATTGAATCATACTTAAAACTTGAAGAACACATAGATTACTGGTTAAGAACCCGAGACAATAGAGCTGCACAATATTAGAAAATCATGCTAGGGCGATAATATTTGTAAATATTGCAATGGCAATAAAAGTTGCCACATATGCCTATTTTCTTCAATTTCTTTCTCATCTGTGCTTCCTACACTCAGTGACCTTCAGCATTTGGAGCAATGTCATCTGTGAACATCTGCTGCTGTGAGACTCTGTTCAAGTGGCTAAACATTGTATTAAACATGTAAAATGCATGCTCATTACACTTGCAAAATTTTACCCTACAATTATTGCACTCCAAACCAGCAGTAGAGTTAACCAAATAATTCAAATTCTGATCAATTCAATTGGAGAAATGTTCCCTGATTTCAATCAGTAATTCCAGTTTGCAATGTGGCAGGAGAACGCGGATTCAGCTTCCATTACGTACAACCGGGTACGAAGTTCAGCTCCATGCGGAGTGTTTAGACCACAGCAGGTGAAATATTCTTAATTAATACATGTTGCCTATTCTCTGTTCAGTTTCTTCGGACTAAATATTAATTAAAATAAAATATAAGCAAATTATGTCATTATCAATTATGTCCGTTGCAAAATGAATATTGTAGGCAAGGCAAGACAATTTTATTTGTATAGCACACTTTCAACAACAAGGCAATCCAAGGTGCTTTACATGATTAAAGGGTAGAACAAAATAGCAGTAAAACACAGAGAAAGCATATAAAGTAAAAACAACAATAAACGAAGAAGCATACACAAAACATATAATACGTCAAAGCATTACTCAAAGGCAGCTCTAAACAGATATGTTTTTAGTTGTGATTTAAAATAACTCAGTGTTTCACCAGTTTTGCGGTTGTCTGGAGGTTTGTTCTATATTAGAGGAGCATAGAAACTGAAAGCTGCTTCTCCGTGTTTGGTTCTAATTCTAGGGATGTTGAGTAGACTGGAATTAGAAGACCTGGGTGTTCTGGTGGGTTGATATAGTAACAGCAGATCTTCAGTATAATTTGCTGCTAAGCCATTCAGTGATTTATAAACTAGTAAAACTATTTTGAAGTCTATTTTCTGAGCTACAGGGAGCCAGTGAAAGGACTTTAGAACTGGCGTGATGGGCTCAACTTTCTTGGTTCTAGTGAGGAACACGAGCAGCAGCATTCTGGATCAACTGTAGGACACGTTTAAAAAAACAAAAAAAAACGAGTAGATGTTTAGGCAGGCCTGCGAGAACGCTGTTGCAGTAATCAATCAGACTAACTATAAACGCATGGATGAGTTTTTTTAGGTCCTGTTGCGGCATCAGTCCATTATTCCTAGAAATGTTCTTCAGGTGATAGAAGGCTGACCTTGTGATTGCCTTTATGTGACCTTGGAGGTTCAGATCCGACTCCATAACTACACCTAGATTTCGGGTCTGTTCAGTAGTTTCTAGCTGTATTAACTGAAGCTGTGTGCTGACTATTGATTGTTCCTCTTTAGGTCCAAAAGTAATTACTTTTGTTTTGTTTCTGTTCAGCTGCAGAAAGGTATGGCACATCCATCCATGCATTTACTTAGGGTTTGGATGGGTTCAAAGTCACCTGGTGACATCGTAATGCAGAGCTGAGTATCATCTGCATAATATGGTAGCTAATCTTATTGGTTGTTATAATCTGGGCTAGTGGGAGCATGCAGATATTAAATAAGAGGGGCCCCAGGTTGGAGCCCTGGGGCACTCCACATGTGATTTAGACACTGATATTGCGATGACGATATATTTACAACATCTTGTAAAGACTTACTAGACAATTAACAGGATAAAAAGCTACAGTAAAAAGTAAAAATGCTTCAATTACATTTATTTCATAGTAATCCTTTTTAATGCCAATTAATGTGGCACCAAATATTTCTTTATGTAATTTTTTACCCCGCTTAAATAAGAGTCACTCAATTTATAGAATGAATTTGTCTACTTTTTTCAGTGTGAACTACTGTATTAAAAATTGTGTTTTCTTCGCATGGTGCTGTGATTTGCGCTTAATACATTTCAACATATCAAGTCAAAATCTGTAATTGCAGTATCAATGTGTAAATCATAAGCCTGTTTGGATGCAATATTAGATCAATTCTTAAAAGAAAGGAAAAATATTGGGTTAATCGCAATAAACATTGTAACAATTTGCTTATTTTGTAACTTATTTCTAGAAATTCTAACTTTTATCTGAAAGCTCTAAATGTTTTGGGTACACAATTTAATATCAGTCTTACCCATAAGGATGGTTTTGTATTGTGCAGCATCATGGTAACCAACCGGAGGATTCATGTTTTTGTTTTGTTTTTGCTTTTTTAAATCAAGTCACTTTATAAACATGTCAGCTCTGCAGGTAGCACACCAATAAATTCCCCTCTAGAGGCAACATAATTTCATTTTGTGTGGAATAAATAAACCTTTGTCCCTCAGACTGATTATGCTCCCCCTCTGAATCTTTTCAGCTTGACTCCCACTTTGATGAAACAGTGCCCTGCTTAATCATGCTGTTGATTCATATCCGGTGGCCCACAGAAAAGGAGGTGTGGGGGGGAGAAGCACCAGCTTCTCGTTTGCTGCTTAAATAAGCGAAGCCTCTGCTTGCATCCAGCATGGCTAAAAACGAAAATGGACAGACAACGGCAATTCTTGTTTTTGCTGTCATGAATAAGTTATATCAACCTCCAATGTTTGAGTGAGTACGAAAAGCTAATTACCATTTTTTCCATTAATAGGAAGAGAAAAGTTAGAGTGAAGTTTCCAAACTGCAGTAAATTCAGTAATTATAGTGCCTGTTCTTGTTATTCTGGTTTAGTAAGTCGGGCAATTCACAATGAACAGCATTCACCGGATTTATTAGCACCCAGAGAACTCTGGTTGTAAGCTGATAAAGGAGAAAGCTGAGCTTGTTTGGCTTTCGTGGGCTAAAGACAGATTTTTAATGGTAATAGGACGCATTTATTTGAACTCAAAGCCTGGCTTTGTGCCTGCTATTAGAGAAGTTATAACAAACAATAAAAATGGGGCCAGGACGAGTGCTGGTTTGTAATTGCAGCCATACGCTTGTATACAATGATATCAAACAGACCACAGCTGGAGTCAAAATGCACCACTGCAATCATGAAGCTTATTCATCAGGAATTTGTTATTAACACTCTGTGTACAAGAACCTGCATTTGAAAAAAAAATCTTCTTTTGTAATAAAGAATCACATAAACTAAGGTTTTATGTAATGAATCTTCCTCCCTGCTCACTGTGCTGCATCAAGACATAAGAAAAGCACAAAGCAATACACGAGAAAGCGCACACGGCTATGAACTTAACATGACTTCCTGTTCAGAGGAACAGAAGTGGGCTGGCAGTGCTCTAGGAACCAGGGGATTTTGTACACTAACCCCTGGATCGATCCAGATCAGGGAACTGGCAGAAAGTGGTGGGAGTTGGAAGCCGAGTCTCTTTGATCAAACAGTGGTCATAACTTCTTCAAGAAGCAGCAATCTTCTGCTGAAGTCTCCAAACACTGGAAGTCCCACATGGGGTTTCATCTGAGTATGTCAATTACAGTGTGTACATAGACAAACCTAAGAGCAGGAAATGCCAGTAACTGCAGTCTGATCCAAACTAGGCTCAAAAGAGAAGGTTTTTCTTGTTGGTTTCTCTTCAATGTCAATTGGGAACAGAGCATGAACAATTCATATTTTATTCTGTGTAATATGAAACTGAAAGAAAGAAATATACACTCATGAACCACAAATATTATAATTCCAATTGGCATTTGCATCTAACACATGCTCATAGAAAATGTCTGCATTACAAATGATTGAAAAATGCTACTTTTCAAAGTGAAGTCTGTCTCTCGAAGAGCTATCCAGCTTGTCAACATGAAGTAAATGCTATTATGGGTCCTATACGAAAGATGCTCCAGTTCAAGCAAAGAAGGCTCTGTGCCATGAAAGATCCGATCTCAGTTCCTCAAATATGTCATGTGGCTGTACAGTTGAATCTGATTCAAATCCAGATTTAAAAATGAAATTAAAATCTCTCTTTTTTCATCCTCCTCTTCTGCTCCTCACAAGTAAACACACTAATCCGCACACTTTGCTGCCTTGTTTCTTGGGCTCTTAATTAAAATGCGAGCACTTCTCCTTCAGGCCGTTACCAATACTTGATGCGCAGGATTACCGGCGGTGAAGTCAGACATAATTTGTTTTTAATAAAACATTTCAGGGATTAAGTCAGAGAGTTTACTGAGATTTGGCTCCGAGGAACCAAACGTCTTGTAAATTCTGAACACAAACAAGCCAACAAAAGCTTTGGCATATTTAACAGGCATTTAATTGCTCTTAATGTTGAACAAATGATTGTAATAACAGGGATTTCTTACATAAATGTGCCTGCTGCTGTATGCAGAGAATAATAAAGAGTCTTACCTGTATATTTGCATTTGTTTATTTTTAATTTAGGGTGAAATGGCTGGGCACAATGTTGGGAAGAAGTCATTAATTGGTTGACTTAATTAGGAGTTTTATGGGTTTCCACAGAGGAGAATGCATAAAACGACAGTGTCATCACTAATTCAACATGGCAGCCCTGTAGAACACCATCTGCTGCCCAAGAAACTGTTAATAAAGTCACAATTATCTTTTTGTAAGCTGTTTATTGAGAATAAAATTTGCAAATGAATTAGCTGCAAGTCAAGCCCATGGTTTAAGAAGGAGAAGGAAGAGGGAATAAAAAGCCAAAAAAATCACCAATAGCAAAGGCAAAGCCATTTCATTTCACAATGTTGTGGTGTTAATGATAATTTTGGGTTTCTATGCTGACATATTTTAATGAGGCTGCACATAAAACTGTAGCCTCTCTTCTCTCATCACAACAAACAAGATCAAATAAATAAATAAATATTCAAACTCAGTGATTGCACAGTATGTTAACAGCTGGCTATCAAAACATATTGGGAAAATAAAACATTTAGATGTTGGCATGCTTCCAGATTTAAGGTATGCAATGTTTTATAAAGTTCCTCCATCTATCCATCCCTTTTTTATTACTTGTACAAGATCTGGTCGCTAACTAATTAGTTGATTCACACAAACTACACACCCTGGACTGATGAGGTCCTAAAAACTTTCCAAATAACAGGGGTTACTTGAAACATTACTGACACAAACATTAAGAAAACAATGCATCTAGATTTAATTCAAAAACTGCATCTAATCCGAACTGCTCAGTTAATGTAGTTACATCAAACATGGATGTGTCTGGAAATCATTATGGATTGCCTAATCCTAAAATGTCTGATATAGACCTTGCTCATAAACAGAAAACATCAATTCACTCTGCTTTATAAAATAAACCCTCAGTATTTTTCATTACCATTTATTTTCCATTTCAGCAAAACCAGACACTTTAGACAAAATGTTCGGTAATTAAGTATGTTAAAAGGTATAAAATAAGCTAAATAAAAGGTTATTGTAAGCATTATTTATAACATGATATCACCCATGAATATTTGATCTTCACATCAATAAAGTTTTATTTGTTTAAATATATTGAAGCACACTTGCAGGGGTTCAAGCAGCAGCACAAGGTGTTGATGTAAAAAAAGAA
>OY747714.1:31875540-31958040 GCA_963556495.2 Valencia hispanica
AAATCTGACAGGAGCAAATATGATAGTACTGACATTAGTATATTTGGCTGTAGTGATTGTGTCAGTAACCTCTCAGCTTGTAAAAGATAAACTGAAAAAACCCTTTCCATTCCCTATTCTAATTACTGGACGACTAAGTTTGGGTAACATGGGCAATCCCATGGTGTTGTGCCACAACCATGACCAAAACACAGACTTCCCCGCAGTGAGAGTGCTATCAGATTTCAGATTCAACAGGAAAGAACTTAATGTGACATCATCACCCCTATATAAGCCAGCTACGTACCTACTCTCACTCTCACTACCTGTTAGCTACAGCTGATAAAGGGGGGAAAACTTCAACACGCACTCATCCAACTTTGCTGGTGAGGTTTGGAGCTTCTTGGATCCAGAAAACACTACAGGCTCCCGATCGATCAGATGAACTGTACTCGGCTAATCAAATAAGTCCTGAATCTGACTTGTTCAAACTCTGTCGAAGGAATCTCTGACTTACAGATTCCACCCTTGTTGACGCTGTTGCTGCCCCGCTGCGGAACTGCCTGCTATGGGAACCGATAGCTGAACGAGTCAAGGACACGCTGCCACTGCACGAGCCGAGCTGCACACCTGGAGCCGCCGAGCCAGGAGCTGCTAAGCTGAGGAGACAACCCGACGTCTGAGCCAGTGGTAGCTAGCTAGCCATGGAACCCCGAGGCCTCACTGCTAGCTGTGAACACATGCAGCTGTTTGCCCAACTGCTAACGGCTGGTTTTGTCCTCTTATGGCTCGAGTTTCCCTTGTCATCAATCTTCAACGGAGATTTGAGAACTGTTTAACAGAAAGTTGTTCTGGGCAGAGGTTAATTAGTTTAGGAAAACAATTTTAGGGTTGTTTTTGTCTATTGCCCTGTTATTCTTCAGTTAGCTTGGGTGTAACAGGCCAATCGGCCTGTTGTATGAATGTGGTATAGTATATGGTTTATGACCGACTGATAGCATACGGTACAGACATAAAAAACCTGTCCCATACAAGTTCAGACAAAGAGCAGATAAGGCGATCTGTGTTAATGAGAAACTCATTTTCTTTTCAAAGATCTGAATGGCAGCTGGATAAAGATATTGAAAATCTAAGTTTGCACCTTTCTGTAAGATAATTTAATTTTAAATTATATCTAATTTGTGACTGAGCCAAAATCAAGAGCAGGCATAAATCAAGCTACCATTTATCCCAGTTTTAATCATTTTTCATCCCAGACTTCATCAAATGTCTTGCAGTCTTTGTAAAGCTTCAGAAACACCATCCCTCAGTCTTCCATGTCAGCAGTTAATTAGCCGTTGATGCTCACAGTCTGCCCAGAGAAAGATGAGCTCATATCAAAGAAGAAGTTCCACAAAATGGCTACTTTAATCCTCCAACTGCTACAGCCAATGAAAATTGAAACCACAAAGAAACAATCTACCTTGTTTCAGACTTTTCACCTAGGCTAGGGCTTTGGTTCATGTCAGAAATCTTGATTTTTATCCTAAACATAATTTCCAAGATATTTCAGAAAATATATATACATGGAAGGAGACCGCTTTAAACCTGCAGTCCGGAGAATATATTTATGTATCAAAGTTTTATAAATCTTTAAAATGATAGTGTGGTTCAATACTATAATATACAGCTGGTGCTTCACAATATTTGTTATTCAAATACAATTCGAATTTGCACCTTATTGTCTGTCAATCAACTTGCATATGCAACGCACAAACCTCGGAAGATGGGGCCATACACAGGCCCCATCTTCACATTTACACTTGCCATATTGAAAGAGAGCATCAGTCATAGAAAGAAGTGGCTCACCTCTGAAATGTCCATAAAAAATACAATCGAGTGATGCTCGATAGCACTTGTTGCTTTCCTCTTTGACCCGCTGTGACACCACAGGTGATGCACGTGCACTATTGTTGAGGTAGGGCAAGAGGGAGTGGGTTTTTTTTGGGAGGAACCTTGGTAGTGGCATTCAAAAAGTCTCTCTCTCCCTAAAATACTCCCGACAGCGGCTTTAAGTCCTGAAAAACCTAAGTTAAGGGTTAAAGTTACTGCTAATATTTCAGAGAGGAGTTAGATCCAGATTGTTGAATGTCATGTTAAGCAGGGAGAAAGATATATAGAAATAAATAATACCTTTTATTTATAACAAGCTTTTCCTAAAACTCAAAGACACTGTATATTTATCTGAATTGTGAAAGATGTTAAGGTTTCAAAATACAGTTCTTGTCAAAACTGGTCTTACCCCACTATGGTGTATTACAGCAATTTTGGACTCAAAACAGAGCTTTTAAATCCCTCTATTGAGTGTTTTTTTAAGTCTCCAAGCAACTGGTCTCTGAAGACATGTCCCCCTGACTTTGTTCTCTTTACTGGATAAATCTGATATACTAGTTTCATGTCACATATTACATTATCACTCTTGGGTAACTTTCAGCTACTTACTCATACTCCTCTGCTTGCTTTTTCTTTTATGCCCTTTAACACATATCATGGAAACATATATCATGCATGGAAATGCATGTATATATCATGAGCTAAAAGCCCACACTAAATTTCAAGGGAAACTTTGCATAAGTGATAATATATGCCTTTAACGTTTTCCATCTTCATCACTAAGGCTGGCTGTATTAAATATCTGCAGTAAAGAGCATGATCAAGACTCACCTTTTTAGCTTAGCTTTGAGCTGATTATTATTTATTATAGTCTGTTTAATTTCTCTGCATGTTTTATTTGCTCAGTGTTTCACTACTTAGTCTTATTTTCATCCACTGTTTATTTTTATATTTTAACCTGTTATTTTAATCTTCATTCCAATGTTTCCTCTGCGGGAGCCCTCTGCCTCGGAGCAGTGGTATACTGTGGCTGCCTCAGTGCTCTCCGAGCAGTGCTTGGGTGGAGATGGGTGTCTCCGCCTTGCCTCTTCTGGGAGCCCTGTGTCAGTGCCTTGGCGGCTGCTGTTGTTGTGTTGCTACCAGTGCAGATGGCTTCTTCTTTGATGGCTTTCCTTACCCGGCTCATCTGTACTCGGTCTGATGTCTTTGTTAATGTTGCTCTTGAATGTGTGCGCGCATGGGTGTTGGATTGGGGGGTTATAAATGTGATCATGCTTTTAACTATGTGGGGACAGATTGGAATGTGGTTTATGTGGGGTCATTTTTAATATATAAAGCACTTTGAGTTGCAATCTTTGTATGAAAAGCGCGTTATAAATAAAGTTTGATTGATTGATTGATTAAAGACCTAGAGTTTATTTTGGAGCTGCTGCTATTGTTATGCCTAAAAACTTGCCTGCCCGATTCACTACTGCACTTTTCTGACATTGACAAATCAATCATGAACTCTTCTGTTCACTTCTTTTTTATTCTGTAGTGTACAAGTTATTTTATTTATTGTTTTTTTATTGAATTATGTGTAGGGAAATTGTAAAGCTATGTATGTGGATTTTTTTAATATGAAAAAAAAATGGTTATTCTTATTCATTCTTGGGATTTTTTAGACACTGAAGATATTGGAGCCTCATTGTAGACTAATAAAATCCACTGTATACACTTTTGAGCTGTAAAAATATTGGCAAACTATGAAAATTGGGTATCTTGTCTATCTGATGCTCTGTGCAAATTGTTTTGGAAGATGGAACTTAGATTTTATGTTGTCTTTAACAACTTTTAGCTATTCAAGCTGAAAACAAAATTTAAATTTCCAGCATATTCATTTAAACATTACAACAAGCTGCATATTATTTTTCATATTTCTTGGTATATTTAGAGGAACCTTTTGTGAAATGTCAAGTCCCCATCTTAATGACTGTCCATTTGGGGATAGAGATTCAATAGTCTACGTATCATTTTTAGCTGTCCCCCCAAGTGGTCAAATAATTATCCGCCTAATTAATCAAAAAACAGGTTGGACTGCCCTGCAACTGGAGCTACTAAGCATTTGAACTGCATCGGCTATTGAATCTTCATCAGGGCAGACAGAATCTAAGCATAGTATATGATGAGCCTAATTAACATTATTGTCCAGTTATTGTTGCAACATTTACAGAGCACTTAGGTAAATTTGGCAGTAGTGTCCATTCATCCATCAATTATCTGTACCCGTCCATCCTATGCAGGGGTTGAGGGGGGGCTGGTGCCTATCTCCAGCAGTCATGGGGCGAGAGGCAGGGTACACAGTGGACAAGTCGCCAGTCTATCGCAGGGCGTAACAGTAGTGTGTATATGTGTGTTATTTGTGGCGACTCTCAGTTCTAAAGGTGACACCACAAAATTTTTCAACATGTCTCAAAAGCTGCAGGCTGGTTTAGCTGGAGGTGATATTACATGAGTTACAGCAGCAGAAACGTAGCAAGGTAATAATGGAAATATATTTACTTTAAGTCATTTATCTGTGTGTCACATAGAAACAAGAGTGATACACACTATGAAGGGGGTATTATAAACTATCAGATGTACAAATACAGGGTTTATTCATGAGACTTTGTCTACATTTCAGATTGTGCCACAACCATATGGTACATTTAACTTTAAGTGACACAGAAACTGCTAACTTTCCATGTCAGAGTTCCCACTTCGATGGACAAACAAAACGCACCACAGTATATTGTTCTTCATTTGCCCTGATGTTATACTCCCTTATCTCTGCTATACTCGTTATCTCTGCTAATTCCTGTGTCTTTACCTATCTCCCCAGGCTTTCTCATAAAAAGGGTGCAATCACACAGCAACCAAAATGTAATAAAATGTTTGAATTTTTGGTCTGATGATTAGACTAGATATGAAAAAGCAAAGTTTATTAATTTTGGTCAGACCTAACCAAACAATTCAACAAAATAACAAGTGTGCATGAAAATAACTTAATTATGAAGTTTTCTGCTCTGAAAACTCTGATTTACTTTCTTGTTGTTTAATTTTGTGTTCTCCTTTTTCATAAAGCATTTCAACCCAGACGTTCAGATGGTGAGGAGAGTTTGAATTCAACCAGCGGCTGGTACACCCCCAAGCCACCACGCCAGGTAGAACATGATGGAAGGATCAGGTGATTTCAAAGCTTGATGGTTTGATGCAAATTTGCCAAACTGGTCTTGTGTAGTTTCAACAGCACAGCTCCCCCCAAATGTTGTGACTTTTTCCTTTACCATGAAAACATACCTTTAGCAGCTAGATTCAAACTGATAAATATATTAGTTCAGTAGTTATTCACCGGTTTCAAATCACTCCCAAGTTCTAATCAGCTGTTACTGGTCCCATTGTAGACATTTCCTGGAAATTCCATCACAATCCATCTACAATTTTTTGAGTTATGTTTCTAACTAACTAACAGACAAACAAAACCCAGGTTAAGAAGGTTATATTTTTGCCCAGGTTTTTGTTTGTCTGTTGGTTTGTTAGTTAGCAACATAACTCAAAAAGTTGTTTCTGAATCTGAACAACTCCCAAAATAGTACTGTTTTGCAATCGGACTACAGAGGAAGTGGCCATGTGAGATGAGGTGCTCAGAGTTCCATTGACTGGTTATAGCAGGGTGTTGGCGAGTTTTTGGTTTGTTTTTGTTTTTGATAATCTGAACAAAAAAATCAACAACAGAATGTTACTTTGGATCAGTATCTTGGTATTAAATGCCCATCACTAATATGATGCAGAATTGTAGTCCATGTTTCTGTTGTTCAGGAAGTTCGTTCTCACTTTCAAGACTTGGCCAAATCGACTGCTAATTCATTAACAACCTACAAAAGGCTAATCGAACCTTGGAATTTGCTTTCACAGTCAACCCATACATCTGATATTGGCATACGGATTTGCAACGGTTCTTAGTGAAAATACAAGTTTTCCTAAATATTGGCATTACTATCTGCTTCTTCCTTGCTTTAGCTAACAAATAAAGCAGGAGCAATAAACTACCTTAAAAGGGAAAAAGGAGACAATTTATTTTACCCTTTTATACTTAAGTGTTCATGAAACATGCAAGTAACTAATTCCTTTCAACAATATTTTCTTTATTTCAGTTTCATGCATTTTCAGGTATAACTGGAACCTCCAGCGCACTGTCCAATCAACAACGATGCTTTTATTATGTTGTAGCCCGTCAGGTGTCAGCATTCTTTTCTAATTTCTAAAGACCTGGTGCCCTCTTGAGGACTCAGCTAGCCTTCCTTTCAGTTAAGCTTTCATCCACATGCATCATTTACTATGGCAAAGGGTGAAAGACCATTGAAAGTTCAGTCAAAATGAACAGTTCTCCTTCAACAGCTTTGCTTTCATGCAGCACAGTGCATGTTGCTGGTCAGCAGGTGTCTGAGTGAGTCCAAGGCAGCAGGCTGGTTTCAACATCAAAGTGCAGGTTAAGTGTGATAAGTGGAATTAGCATATGCCAGGGGGAAGATAATGACTAAAAATGACTTTCCGTCTCCCTTACACAAAGAGAAACAGGTACAGGGGCACAGCTGCTGCGGAAGATTAATGGCGCTGCCAGATGCAGGGACTGTGGAGAGGGTGACCAGCCAATGGTGCTCTTCACCAAGCTGGGAGAGGACAAAGCAGCCATCAGAGAAGCATGAGACAGGCATAAACAGGGTGCTTCTTCATCATTGCATGAGGAGTGCATGATTACATAGTAACAATGAACAAACACTGCCAGACATGAGGTTCTAATTATGGTGTTTTTGACTGGCAATGGCACCTTGAAAAACTATGGCTAAACCTCATCAATACATGCATAAGTCCTTTATTTGTAACAGAGTTTTGAGAAAGTATTTACACTCATTGAACATTTTTAAATTTTGTCTCATTGCAACCACAAAGTTCTAAGTTCAATGGACCATCTGCCATGAGGACAACTAACACTTCACAGCACCCTGAACACATTATACTCATAGTTAAACATGGTGATGGTGGTAGCATCATGCTTTTAGAATGTTTTTCTAGTCGGTCACAGCAGATAGGATGATGGACTGATGTAAATGTAAGGTAATCCTGGAAGAAAACATGTTATAGAGTGGCAAAGACTTGAAACTGGGATGGAGGTTCACTGTCTAGCAGAACAACAACCCTGAACAGCTAGAGATACAGTGGAATTTAAAGATTAAAGCGTTTTGTGTGTTAGAATTGCCGACTAAGTAACCTGCTACCTTGCATTTATTTATCACATTTGATAGCATACAAAAACACAGAGGTTTGTGGATTTGTATAAATCTGTGGAAAGTTCTAGCCAAAAAATCCAAGGAAGGGAAGTGCTAGAGACCACATTATCACATTTAAAAAAGAAGAGAATGAAAACAGATATAAAGCTAGGACAGCAGTGCCCCTCTTTTTCTTTGGTGTCACCGCTGACTCACCGATGGGTCACCCGAACAAACTCGGTGCCATCAGTGCAGAGCAGGAGCGTCGATACAGCAATCTGTTTTTCCATTTTCTCCCTTATCAAGGTTAAACAGAACAAATCAATCAATCATCTTAGCTGGTGTGAATGAAGGGGGGAAAAGCACCCTTAATGTCCGAAAATAAAGGTTATAAATAACACAGTGACCGAAATCCAACACTCGCGATACAATTTCCACAAAAAGGCAATTAACTCTGGTGCAGAGGAGAAAAGAAGAGTAACCTGAAACAAATGCCTTCTGAAAGCCCTTCTGCCCAATCTCAGATATGGGGACACCGGTTCCTTGTTCTGAGCATAGAGTTTCAATTACATGGAGTTTGCCCTTGGTTGGGCTATTTCAATATTTTATGTTGATACATTACCACTGCACCACGCCTTCATTCATTCTCATTCAGGGGAAGGCGCTTTGACCAAAAATAGACTCCCTATCAAGCAGCGTTCGGTGTTATATTATTGTGTCGGTCTCGAAAGAAAATAGATCATAGAGGGGACTGACTGCCTAATACATAAATGAGAAATGCACAATTACTTTTCGCATGGATTCCTGCCGAGCTAAGAGTCGCACTGAGATTGCTCTCACATAGCGTAAGCAATATCAGCGACACGTCTTGTGAATGTTAGCATGTAATTGGTTCAACCAAATTCATGCAGTGATATATTAAAAGGGGTGTTTTTTTTCCTCTTCATTTTGCATAACACAGGGTTACTGACACAATATATTCTCCCTCATAAAAGCAGATAATAGGGAAAGGGATTTACAGTACACCAGGGACAGCTTTGAATGGATCTGACATCATCTGACAATAGGGGTGCACCTGAGAGGTCAGCACACACCTGTGTCGCATACAACTTCCCCTGACAATGTGACATTTTCATGCACATGCCACTTGACAAGCAGTGACAGATATGTGAGTGCAAGCATCTTCTGACCTTTATATCACACTCAGACTCAGAGGCTCCAAGAATTTCTTCTTCAGCACCTTCAATTGTCTTTGAGAAAAAGACAGAGCAAAGCTTTATGCAGTGCCTGTCAAAGATATTAAGAGTGCTTGGACAATTCTACATTTTAACAAATAACTTAAATGTAGTAATTTGGGATTTAAGGGATAGGCCAACAATAGTAAGTGAATAATTTCCCTGTGTTTCAGTTTCTTACAATTTTGTTGTACATTTGTATTCATTCTCCTTTGCTCTACTTTGCTCTACTAAATAAAATCCTGGGGAGCCAATTGCATGAGTCCCCCTTATTAGTAAATAAAGTCCACCTGTGTGTAATATAATCTTAGTAGAAATACAGTAGTTATGTGAAAGCCTCAGATTTGTTAGAGAACAACAGACAAAGCATCACTGGAAGGATTTTACTGTTTCTAATTTTTAATTGCTACTGTTTAACCTTCTTTTCTGCTTTAATGTTAATTGTTGTATGATTTATAATGACTATTTATTTTAACATATTTTTACTTCCCATATCTGTTCATAACAGGTTGTTCTGGAAAATGAGACCATCTTGTCTTATTGAGATTGACCTATTTAACTAAAGGTTAGATAGAAATATAAACAAACATGAAGGTCAAAGAAAACAATAGACAGGTAAGAGAGAAAGTTGTGGAGCAGTTTAATGCAGGGTTAAGTTGGAAAAACAATATATTAAACTTTGAACATATAGAGCGCTGTTCAATCTATCACCTAAAAACTGGAAAAAATATGCCACAACTTCAGTTTTTTTAACTCAGGTGAGAATGTTGACGAGCACAAGGCTGGAGATCATTATGTCAGGCTGATTGGGTTAGAATGGCAGACTTGACATGTTAAAAGGAGGGTGATGCTTGAAATCATTGTACTTCCATTGTTAACCATGGTGACCTGCAAAGAAACACGTGCAGCCATAAAAATGCATAAAAATGGCTTCACAGGCAAGGATATTGTGGCTACTAAAATTGCACCTAAATCAACAATTTATAGGATTATCAAGAACTTCAAGGAAAGAGGTTCAATTCTTGTTAAGAAGGCTTCAGGGCGTCCAAGAAAGTCCAGCAAGCGGCAGGATCGTCTCCTAAAGAGGATTCAGCTACGGGATCGGAGTGCCACCAGTGCAGAGCTTGCTCAGGAATGGCAGCATGCAGGTGTGAGCGCATCTGCACGCACAGTGAGACGAAGACTTTTGGAAGATGGCCTGGTGTCAAGAAGGGCAGCAAAGAAGCCACTTCTCTCCAAAAAAAACATCAGGGACAGACTGATCTTCTGCAGAAAGTATGGTGAATGGACTGCTGAGGACTGGGGCAAAGTCAAATTCTTCGATGAAGCCTCTTTCCGATTGTTTGGGGCATCTGGAAAAAGGCTTGTCTGGGGAAGAAAAGGTGAGCGCTGCCATCAGTCCTGTGTCATGCCAACAGTAAAGCATCCTGAGACCATTCATGTGTGGGGTTGCTTCTCATCCAAGGGAGTGGGCTCACTTACAATTTTGCCCAAAAACACAGGCATGAATAAAGAATTGTACCAAAACACACTCCAACAGCAACTTCTTCCAGCAATCCAACAACAGTTTGGTGAAGAACAAGGCATTTTCCAGCACGATGGAGCACCGTGCCATAAGGCAAAAGTGATAACTAAGTGGCTCGGGGACCAAAACGTTGAAATTTTGGGTCCATGGCCTGGAAACTCCCCAGATCCATTGAGAACTTGTGGTCAGTCCTCAAGAGGCGGGTGGACAAACAAAAACCCACTAATTCTGACAAACTCCAAGAAGTGATTATGAAAGAATGGGTTGCTATCCGTCAGGATTTGGCCAAGAAGTTGATTGAGAGCATGCCCAGTCGGATTGCAGAGGTCCTGAAAAAGAAGGGCCAACACTGCAAATACTGACTCTGTGCATAAATGTCATGTAATTGTCAATAAAAGCCTTTGAAACGTATAAAGTGCTCGTAATTATATTTCAGTACATCACAGAAACAACTGAAACAAAGATCTAAAAGTAGTTTTGCAGCAACCTTTGTGAAAACTAAAATTTGTGTCATTCTCAAAACTTTTGGCCACAACTGTATATATATATATATATATATATATATATATATATATATATATATATTTATATATATTTATTTATTATATTATATTATAACTGTATGAACACTTTTGCATGGACTTGTATGTACCTGTTTTTCTGTTTTGTTCTGATTTGATTAGGCTCCTTGGCAGGAATGTTACAAAACTCATTGGCTGCCAGTGTTTATTGGGCAATGATGACCAAGGAGTTGTGGAGCACAAGCATCAAGGTTCGTTTTAATATCCATTTTATAGCACAGATGTTTCTGCTGGGGCAACACAGTATGCATAATTACGGTGAAGATGTTCAAATTATGATCAGGAACTCGTGAAAAACAAATAAAAGACGATGGTTTGGTAGGGTTCTCAGAGTGACCGAGACGTGGGGGTGAAGGTTGAGTTGCCTTCTAGAAAGTTTTCATGAGGAGTCCAAACTTAAAGGCATCATCATTCATCCCTAAAAAGTTTGTGGCTCGTGACAGCAATTGGCTCATTAAAAATATTACAAGGCTCCCCCCCCACATTAACACCTTGCTCACGAGCAAGGCGACCTCTAGAAACATTATTTGAGCTTGTGGCGGGTCCACTGGAGTGCCAGTCTAATCATTGTAATGCATCTCTGTTCTTTTAATTAAGGGATAATGTCCAATTTCATGACGTTTATGAGGTTATAACATCCATTAGCCTGCAACAGATGCTGTGGCTGAATAGCTAACTAGCCTCGAGCTGGGCCGCACGGGTCCTCCTTCAAGCCAGAAAAGCCAGCGTCCAGCACTTAACGGGTGTAAGATATACCATTCTCACTTCCCTTCTCTTCCTCCAATTTGAATACTTTTTTTTTACTTTTGTCTCCCATTCTCTAGGCATGCATTTCTCACTGCTGCCCTACAGCAGAAATTAGAAGGAGATTTAAAGAGTATAGCTATTGAACTTTAAACAGCTTATAGCTATGGATCATAAAACTGGCATTTAAAATTTGTGATTGCAATTAAACGCAAGTTATTCGCAATGAGAATGTCAAAAGCAGTTCTAATCATTTTTATTGTGCTGCTTAATTATTGCATTGCACTTATTCCTTGTCCGAGCCAAATGCTTCCTGTGTGCATAATTTCAACCTTTAGCTTCTCTTCTCATGCTTATGCCAACAGCAAGATGAGCAGTCTGCTCGCTGGCCCCTCAATTCTAACAAAATGAATGTGCTTGAACCTTTCCAACACTCTATATTCTTTGGGCCTGCAGCCAGCCCTCCTCTCAGTGGTGACCTCAATTTTCTTATAAATACCTTTCCTACCCATCCCAGTGAAGGGTGAAGGACAAAGTCAACTAAATACATCAAATTATTCTCCCGTGGCAACAAACTATAAAAATCTGATATCTATTGTGAAAATTAACATGCCTTCCATTAGAGTGAATGGTGGATTTGTTTCCTTTAAGCTTCTGTTTACTGTTAGCTAAAACCTACAAATTATATTTTTCATTTTTAAAAATGTATTTTTTGTGTGTGGTTCTTTGAAGTACTTTCTAGTAATCCATGTCTTTTCAGAGGCAGACGGATAAAAATTCAGTGTTAAAAAAATACTGAGTATTTGTTGTTGGTAAAACCAATCTAACATTTATGTAAGTAAGACCCTTTGTCAGACACAAAGTGACAAACAATACAGGTAAAATGAACCTACAAACAGATTTATAGTAAATTCAGAAAAGCCTGAAAAAAAGGGTTTCATTGGCTCTAAATGCACCAAATTTAAAATAAAGGTTTTTATCCACCAAAAGCAGCTAGTAAGTAGGGAAAAATTTCACTAGGGTACCTAGTATTTCTTTTCTTTTGCAATGTCTTACTTAAGTATCAGTTAAGAGACTCCTTCTAAATTGGTCCGAACAAAAATGCATTCCAAAAGATCGTACCAAATAACCACAACGGAGGTGACCGGAACCTGCAAGTTCTGAGCTTAAAGGCATTGACTGGTTATTAACCAAGCAGAAGCTATAAATCTTTTCTTTTTTCCTGCCAGTTAACACACAATATTTAAACTCTACTACCTGTCAGTATGAAAGTTGTTGGGACCAAGTGGGATGCATTTAGAATGCAAACTGAACTTCTTGTTCTGTTTTATTCTTTTGAACACTTTAACTCCATTGGTCACAGAACATGCTAAATCAGGATATTGGAAACATTACATTCAAGCTAAGGGTCTCCAGAAGGAACACAGACAGAGACAAATGCTTACGCTAACTGTTCTAACTGAGCTAGATGCTAATACATGATGCTAAAACAGTTTAAAATGTCAACTAATCATTTTGTCTTTTTAAGATATTAAAATCCTGCAGAGCGAGACAGCAAAGCTGTGTAACTATTGCTGCTATTTCAAACACTAAGGGTGTAACAATATCACATGCAAGATGTCGCAATATTAAAATATCACAACATTTCTCGTTGAGGTGACGACCATCTCGTGAGCACTAGCCAGTTGCGGTCGTCATGGCTTCGCCTGATGAAGGTGTAATAGAAAATGCTCCATCTTTTCTTACATAATTTGTTTGGGAGCGTTTTGGGTTACCAGTAGGAATGATAAAAGGCAAGTGTCAAACAAGACCTGAACAATATGGAAGCACTGCAGGTTATTCAGACACTGCAGGAGGCAGAAAGCATTGCTAAAACAGCCAATGGCTGGATATCAAGGGGTCAGAGAACGCCCTATCAGTGGCAACAGGGAAATGGTAAATGTGGTACTGCAGATCATGATCATATAGTTGAAAGGTTAAAAAGAAATCAGAAATAGAAAGAGATCAGTTTGTGGCAAAATCAATAAAAATGCAAAATAAAGGCCTTTTTGATCTTTTAAGTTTTCGTTAAACTAATATTCAAATCTCGTCCCGTCTCGTTCTCATGAACTCAATATCGTGTCTCGTCTCGTCATATAAGTTTTATGTATTGTTATACCCTTATCAAAAAATTAAATTGAGTTTATTTATATACCGCCGATTCATACAGATGTCATCTCAAGGCACATTACAAGAAAAGTCATTTCAATACAAACATTCCAATTAGTTTAAAGTTTTAGTTAGTTTTCTATTTAAGAAATCCTAGCAGATTGCATCGAGCCATTGACTGGCAGCTGTGCCCTGTTGACGCAGACTCCAAACACAACAATCCCTCATACTGAGCAAGCATGTAGAGAGGAAAAACTCCCCTTTAACAGGAAGAAAAATCCAGCAGAACCAGGCTCAGTACGAGCGGCCATCTGCCACGACCGTCTGGGGGTTCGAGAAAACAGAGCAGAAACACAGAAAGAACAAGAAGAACTAATGTAAGAGTACATTCTATATTAAAGAGAGTAAAAAGTCGATAACAGGACATGGGGGATGCTCAGTTACTGGGAGCATCATCCCAGTCGATGCCCCCCATCCAACAGGGCATTGCAGCCAAGCAGGATACCAGACCAGGTGTAACTTCTTTGAAGAGAAAAACACTAAGAAAAAACAAAGTTAACAGTCGAAATAACAGCGAATAATGCATCTGGAAAGTAGTAGAAGAGAAAAGTAGCAGAGTGAAAAAGGTCAGTCTGTCCTTCCGCAGTCTAAGCCTACAGCAGCATAACTACAGAGATAGCTCAGGATGACCAAAGCCACTCCAACTATAAGCTGATGTGGAAAAATTATTTCTGGATCTAAAGTCTATGATATTGATCTAATAATTTTATCACAGTAATTACTAGAGTCAGGGAAGAAGACTTGCACCCACTCTGATCTAACTGCTGACTCCTCAGCAGTAACGATTGTTTTGGTTAACCTTGCAATGAAGACATAACATCAGGGGACTGAAAGCAGAAGCTGTTGGGAGAGAGGGCAGACATGAGCTGGGTGCGAGAGAGTTCGAGCATTGGCCCAGACGGGCTCATGTTTAAGACAGGCCATAATAAAATATGAAAAATGCCGATGCAGACTCCAGCTACATTCCAATGAGGGAAAGAAGACATTTCTTTCCAAAACAAAGCTTTATCAAAAAGGAAACTTTTAAGCCTGGCCTAGAAAGTAGACAGGGTGTCTGCCTCACAGACTAAAAATGGGAGTTGGTTCCACAGGATAGGAGCCTGATAACTAAATGATCTGTCTCCCATTCTACTTTTAGAAATCCTAGGAACTACAAGTAAACCTGCAGTCTGAGAGTGAAGTGCTCTGTTAGGAACATATGGAAGAATCAGTTCGCTGATGTATGATAGAGCTTGATTATTAAGGGATTTATATGTAAGAAGGAGGATCTTAAACTATTCTGGATTTAACAGGGAGCCAATGAAAGGAGGCTGAAACAGGAGAAATGTGATCTCTCTTTTTAATATTTATCAGAGCTCTTGCAGCTGCATTTTTGATTAACTAAAGGCTTTTAATTGCATTTTGCCGACATCTTGATGGTAAAGAATAACATTAGTCCAGTCTTGAGGTAACAAATGCATGGACTCGTTTTTCAGCATCACTCCTGGACAGGATGTTTCTAATTTTAGCAATATTCCATAGGTGAAAAAAGGAAATCCTAGAAACCTGTTTAATATGGGATTTAAATGTCATGTCTTGGTCAAAGATAACTCAGAGGTTATTTACATACCACCCAGACAAAGTAGACTAAGCAGTTTATTTTTTATTTTCTGGTCCAAAGATGGCAACTTCTGTCTTGGCAGAATTTAAGAAAAAAAAGTTTTGCGCCATCCAGCTTTTTATGTCCAGACACGCCTGTAATTTATCTAACTGACTGGATTCATCAGGATTTATGGATAAATATAATTGTGTATCATCGGAAATTTATCCCATGCTGTCTAATGGTTTTACCAATTGGAAGCATATATATATATTATATATATGTATAGATACATTCTAGCTATTCTAGCGCCATTGAGTGGTTGTGGTGACGGGGTAAGCCGTATTGCGTCATTTCCTGTTGTCACTGCTGTGGTCCGTGGAGCTGTTTTGGTGTTCAAACGCTCTTGAATTGATCTTATTTTCTCTGTGCTGAGGCTTTTCTAAGTTATTTTAACACACAATCACACTAAAACACACATTTTGTGGTGGTGTACTTTACGTTTTGGGAACTCCTCGTGTTTCACACAGTTTTTCTTTGGGTGGAAGGTCTCGCTAGCTCAGTTAGCTTAGCTTCATTGCGGCTATGGCTACTCTTCTTTCTCCTGTCTCTAACTCTTCTCTTCTCTCTTGCTCTCTCTGTCAGATGTTTAGTTACTTCCCTGCCTCCTTTAGTGATAATGGTAACTGTAATAAATGTAATATTTTTGTAGCTTTGGAGGCGAGGGTATCAGAATTAGAAGCACGGCTCCGCGCTGTTGAAAAACCAGCAGATAGCCGAAGCCCATTAGCCAGCGCGGAGCCAACAAGGATAGAACCCCCTAGCTGTCCTCCGGTAGAGCCCGCGCAGCCGGGACCTCTTGGCGGCTGGGTGACTGTACGTAGGAAGCATAGTTCTAGGACCCAGCCCCCGGGCCACCACCAACCGGTCCGCGTTTCTAACAGATTTTCCCCGCTCAGCGACACACCCGCTGAGAAGCCGGCCCTGGTAATTGGCAGCTCCATAGTCAGAAACGTGGCATTAGAGACACCATTGACCATAGTCAAATGCTTGCCAGGGGCCAGAACGGGCGACATCAAATCCAACCTGAAACTGCTGGCTAAAGATAAGCGTAAATACAGTAAGATTGTTATTCACGCTGGCGGTAATGACACCCGGTTACGCCAATCGGAGGTCACTAAAATTAGTGTTGCTTCGGTGTGTAAGTTTGCCAAAACAATGTCAGACTCGGTAATCTTTTCTGGTCCCCTGCCTGATCGGACCAGTGACGACATGTTTAGCCGCATGCTGTCATTCCATCAATGGTTGTCTAGGTGGTGTCCTGCAAACGATGTGGGCTACATTGATAACTGGAGAACTTTTTGGGGAAAACCTGGTCTGATCCGGAGAGACGGCATCCATCCCACTTTGGATGGAGCAGCTCTTCTTTCTAGGAATATGGCCGAATTTATTAATCCTCCAAAACACTGACAACCCAGGGTCCAGACCAGGAAGCAGAGTCGTAGTTTAACCCACCTCTCTGCTGCTTCTGTACTGTTACCTACCCATTACCCTATAGAAACAGTGTCTTGCCCACGGCCAAAATTAAATGGATTAAAAGTTAAGCCAACAAAAGCAAATTATGGAAATCTCATAAAAATAAATACAACTTTGACTGAAAATAAATCTATTAAATGTGGTTTATTAAACATAAGATCTCTCTCCTCAAAGACTTTGTTAGTAAATGACTTGATTTGTGATAATCACATTGATTTCCTTTGTCTCACAGAAACCTGGTTGCAGCAGGAGGATTATGTCAGTATAAATGAGTCAACTCCTTCCAGTCATTTAAATTTTCACATTCCTAGAAATACTGGGCGAGGAGGAGGAGTTGCAGCCATTTTCCGTTCTGATTTACTAATTAGTCCCAGACCAATTGATAGCTACAGTTCTTTTGAGCATCTAACCCTTAATTTTCCTCATCCAAGTTGCAAAACATTAAGACCATTTTTGTTTGTGGTTTTGTATCGTCCACCAGGCCCTTACTCTCAATTCTTGGATCAGATCTCACATTTTTTATCTGATATAGTATTAAATACTGATAGGGTTATTATAGTGGGGGACTTCAATATTCATGTGGATACTGAAAGTGATAGCCTAAATGCAGCCTTTAATGCTATTTTAGACTCAATTGGCTTTACTCAAAAAGTACAGGGATCGACCCACTCAGGTAAACACACTTTGGACCTTGTACTGACATACGGTATTGAGTGTGAGGAAATAACAGTCCACCCACATAACCCGGTCCTGTCTGACCACTTCTTGATAACTTTTGAATTTACTTTAACTGACCATCTTAAATCTGAAAGAAAATTTCATTATAGTAGAACTTTATCAGACAATGCTGTAACAATTTTTAAAGAATCTGTACCATTCTTACTTTCCTCAGTGTCTCAGAGTAACACAGTGGATGGCAGCAATTCTATCTCTAACCCTTCAGAAATTGATGGTCTGGTTCACAGCGTTACGTCCTCATTGCGTTTGGCATTAGATAGTGTAGCCCCATTAAAAAAGAAAGTGGCTAGCCATAGGAGGCTGACTCCTTGGTTTAACGCAGAGTTGCGTACTTTAAAGCAGAATACTAGGAAGTTGGAGAGAAAATGGCGCTTTACACATCTAGAGGATTCCTATTTAACCTGGAATAACAGTCTACTGCTGTATAAAAAGACCCTTCGACAAGCTAGAACAGCATATTTTTCATCATTAATAGAGGCGAATAAAAACAATCCTAGGTTTCTTTTTAGTACAGTTGCCAAACTTACACAGAGTCATAGCTCTGTTGAGCAAACTATTCCCCCGGCTCTTAGCAGTGATGATTTTATGAGATTCTTCATAAATAAAATAAATTTTATTAAAAATAAAATCATTGGCACCCTCCCAAACATGATTACTTCTTCCTCAGTAAATGAGTCAGTATCGGAAAGAACTGTAGAACCTCAGTATTGCTTAGGCTGTTTTGATTCAGTCGAGCTTTCAGAATTATCAAAAATATTAGCCTCATCTAAATCTTCAACTTGTATTTTGGACCCAATCTCAACCAAATTATTTAAAGAAGTGTTCCATTTGGTTCCTGGCCCCATTTTGGATATGATGAATCTATCCTTAGTAAACTGATACGTACCACAGGAATTTAAAATAGCTGTAATTAAACCTTTACTCAAGAAACCTTCCCTTGATCAAGATGACTTAGTGAATTACAGACCTATATCTAACCTTCCTTTCTTATCCAAAGTCCTTGAGAAAATAGTTGCTAATCAAGTCTGTGAACATCTAAACAGTAACGAGCTGTTTGAAGAGTTTCAGTCAGGTTTTAGAGCTCATCATAGCACTGAAACAGCACTGGTGAAGGTTACTAATGATATTCTCATGGCCTCAGATAATGGACTGGTGTCTGTTCTGGTTTTGTTAGATCTCAGTGCTGCTTTTGACACAGTCGATCATAATATTCTCTTAGAAAGGCTTGAACATGTTGCAGGGATCAAAGGAACAGCACTAGGCTGGTTTAAATCATATTTGTCTGATAGATTCCAGTTTGTTCATCTAAATGATAAATCATCTTCACTCTCAAGGGTTACTTGTGGAGTTCCACAGGGTTCTGTCCTTGGACCAATTCTTTTCACCATATATATGCTTCCAATTGGTAGAATCATTAGACAGCATGGGATAAATTTCCACAGCTATGCCGATGATACACAACTATATTTATCCATAAATCCTGATGAACCCAGTCAGTTAGGTAGATTACAGGCATGTCTGGAAGACATAAAAGCATGGATGACCCTAAACTTTTTGCTTTTAAATTCTGACAAGACAGAAGTTGCTGTCTTTGGACCAGAAGTTCTTAAACAGAAACTGATTAGTCAATCACTTCATCTGGATGGCATTAAATTGTCCCCCAGTAATAACGTAAAGAACCTCGGCGTTATTTTTGACCAAGACTTGACATTTAAATCCCATATTAAACAGGTTTCTAGGATTTCTTTCTTTCACCTCCGGAATATTGCTAAAATTAGAAACATCCTGTCCAGGAGTGATGCTGAGAAACTAGTCCATGCATTTGTTACCTCAAGGCTGGACTACTGTAATTCTTTACTATCAGGAAGTCCACAAAATGCCATTAAAAGCCTTCAGTTGATCCAAAATGCGGCAGCAAGAGTTCTGATGAATATTAAAAAGAGAGATCACATTTCTCCTGTTTTAGCTTCCCTTCATTGGCTCCCTGTTAAATCCAGAATAGAATTTAAGATCCTTCTTCTTACATACAAAGCCCTTAATAATCAAGCTCCATCATACATCAGAGATCTAATTGTTCCATATGTTCCTAAAAGAGCACTTCGCTCTCAGACTGCAGGTTTACTTGTAGTTCCTAGGATCTCTAAAAGTAGAATGGGAGGCAGATCTTTTAGTTATCAGGCTCCTCTCCTGTGGAACCAGCTCCCAGCTTTAGTCCGTGAGGCAGACACTCTGTTTACTTTTAAGGCCAGGCTTAAAACTTTCCTTTTTGATAAAGCTTATAGTTAGAGTGGCTTAGGTCATCCTGAGCTATCTCTGTAGTTATGCTGCTATAGGCTTAGACTGCTGGAGGACAGACTTACCAATTTTCTTCACTCTGCTACTTCCTTTTCTCCTACGACTCTCCAGTTGTATTACAGTACATTCTGTTATTTCGACTGTTAACTTTGTTTTCTCTCAGTGTTTTTCTCCCCATCGAAGATACACCTGGTCTGGTATCCTGCTTGGCTGCAATGCCCTGTTGGACGGGGGTCATCGACTGGGATGATCCTCTCAGTAACTGAACATCCACTGTGTCCTGTTATCAACTTTTTACTTTCTGTAACATAGAAAGTTCTCTTATATCGGATCTTCTGTTCCTTCTGTGTTCTGCTCTGTCTTCTCAAACCCCCAGACGGTCGTGGCAGATGGCCGCTCCTACTGAGCCTGGTTCTGTTGGAGGTTTCTTCCTGTTAAAGGGGAGTTTTTCCTCTCCACTGTCGCTACATGCTTGCTCAGTATGAGGGATTGCTGAAGGATTGCTGTGGTTGGAAATCTGCCCAACCTCACGCCAATGACTGACGCAATCTGCTGGGATTCCTTAAATAGGAAACTTTTTAACTGATTGGAATGTTTGTATAATTGTATTGAAATGACTTCTTGTTAAGTGCCTTGAGATGACATCTGTTGTGAATTGGCGCTATATAAATAAACTGAATTGAATTGAATTATATATTATATATATATATATTATATATATATATATATATTATATATATATATATATATATATATATATATATATATATATATATATATAAATGTGTTGAAATTTGCTCTTCTTCGGAGGTGCTCTCTCCCAGGTTAGTTCTGATGAGAACTAACTGGCCGCGATAGGATCGCAGAGCGGGACCGGATCAGACCCGGGAACCGAGGACTCCCAAACCTGATCTGTGACGTTGGACGTCCACTGGAGTCTGGGACTTCAGGTGCAGTAGAGCAAACGTGTCAGGGAAACATCATTAGGGTTCCAATAAAGAATAAATTTTACCCCAAGAAACCAGAAGATAGGATCAGAAATTAGGAGTAAGGTGTGAAAGTTGCGTGTGTGTGTGTGTGAGAACAGCGAATGGAAGATGTCACTGAAAAACTCTCTCCTTAAGATTGAGTTATTGCACTCTGTGACATTTAGATCTTCATTTAGGAGTTGGAGAAAGGGAATCTAAAAATTCATTCAGACCGGTGATTAGAAACACCCAGCAAGATCTCGCTCGAATAATTAGTATTTGAGTAGAAGCTTGGATTTTGGAGACTGAATGAACGCCAAAATAGGCATTTTCCCTAGACACAATTGTTATTGTAAAGGTGAACGTGATATTTAAGCTATAATGTCAGAAGAAAAGACCGGTAAGCCCAGGTCAGCAGGACCTGGCAAGCGATGGTTGACGTTGGATCAACAGCTGCAAAAATACTTACAGATTATACCTAATATGGCAGGATCAAAAAGTGAGGCAGAGAAAGCACAGAAGAAAGCTGCAGAGTCATTTAAGAGGATGTGGAAAAGACGCGAGGTAACAGGAAGTGACAGATGGTGTTTGAGTCAAATGTGTTTTGAGGAAGAGAAGCATTTTAAAGAGGAAGCAGAAAAAGCCTGTAGATTGACTAGAAAGAAGGGTAAATTGATCATAAAAGCAGCTAAATGTTACACACGTGTGGTTTGTGGACAGGGAATAGAGCATTTATGCAAAGAAAATGACGCTTTTCCTTCAGCACCACCACCATATGACAACAGGGAGCGTGAAGAACATAGTGTGGGCCTGTATCCGGTTCTTGAAGGAGAACAGGGCAGGGTAGAATGGACCCTAGTTTTCCCAGAGGCCGAGTTGCCTACAGACGTGTCCCTCAGTGATTATATTTCTAAACCATCGAGTGTAAATAAGGGACCATCCAAGGTCCCGCCTAAAAAGTCTCACCTTGAAGGGGATCCCTTCCAGTTGGCTAATAAAAGACAGATTGGTGGTCATCCGGTAAAAGAACCAACACCCATAGTGGATTTACCTGTAAAGATCGAATTGGCAGTTGAACAAACAGGTAAACTTCAAATAACTAAAGACGAGTTAGTAGCTTTAATTCAGAACCAAAAACAATCAACTTCCTCGTCCCCTGACTCCCCCAAGCCACCTCCTAAGCAGCAGTATGACGAGGGGGAAGAAGGTGCTTCAGGTTATTCACTACGCAGTAGTAACAGACAGATGCCACTGGTAGCAGCCCCTGGTGGAGGCAGACCAGTTTATAAACTATTACAATTATCTGATGTGCAGGGAATAGCTCAATCATTACCATCCCTGTCTGAGGGAGCAAACCTGTGGCTTCGAAAATTTGCTCAGATAACCACAGGCCAAACTCTGGCCTTGGGAGATTTCCGTGCTGTTGCTGCACAGTGCCTGACATTAACTGATTTGCGTAATTTAGAAGAACAGACCGGAATTGATGGCCTGACAGATGAAACTCCATTCCGAGATCATACTGGTGCAGTATGGGGGTGGATGCACGACCGCTGGCCTGGAACGCATGCTTCCAAAGTCCCAAAGTTTGTGTGGAAACCTGAGGTTTCTCCAATAGATCACATTTCACAGTGCAAAGATAAATGGGTAGCCATAACAGGGGAATATCCAGGGAGAGCAGATACTAATGGAGGCTGGTTCAGGGAAGCTGTGTTGGGGGGAGTACCATCCGCAGTACAGGACAAAATGAAAGAAAATCCTGATTTACCAGGTGCAGAGCAGGCTAGATGGGAGTCTCACTTAACTCATTATCTGCAAAAAGAACAAGATGAGGCCAATAAAAAGGGGGAAGAGAAAGAAAAACTGCAGACGGAAGTTCTTAAAATGCAGCTAAAAGAGGCCCAAGCTAAAATCAATGATTTGAAGGGGAATAAAAGGGGAAACAGTTGGTGGTTACCACACCTACACCTCCTCCCCCTCCTGAGCCCATGACACCCATGGTAGTCTATGCCACACCACCACTAGGTATGCACCCACAAGTGGCTTTAGGGGCAACAGGCCCAGGACAGGGGTATCATCCTAGACCATATAGGGGCGTGCAGCGGGGAGCAGGCAGGGGCAGGGGAGGAAGGGGAAGGTTTCCTGGTAGAAGGTCAGACGCCTGTTTCATCTGTAACCAAAATGGCCACTGGGCAAGGGAATGCAGGATGAATCAGGGTCCACCCCCGCAAGGACCCCAAGCTCCTCCACAAGGACCATCTCCACAACATTGTGCACCCCAGCCCCACTTGGCTCCATCTCAGTGGAGGCCACAATATTGACAATGCCCACAGAAAAGCCTGAGTCACTGTGAATATTGCTGGACGTTCTTTGCCATTTCTTGTGGACACCGGTGCCACCTACAGCACGATGGACATGTTACCTCCACATGTTGGATTGTCTGGAGAAAAAGTTTCTGTGGTTGGATTTTCTGGGGCCCAAATGTCTCTCCCTGTGACTGAACCTCTTCCGGTTGGGGTAGAAAATCAGATGGTCAAACATCCATTTGTAGTATTATCTGTGACCCCTGTGAATTTAATGGGAAGGGATCTTCTCATTAAACTAGGAGCTACCATCTTGTGTGCAGCTGATGGACTTACTGTGACTTTTCCCAATGGACAATCATTGTCATGTGCTAACTCTGGGGGACAGTATCTGTTACAAGATGATACAGAACAATTGGCTGACATTTGCTGGGCCAGACTTACAACCTCTGATACACAACCTCAAAGTGCAGCTACGTTTCTGTCTGACTGGAAGCCATGGCTCCTGAGCCTGAACCCCTATGTTCCACCTCCTGATCCCCTGCATGTTACGCTTTTGTATGAGAGAGGTGATCCCACCTTATACCAAGAACAATTTGGGAAACATCTCGAAGGTCATACTTGGCCCATCCATTCAGGCCCCTGTTATGTGGGACCTGAGGGGGTGGCACTACAGACAAATCTAGACAAGGAACAGTCTCAGTATTACATGATGGGTTCAGAAGCAGTACCACATGTCTCTCTTTTGTTACACCCCAAACATCAAGCTAAAGATTTAGGCCCAATGGTTAAAAGGGGAACTGAAACCGCCGACTGGGTCCTTACCCAGCTTCCGCAGGTTCTCTTCTCCCCCTCCCCTGATATGTATAAAATTAATGTGGAAACCAGTGATGTCTCCATTCTGGAACACCTGCATCTCACCCGATTCCATGGCAGAGAAAAAACTGACCATCCCTTAGCCACAAAATCCCTGTCCCAGCTTCCAGACATCTTGTGGTCCTCTGGGCCAACAGACGTGGGGGTGGTACAAACCACTCCTATTACATTTGAGATGAAAATTGACTTCCATATTTGGCGTTCTCAGTATCCACATAAACCTGCGGCAGAGGAAGGCATTGGAGACACAATTATGGGCCTGAAAAAAGCTGGGGTGTTAGAACCCTCTAACTCAGCATGGAACACCCCTATTCTTCCGGTAGAAAAACAAGGGACAGGATAATATAGAATGTCCCATGACCTTCGGGCGGTCAACGGTGCCCTAAAGACCAAACCCATTCCTACCCCAAATCCCTATACTGCATTAGCATCTCTAACTCCAGATTTGACATGGTTCACCTGTATTGACTTAGCCAACGCATTTTTCAGTCTACCCCTCGATCCTACGGTGCGTGACATTTTCTCTTTTACTTTTCGTGCGGAGAAACTCGGATACAATCGCTTGCCACAGGGTTTTGCTCTCTCACCAGGACTATTTAATCAGGTTCTGAAACAATCACTCCAAAAAGCAACACTCCCACGTGGCTGTGTTTTAATACAGTATGTAGATGATCTCCTCATTGCAGCACCCTCGGCTGAGGTGTGCACTGAAGCTTCCTTACAGGTTCTAAAACTATTAGCCTCTGAAGGTTATAAAGTTTCAAAAGACAAGCTGCAGCTTGTAAGACAGGAAGTAAGCTTCCTGGGTCGCAGAGTGAGTGCACAGGGCTCTGGCCTCACAGACACCCACAGATCTGCTATATTACAGCATCCCAAACCTATCACGGTAAAACAAATGCTCTCTTTTTTGGGGCTCACTAACTTTAGCAGACATTATATCCCATCTTACACCAACTTAACTTCTCCCCTGCGTGCTTTAGTAAATGATCATGGCATGAAAAAATTGAATGTCAAGCTCATTTGGACAGTTCCAGCCGAAGAAGCGTTTGTCACCTTAAAACAGGAACTTTCTGCAGCAGCAGATCTCTCACTTCCTGACTATACCACTGACTTCTTTTTAGATGTTTCTGAAACTGATGGTGTGATAAATGGCATCCTGTTCCAGAAACAAAGAGGAAGCCGAAAAGTATTGATGTACGTCAGTGTTAAATTAGACACTACAGAACGCAGACATCCTCCCTGCACAAGACATGCAGCTGGTATCGCACATCTGATAAATAAAACAGCTCATGTTGTCAGAGGACATCCATTACAGATCCTCACAACCCATGGAATTATGGCTCTAATCAACTCAGAAGCATTCACACTCTCTACCATCAGACAGCAGAGGCTTAGTAAGATTTTAGAGTCACCAAACCTCACGTTTGTCCATGAAGGCATTAACATGGCTGATCACATGACTACCTCAGGAGAGCCACATGACTGTGTAGAGAAGACCATTAGGGACAGCAGAATCAGACAGGATCTTAAACAGGAACCATTGCCTGAGGGCCTGCGGTTGTTCACAGATGGATGTTGTTTTAGGTCAAACACAGGGGATTTGCTAGCAGGTTATGCTGTAGTGGAACAAAAAGCGAATGGTTATGAAGTAAGGAAACAAGGAAAGTTGGATGGTAAACAGTCAGCACAGAAAGCTGAAATCAGAGCTGTAGTTGAAGCCTGCAAATTGGGACAGGACCAGAAGGTGACCATTCTAACTGATTCGTCATACGCTTGGGGGGCGGTACATGTAGAATTACCCCAGTGGAGAAAGAGTGGCTTTCTGACCACCCAAGGTCAGCCTATTCATCATCAACAGGAAATGATTGAACTCTTAGAGGCAGTGCAGCTGCCCGCTGAGCTGGCAGTGGTGAAATGCAAAGGCCACAGCAAAGCAGATACAGATGAGGCCGCAGGGAACTCAGCAGCAGATAGGGCAGCTAAAACAGCTGCCGGGTATCTTCCAGCTCAGGATTGGATGATGACTCAGGTTGAGGATTTGTTGTTGGATATGGTAGAACTTATAAGAACAGAACAGGAAAAAGCTGCCCCCCAAGAAAAGTCTGTGTAGTTACACAGGGGAGCAGTCCAATCTCTAGGTATTTGGCGGAGTCCAGACGGACGACCTGTTCTGCCAGCTAACATGAAACCCAGTATTTTTGAGGAAGCACATGGTTTAGCACATGTTGGGGCTGCACAGATGAAAAGGAACTTATGTTTTTTGTGGCATCCTTATATGTCACAGTGGATTAAACAGTTTTTGCATGAGTGTAAAGTTTGCTGTGAATTTAATCCTAAACCTACCATTAAGCCAGAAATGGGATCGTTTAAGGAACTCTCTCTTCCCGGTGAGGAAATCGTGATTGACTACACTGATATGGGGGTTCCTGTTAAAGGTTACAAATACCTTCTGGTTCTTACTGACCCACTGACTGGCTGGCCAGGCTTCTGGCCAGCCAAACATGAAGATTCTAAGACTGTTATTAAGTGCTTAGTGAACCATTACATACCCTGGCACGGTTTTCCTCGAACCGTCAGGTCAGACTCTGGGTCGCATTTTCGTTCAGGTGACCTTAGAGCGTTAGAAAAACAGCTGGGATTAACCCACAAGTTTGGCACTGTGTATCATCCACAGTCTCAAGGATCAGTGGAAAGAATGAACCAGAATTTAAAGACTAAAATTGCCAAAAAAGTGGCACAGACTGGAGTGACTTGGGTGGATGCGCTTCCAGTGGCCCTCATGGCCATCAGGTCCTCTGTGTGCAGGACTAAAGGCCTCACTCCCTACGAGTTTTTTACGGGGAGGAACTTTCCTGCCCCACAGACTCAACTACCGACTCAGACTGGATGGACTGACCACAACCCTGCAGCAGAATACCAAACCTTAAAAGCTCTGGTCACATCTTTTACTACTGCGCCTTCTGCAGTACAGGGTCCAGCCACGCCACCATCAGAAACGCCTTGGGTGTGGTTAAAGGTAATCAAACGCAAGTGGCATGAGCCCAGGTGGACCGGTCCATACCAGGTGACAGCTAGAACAACACATGGAGTCCAAATGAAAGGTAAAGGGTCCTACAGGGTATCATTGGAGGCAATGCAGCACAGCCCCTGAGCCAAGCCGCACCCTATCAGATGTAAGGAAAGACCTACAAGAACAACAGCAGTCCAAAGGGGGTGACGACAGTTCTTAGGAGCTCTGTAAGAGCTAAGCTTATAGCCCAGCTGCTGCTCATCCGAAGATTTGGGTTTATATGTCACTCGGGGTGAAGTGAGCTCTTCCTCGCTCACTTCAAAGGGGGAATAGAATGTAAAAAAAAAAAAAAGACTTTGACACAGTACACTCTGATAAAAATAGAAACAACAAAAGAGCCTCTGCAGCACCTCACGAGCCAGTGGATGACATCTAACAGAGGTTGAAGAAAAAGAAAAAAAAAAAGAGTCCAGGTTTAAGTCAGAACTGATGCTTATTTTTAATTCTTAATATATAATCATTTTAAGTTTCTGATGCCTCATTATGTTACTAATTTTCTCTTTTCCTTATCATCAAAAAGAGGTAGATAGCATAAAAAAATCGATATATCTTATTTCATTTTTATAAGGTTTGATAGTGCAGAAAAATGTTTACTTACAGAAGAATGGGATGGACCCTCCAAAGGGGGCCTCTATGCGGAAATTGGAAGATATTGTGCTCTGTAGCCTTTCTCTTTTTATTAATCTTTAATCTGATCCTCCTCCTGACCTGTGACTGGCCCTACAACCAAACTAGTTTTTGCAAAATAGATCACAACCACACGCGCCCTAATGTCTCAATCAGAGCGAAAAATCATTCTGTTATAACTCTTATACATCGGGTAAAAAGTAGGGTGTCTGACCCCCATCTGGGTATTTAAACAGAAGACCCCCTACACGGGTATCATCTTAATCAGTGGTATAACTATGTGGAAGTTTTGGTTAAACATCAAAATCTCTCTAACTGTTATGTGTGCTCAGTAATGCCTAAAACCACTTCACAACCTACTCTGACTCCTGTGCCCCTCTCGTTGAACGAATCCTTATGTGCAGCCAAATTTGCTACCAGAGGAGATGGGAACTATGGTGGTGGCACTTGGGACTATGTCACCTTTAATTTCTCCCCAAATCCCTGTTACTATCAAGCATGCGTGTTCAATCTTATGAGTAACACCCAGCCATACTTAGGTGTAGTTCACTTAGGAGCAAAATTACAGTTTCCAGTGTGTGTTCATAACAATGGGTCCAAGTGGCTGGGACAACTGCGTGAGGTTAGATGTCGGGAATTATATGACCGAGTAGAATGCAGCGATTATATTAGTGGGAGAGATGGTTGTAATACCACCTCCGTGGATCCACTGCCAGAAGGAAATTACTCAGTACATCCTTATGATGATGAGGCATTACCCAGCGACAGAGGGGTGAAAGCAGTGGAAGATTTGCATTGGCTGTGTGGCCATAAAGTATATGTTCATCTCCCTCGTAACTGGGGAGGAGTATGCGCTCCGATAGGATTAACTGATCATACCTTTATAATCACAACAAAACAACGAACAGATTCTGAACAAAATGAAATTAGAAAAAAACGATCCATAAGCAAAACAGGGGTTCAGGAGCACGATAGTGTCTGGGGCAGTGATGTCCCAGACAACAAAAAATTATGGAACTCTGCACAGAAAGTAATTCATTCCGCGATCCCCGCCATAGGAGTAGGAAAACTTATGTTACGGGTAGAGACTCAAGCATACAGATTCTCTCTGTTCATGAACGCATTTATTGATGCCTGGGAGTTAAACAACAAAGAACCTAAAGCTATGAGAACTATGGTGCTCAAGTACAGGATGGTTATGGAATTTTGGACAGCATCCCAAGGGGGGTATGTGTTGTGATTAATGAAACATGTTGCAGATTCATTCCAGACAGCTCCGGCACAGGTAGTGAGATCGACGCAGCCCTCGATCGAATGCGAGCTGTAGCAAAAGCCCAAAATTCAGATTTTGTTTCTGCAAACACACCAGACTGGATGAATTGGCTTTTCTCAGGAGGTTGGTACTCCTTTCTTTGGAAAACTGCTGGTTTTTTGATGATTTTAGTTATCATATTTTTCATCTTAAGCTGTTGTTTAACCCCTTGTTTTAAAATTCTAGTAAAGCGTGTAATTTCTCAAACTCCGGTGCTTGGAGGTCAGTACATGTTAGTACAAATTATAGAAACGGACGAACAGGTTCAGATACGGGAGGAGGATACAGCATTCTAATTCCATAAGACGTCACCTTTAAGGATTAAAGGTGAAAGGGGGAGATGTTGTAATAATTTTTCTGTTTGTTATCTTTTACAAGGTTTTATGATTAAAGTTCTATGATAATGATTTACTTAAGTTTTATAATAATGATTTTAAGTATTAAAGGGAGAGAAAAGGGAAGTTGTAAGTGTTGTGCTCAGCTGCATGAAGAAACAGGAAACGCTTGAAACCGCAAGTGCAGAGTGTCAGCAGCACCGGATGTACTTCAGACTGACAGAGGCAGACTCATGAGGATAGCAGATTCAGCATAGCAACAGAGAGCAAAATTAGAATGTGTGGCAATTAACCTATCACAAATGTTTAAGTATCTTCTAAAGTAGTTTTGTGAGCAAATGGGAGGGACCGCCCCTCCCTTTGCAGGGTCTATAATGCTGTAGCTTCAATAAAAGAACACAGGCGCAAAAGAATCTCCAGAGATTGTGCTGGTAACTATTGCTACACATCTCCCCAGGCCTGTTTCAGTCTAACTTCAGAGTGACTGTGTGTTTTCTTTCTTCCAGATTGACAGATAATAAGAACCGGTAGAGAAAAAGGAGTAGACAGACTAGAGAATTATTACTAATTTTCTCGACAATATATATATATATATATATATATATATATATATATATATATATATATATATATATATATATATATATATATATATATATATATATATATATATAGTAAAAAGAATTGGTCCAAGCACAGAACCCTGTGGTACTCACAAGTATCCCTTGAGTGTAAAGACTTATCTTTTGCATGAACAAACTGGAATCTGTCAAACAAATATGATTTAATCCAGCCTAGTGCTTTTCATTTGATCCCTGCAACATGTTCAAGCGTTTCTAAGAGAATAGTGACATTGCCTCTGGTTCTAATGTTAATAGTTGATTATATAGTTGATTGATCAAAGAAATGCTCCTGTGTTGCTTCAGGAATAAATGATTAAACAGTACAATGCATAGGAATAAATCAGGGTGTGTACACAGCTGTTGTTAAATTTGAATCAAGTAAAAACATTAGAATTATCTGACAAGGTCCACTTGTACATTTTAATATGTGTAAACAAGATATAATTTGTCCTATAGAAAAGTTAGGGAGATATGCTGAAGTTATTTCTTTGTAGGTTTTGTTAAATGTACAAATACCACAGTCCTATAATAATTTTAGTGGTGCAATTTTTTTTATGTGAAAATTATTTGTGTATTTTACTAAAAGCATTTATTGGTAAGCCAACAGGAAAACATTTTGATATGTATATTTCTTGATGTAATGAAATTGGCAAAAAAATAAATACATAGTTTTTTTAATTAAAAATTAGTGACAAAATCTCAAGACCATACTCTTAACAACAAAATTGTAAATAAACCCTAAGCATAAAAATAGGTAGTTCTGATCACAGTCCACTGCAGGTAAGTCACTGATTACTTTGTATTAAGTAATTAATACAAACTAATTTCTTAAACCAGCTCTAGCTATGATAATATTCTGAAAACATCTAAATTCAAAGGAATATGCTCTCTGTTGTCTTTAAATCCACCAATCCACCCCAACGCCCTTGTAATGGAGACAGACCAGAGTTGATGCCAGGTCTCCGGACCAGCCTTGGAGGATGGGGGAGAGAGAGAGACCGCCTTTCCCCTGGGCAGGGTGAGGGTCTGCTGGGCAGCTGTTTGGTAATTAGTGGCGTCCCTCATGTTTGCCCCAAGACATCTGCAGGAGCAGCGGCTAACATCGCAAATGGCCTGGATACAGCCCTCAGGATGAAGTTAAGTCAGAACCATTAGGCTTTATTTAAATCACCCACACCTGCAGTTAAAAACACACCTGGAAAAGTTATATAATAGATGTGACAATTACTGTCCATTTGTCTTACAGTTAGATCCGAAAATTTGGCCATGAGGAATAATATAGGAATACCATTTCCTTCTGTTGTGGTCTTTATATGGAGCTTCAATGCAGAGCCTGAGCGTGCACTGATCATTTACAGCCATAACACTAAACTTTACAAAGGAGAGGAAGAGGGAAAAACAACAGACCTTCCCTGGAGCCAAGACTCTCAGAAGGGCCTTAAAAATGTCATCTATGCACCATCAATACCTCCATATGGTTATGCTTTACAGTAAAACATGCTATAAGACAACAAAGCACTTTAGTTTTACTGCACTCTGTGTGGCCCTGCCTCTGGCGTTCACACAGCAGTTAGTGTTTACTACACTTGGCTGAGTAATAACTCTGTTGTATGGCAAACAAAACTCTAGCCCAAAGATGTAACTCCAGTAAATCTTGTATTGGTCAGTTGTCAATACATTTATCTCTTTCAATTTCAGCTTCTTTGAGTTATTTGTACTTCAGTTATACATCGTAGTATTGGTGCTTATTAGTTTGTCCTCGGTTGCCTGAAGCTGTTCTCCAGAGTACACTTTCCTTTCCTTTAAATCTTCGGAAGAAGATTACCCAGAAGCAAAGTTGACTATCTAGAACTTGCGTAATACATATAGTGCTCTGGAAAATTCTTCATACATCATGTGCTTTTTTTAATTTTTTCACGTTACAACAGGAGACGTGTATGCATTACATTCTGATTTCACATGTTCTTCCAAAACATATTAGGGAAAAATTGTGAAGTGGAAAGGAAACTGCAACACATTTTAAAAGTTTGTAGAAATAAAAATCTGACAGATATGGTGAGCATCTATGTTTAGCCTCCTCTACTCTGATACCCCAAAGTAAAACAATCAGATGCAAACATTTGCCTTCAGGTGACAGCTAGTTACTAATTTAAATGAATGAAGGTATGCAGATTTTTAAAGCACTGCATTTTATCCTTGTGAGTTCAAAATATGAAATAATTTGAAGCAGGACTAGATCATTTTACACTTCACAGAATGATTCCTGAACACAGCTTTGAATATTTATTAAATTTTTAAAATCTTTTTGTGAAAACAGAAAAGGAAGCATTTTTAATACTTTTCTGCCATTAGGGCCATGTTAAAATTAGACAAGTGAAAGAACTTCATTGTATGGGCACGTCAAAACTTTGTTTGTACAGTGATTACAAATTCTTTAAATTGCAATGTGTTATTTGTAAAACCTTTATCTTTGTTTTATCTGAAAAAAGCACATAAAACCATGTCCTGTTTCATTGTTGTGAAACCAATATGTTGCATTGTCTAGTCTCGTGAACCATCATCACACCCCTATTAGCATTATACATCCTACAAAGGACTGTTCGAGTATGAAACGACTGCAAACCTAAAGTTAATTACCCTTGAACGTAACCCCATGTGGCATTTACCACAAGCTGATCAGACTTGTTGAAAAGATGGATATGGAACAAAAATAGGGACCAATTTCAGTTTTTAGATGAGTAAAGGTTTTAAGGACATACCCCACAAGACTAACCCAGCATAATCAGCACTCAACGTCTGCGAAGCGTGATCCGCAGCTAAGCCCCCATTATAGTCAATGCGTTTGTTTCCACAGGGCACACATCGGTGGGAATAAATTTACGCACCAGGTTTATTTTTTTTACCCGCTACGCTTCAGATCGGACCAGACAGGATATCAAACACAGGAGCAGTGTAAACCATCTGGCAAATTTCAAAATAAAAGACGTGCAGACATTTTATTGCTCAACAAAACAAGAAACTTTGGAACTACAGTGTTGGGTGATGAGAAATCAATCAAGTAACATTTTTCTTTTCTTTTTTCTTCTAAAGGTGCTTCTAGACTGTTTTATTCTTCTTTAACCCCTCCGACCCCATGATGCCATCCTCAACAGTGATCAGTTGTCCTCAGATGCACTTGCAGTGGAAGCCCAAAGTGTCCTTGGGTGAAAGGGGGGGTGGGGGTTCCAAGGAGCTAATGGTTAGAGCAGTATGACTAATGGGGAAAAAAGCATGACAAAATAAGACAAATGGTTTGCACCAACTTCATTACCGAAGTGACAGCTTGACGGTCCTGCTGTATAATTTGGTATTTTTCATCTGTGACTCATTTGCCAAAGAAAAAATGACGATGGGAGCAGGGTCTAACTTTTTCTCTTTTTTTTTTTTTTACCACATCAAATAGCCGCCGATTTTACACCTACCTGAGCTGGTAGAGCAGTTGTGAAAGTTTGAATTTTTTAAAGATGTTGTGTGCTTTGAAATAGAAGCATACAGTGTGTGGAGCGAATTTTGGATTCGGAGGAGAGATGTAGTATTCAGATGCATCGGAGACTCGCTTCCAACATCAAACTACAAGGCAGATTGGCACCTACAGGCAAGCACTGGCAGACTGTTTACTTGCCAACTCCCTTTTTTTTCTATTATACATCTGTGGAGAAGTTCTCAGCAGAGGCAGAGTGCAATAGAAAAGCCAAATCTGTGGAACACATCATTATTAAACAGGAGAGGTAAAAAAACATATTTGTAAAAACTGAATCACTGCCACATGAATGTATAGAGATACAAATCTGTTTCATCACATTCTTCAGCTTTTAATGACTCCTGTTTAAAATTGTGTTTTAACAACTGCCTCTCATTGGAGATTTGCGTTAAAAAAAGCACCATCTGCTCAATTTCAAACCATTAAATTTTTCATGAAAGGAAAGGTCATATCATCCACTGTAATCTAAAGTCCCACATCTCACATATCGCAGTCTGCCCGTCTTAAGGGTCGGCATGCATTATTCAGCAAATACTCAGGAGTTCTTTAAGAAGTATTCCAGTTTACACTGCAGTCTTTCCTTTTGAGTAACACAAATTCCACCACAGTGTTGCAAAGGTGCTCTAAATTATTTACAATTTGCTTTCCCCATTCTTTGAGTGGAAAGCAAAATGGAAAAAATAAAAAATAAAATCATATGTTCCACTTCAAAGTTGCCAGCGCTTGACGGAGAGGAGAAACAAATGTGTAAAAATAAAAATCGAACTCCATCTCTGAAAATTAGCATAGAATCATTGAAAGCGTTTGAAGTTTTCTTTGAAGTATCGGTTTAAGATTGATGCATTTTCTTGATGTGTTGTATTCATCTACAAGGCCAACAGCTATTCCCGAAGGGAACATTTAGAGCTCAAAATTGCAAATACATTAGAATATTTTCCACATTTTTAAAAATATTTTGGTCTGCTATATGTATCATATCTTCAGCAGTACAACAGTGAATGTTCCCGGCACCCTGCTGGCTGCATTGTGCGTTAAAGCTAAGGAGTCATTGCCTCTTCTGAGGGGAAGAAGCCATTACAATCACTGTGAAATAGTTAAGGTACAGCAGCAAACTCCCAATAAGGAAAAAAACAGGGGATGAGTTGTAGATTGCATGCCATTGTTGACATTTAGTCTTTTTTCTCTTCCATATCGCTTACTGTGGAAGATGTTGATCTTGGAGTATCATTCTGAGGTCTTCCATGCCCAACTGCAGCAGAAAACATCTAAGATTTCAAAAAATGTGTGGACTTCCTTAAAATACATAATTTTTATTTGAATATTAATGATGTTCTAATCCAACCCCTGGTATTGGGGTCCTGGTTAAGGATTGTATTTAATTCATCACCAGTATCAGAGTTCCCTGGTGAAACTTAACTCCTGATAACTGTTAGTATACCATCATGCAGCCATGTTTTCCACAGACAGATGTTAAATGTCTCAAAATACTGCAGCACTGTATTTACACTGTATCCTTTGCACATTATTTTGTTGAGTCAACAAACTTTTTTTGTTGTTGAGCTGAGTTTTCCTCACAGTTTACAGTGATAGGGAGACTGTACTTGCTGCTGCAGCTTCTAGTCTGTCTGTTTGACTTGTACAGTGCACTCAGCACAGAGATCCCCAGGTGTCTTAGCAGAACTACACAGAGGGCAGCTGAAACATGAGTAATTACATTTTATAAAGTTCAAAGGCAAGTGCTATGTTTGTAAAGCAGTTTTGTGTATAGATTTTGTCAGCACACAAAATATCTGGAACTTAATTAAAATGTGTTAAAATTAGCAAAAACATAAAGTAAACATGCTCTTATTAGCCTTTCAGCAAATTACTCAGCACTAATTTAGAGTCTTGTGTTTTCTTATATTCCATATACATTGCATAACATTTTATATACTTTTGGAATGGTACACTATATTGGAAAATGCCTCAAAGACCTAGAAAAGTAAACATTTTTGATCTTTAGCATTTGTGGATCCTATTAGCATCCACAGAGAGGATTGAAGGAGTCCAGTTGGTTTCCAGCTTCATCTGGTTCCTAATAGATAAAGAGATTTTTTATTTAATCTGTTATTTTTGCTGCGTATTCATGGAATAGAATGCCTATGTAGAATAGCAGGTGTTTAAGTAAGTGCTGAGTTTGGAAACCAAAATGTCACACTGACCGAGGCTGGCCAAAAAGGTTCCAGCTGGATCAGGAAAAAGGAAGGACATGTTTTGAGAACAACTGTTTATTTATGTGTATGTGGAAGCTTTGGCAAAACTGGGTGGCTCCTATGGAAGTCTTCTGGGTGCAGAAAATGTAAAATGTAGCTGATTGCACCAAGGGTTGATATTTCCTGGAGTCTGTTCAGAATTGCTGCATGTCCAACTCAATAAACTGTAGAAAGACTCTAACAAAGTCTGTCTTTTTTAATTTAAAGGTCTCATTCACTGAGATACAATGTAATACATGTTCCTGTGAAATATGGTCTGTCACTCTCAGCTGCATATGCATGCTGCACATGGACCTTTTCCCCAACCCACATTGCCTGCATTAGCCACAGAAAGAAAACTAGAGATCAAGCCTTACGCAATGAGTGTGAGACACACGCATTTTTTTGTCTTCACACGCATACCTGCCACACATGACGTTCCTCACGCTGAAAATTAACAAAGGCCATCCTGAATGGGCTATGAGTTGAGCGATTCGTTCACCGTCTGCTGTCTGCTCAGAGCTCAGTCTAAGCCCCACCTTCTGAAGAGCTAATTTGGCCTTTATTGACAGTCTGGTAGGCAAAGAACATGCTAGGATTACAGCCCCCCCCCCCCCCAACTCCCCATTTCCTTCCTGCAATGTGTGTTTCAGTACAAAGGACATCGGGAAGACCGCAAAGACAAAGGATGGTTGGAAGGTTGGAAGTTGGAACTAAATAAATGAACAGGTAATAACTAGGTTTTCCATTATTGTATGCTGATCGTTTATTGATAGGGAACAACTTGTGGCATCACACCAATTTGCATCTGGTGAAGGTCCTCGATCGGTAACCACAGGTAGCAGAGTGTAGCAGAATTAAGCGCTAATATCCCCCCATTCCTCTCGTATTTATCTATGTTCAGCAGGAATGCAAGAGCAGGCTAGAATGTATAAACATGAACACAGTTTGAGCTAAAACGATTTATTTTTGCTACAACTGGGGCCGATGCCTGCCGGTGTTAGAAAAAAATCTGTGACCATCAAAGTCCATCACCACTGCATTTTGTGATAGCTATCAAAATGTGACCATCATGACACTGAACCGAAAAGGGTTTGAACCTCATATTAAACTTAATTACAGCAGCCAATGAGTTAAATCAAGTTCTGTGATCATTAGATGTTGTCATTCCAGAGAGTGCTTCTGACTCTGTCCAACTGAAATATTCAGTCATAATGGGATGACTGTTTTCAGAAAATGTGATAATACTGGATATTAAACCATATTCAGAACCAACTTTCTGACACTCAAGAGTATAGAAACTACAATTTGAACACTGACTGAATGTCCCCTGAAACACAAAGGGATATGGGGTGCCATTGTAAAGTTATACAATCAAAAAATAACTGCATTAATTTGAGTTATTAATTTAGTTTATAAATTAAATATATAGCTTGCTCATTAAATATTTATTTATAAACTGTGACATTTATAAATGAATGAACATGATGAAAATATCACTTTAAAAAACATTGTTTTTCTCTTATGACAAGGTAAATAACTCAAATTATTGCTGTTAATTTTTGATTGTGTAACTTTACAAACTGCACCCCATAGAGGGTTACATTTTGTGATAGCTATCAAAATGTGACCATCATGACACTGAACCGAAAAGGGTTTGAACCTCATATTAAACTTAAAAATCTCATAACTGCTTTTTCTCTCTTTCTGTCGTAGAAGAAAAAAACATTTTTAACATGTATACACTGGATTTAACATATTCATAAAGGAGTAAAAAAATGTCCACCTAACCCATGTTTATAATTTATTTTGTTTTCTGTTTTAGATTTCCTGAACTTGTTCCATTTCATGCACCAAGAGAGAATGACCATGAAACCTTTCATCAATGAAGAACAGAGTAAGATACATGTTTTACACACACACACTGGCACCATTAACTTGAAAACTATAACAAATTTAGGACAGTAATTACACCTTCTTGGTTCTGTGTTTTCAAAGGTGACAGGTTTGCTGAGGTTGCAATGCTAGTTTTAAGTGTTCCACACGCAAATAGAGCAGAAAGAGTTTTCTCCATGGAAGGACTAAACAAGACTAAAACAAGGAACGCCTTGGACCTGGATGGAACACTGTCCTCATTCATGAAAGTAAAATGGCAGACATTGTGCTTCAAATGATAGCCATGTGCATCTTTTATTAAGGCATCCAAGTGTTTCTACAAACACACACAACACTAAAACTGAAAGTCACACACTGCACTGAAATGCATTCAAGAAACTGAATACTGCTGTTTAAAGAGCCCAGTTGGGTCCAACAAAAGTGGATTTTTCTTTGACTATTTTAATTAAAAATAAAAGTATTTTTTTGTATTCGGCAAAATCAGTCCTTTTTTATATTAACCAGTTATCATTTCTACTGGTTAATTGTAGCACGGAGTATGTAAAATTAGACATTTTTCCAAAATCATTTGGGAGAACAGAATGTTGACAAGCACATAGATAATCCGTTATTCTTTCAACCCCAGCAATCTCCCTCTGAACTTTTCATTAAACCTGAGAGTACTGGAAAACAGACAGCAGAGTCAGAAAAAGCCAGTCCCTTCTATGTCGCAGGGAAAATTAGTATTCATGGTCTTGCCTACCTTGGCTTGCGACCACCCATGGGAAGGCTGATCTTGCAGTCTGAAGAGAGCAGAGAACGTCTCCGCTGGTAAAGGCTAGAAGCCGAAGCTAACTGTTAGCAACAAAGCTAACTGTTAGAAACTCCACAGCACGGCAGAACAGGGTCGGACTTAGTTTATTTGTGGACATAGCACATCAGCGTTTTACCAAAGAAAGAGGAGCTGAAGAAAAAACTATTGGAATGTATCTTGGAACTCCGCCAGCAAAGTAAGTTAAGGTAATTGATATCCTACCCACAGTTTTCCTTAAGAAAGTTTTCCCTGTCATTGGGTCTGATCTGGTTCGAATAGTGAACTCATCCGTTCTGTCGGGTGTCTTCCCCCAGGCATTAAAAACAGCAGTTATTAAACCACTGCTAAAGAAGAATAACCTAGACAACATGTTAATGTAGAACTACAGGCCAATCTCTAATATTCCATTCATCAGTAAGATTATTGAAAAAGCTGTGTTTCAGCAGTTAAATAGTTTCCTAACAATGACCAACCGTTTTGATGTTTTTCAGTCTGGTTTCCGGTCTCACCACAGCACTGAGACTGTCCTTGTCAAAGTTTTCAATCACATCCGCATAAATACAGACTGTGGTAGAACCACAGTGCTGGTTCTGTTGGACCTCAGTGAAGCATGTGACACTGTTGATCATGATATACTATTGGAACGACTGGAGAGCTGGGTCAAACTCACTGGTACAGTACTTGGCTGGTTTGAGTCTTACCTAAAGAACAGGGACTTCTTTGTTTCAATAGGAAACTTTTCATCAGAATGAACAGAAATCACGTCTGGGGTGCCCCAGGGCTCCATCCTGGGCCCCATCTTATTTAATATCTACATGGTCCCACTAGCCCAGATTATAACAACCAATATGATTAGCAACCATAACTATGCAGATGATACTCAGCTCTACAATACCATGTCACCAGGTGAGCTTGAACCTATTCAAGCCTTAGTAAATGCATCGAGCAAATCAATAGATGGATGTGCCATAACTTTCTCCAGCTGAACAGAAACAAAACAGAAGTAATTACTTTTGGACCTGAAGAGGAACGATCAACAGTCAGCACACAGTTTCAGTTAACACAGAAACTACTGATAAGGCCCAAAATCTAGGTGTAGTAATGGACTCAGACCTGAACCTCCAGGGTTACATAAAGGGCAATAACAAGGTCAGCTTTCTATCACCTGAAGGACATTACTAGGATTAAATGACTGATGTCGCAAAAGGACCTTGAAAAAATCATCCATGCATTTATCTTTAGTCGGATTGATTTCTGCAACAGGGTCCTCACAGGTCTGCCTAAACATCTACTCGTTTTTTTTTGTTTTTTTAAACGTGTCCTGTCTGGCAGTGTGAAGCTCAGAATTGGTGTCTGAGTACCAAGTAGAAGCCCAACAGATTTACTTTCACAAGAGGAGCACTACAGCTTTTGCTATAGTACTTCACTTGATATATATGTGTTAGAAATCTTTATTATGAATTGCTGTGTGTTTTATTTTCTGATGTTATTGACACAGAGACCTAAAATAAAGGGGAAGAAAGAAAGAAAGAAGATGAAGAAGGGAGGTAGGAAAACAAAAGGTCAAGAGAGAGGGTGAGTTGAAAATACAAGAGAAGAAGGGGAACAAAGAAAACACAAGAAAACATCAAAGTCTGCCTCCATACCCACAAGACATCAGAGAGAGGGGAAAAAAACAAAAAAACAAAAAAGAAACATCGACAAAACAAACCAAACATTGTGAACTAAGAACTACACAACCACATCACACAAAATGGATAGAACAAAACAACAATCTCACTGAAAAGCTCATGGTACAGATTAATCAAGATCTAGTAATGAAACCTCAGCCCAAGAATGTATCTGTGAACACCGGAGACCCCACACCTATGGGCATGCTGGTGCATATAAGGTTTTTCGATAAGAGTGTTCAGCCATCAATCTGTCTCCAAGGAATCGATGCAGACATGAAGGAGATCAGAGGCAAGAGATCCGAAGGACTATCAGAGCCCCATGCGGACCACCGCAGGGCCAACCGCATCCCCCTAGAAAGTAGCAGAGGAGAACCCCAGGGGAACATCCAGCGGCTACGATGCAGGGGCCCGGAGGGCTGCAGTGACGAGCCCATGGGCTCTGCCGGCAACCGGCTACATCAGGGCGGGCCCGTCCATGGACCCAGAGAGTCGGGGCCCAGGGGCGCCCCACCCCCCAGCAGGGACCCGACCAGGGACCAGCCAACAAGGGGCCCCCGCCTCTGAAGGGGGCTATGGCCGGCCGCTACACGCTGTCACCACCCCATGCCAATTCCCACCGCCAACATCCCAGCACCCCACCGATAGCCGCAGCGGACAGACGGCATCCCCAGGCCAAGCCCAGCCAGCACCTGGACACCAAGTTGTACCAGCTCCTGAATCCTGATCCCGCGCAATGCAGAGCGCTGAGACCAGGCATCCAACAAAGGCCAGGGCAAGTCCAACCAGCCAATGAACCGAACCCTAACAGACACACAGGTCCACCCAGGCCCGGCCAGACACGCACCGAACCAAATTGACCACCAATGCACCAGCGGGCAGGGGCATCAGTCACTGGCAGGGAGTGACGGAGGGGAAATAGGCCTCCCATTAGATGTAGGGCTTGAAGTGCGCCAAGCGAGAGGGCAGCCCAAGACCCAATCTGACAGGTAGACAGAGTCATACAGACACAGTCATACGTTCCCTCCCTCTTAAGCACATACATTCTTACCGACACACCAAGACACACAAGAAAGGAAGCTGTATCGTCACTCATACACACTATATACTCCCAGGTCCAGGTACCGATGCCCCAGTAAAGCCACCAGCCCCCGGACCCAGGAGATGGACCCCCTACCTTCTATGTGTGTCTCTTGAAAATGTTATCAGTGGGAGTGTCTAATTTGTACAGTAAAATTGGGATCCAGGCCACCACGGGACAGCGAACATGGAAACCCCTCCTTGCACCCCAGTGACATGCCCATGCCCCAAGACCCTTTATGAGTGGTAAAGTGATGGAGCAGGTGGACAGACATGTTCGACTGTTACTATACCAACACCCCCAGACCACTCAGGTCCTCGAATTCCAGTCTACTCAACATCCCTAGAATTACAATCAAACATGGAGAAGCAGCTTTCAGTTTCTATGCTCCTCTAATCTGGAACAAACTTCCAGACAACTGCAAAGCTGCCTGAAATACAGTTCTTTTAAATCCCGGCTAAAAACCCATCTGTTACGAGCTGCCTTTAAGCAATGTTTTCATGTAGCATATGTTTTGTGTGTGCTTCATGCTTTATTGCTGTTTTTACTTTATCCTAAATTCTTGTTTGCTTTTGAGTAATGTTTTTACGTCTCAAATGCTCTGTGTGTGTTTTATGCTTTATTGCTGTTTTACTTTATTCCCTAATCATGTAAAGCACCTTGAATTACCTTGTTGCTGAAAGTTTGCTATAAAAATAAAATTGCCTTGCCTTGCCTAATTATTTGATTGAAGGCAGCAGTTAGAAAAATTGTATTATTATTGATAAATGTGACACTGTATATGTTACTGTATTTTGGCTGTGTAAAGTTTAAATAAGACCATTTGTATGCTTTACTGACATCACAGAGCTTAGGGTAACAGAAAGGTTTGTGCAAATTCCTCATATAGGTGATACAACCTCTAGATAAGAGTTGCTTGAGAGGGTTGTCTGGAAGGCCTAATTTACACGTACTTTGTTATTCTGTTTCAACACCCACTTGCCTAGTGGGGGTGTGGTTTATGACCTGTAGTAAACCCCTGTTTTGAAATAAAAGCTTTTGGGAGAGTGAGCGCGGTGGGAGTAGCCACTCAGCATTCTTGGAGAGAAGACACTGAATGCTCAATGCCTTTCATCCCCCTTGTGAAGACAGAAGTTGTGTCTTTCCTCATTCTGTTCTCTATGTTCTAGGGTAATATTTACCTAACATAACTTGGTCCTTCGAGCCGGATCCAACAAACCCGTGTTCCTGCGGATCTGTCAAGGTCAGCTGAAGACTGTGCACATTTACAGGTTAGACTTGCGGAATAAAGCCCACCACAGTGAATTCTGTGGTGGCCAGTGTGACTCGATTAGCTCCGCCGGACAGGATTGACGGCATCCGAACTTTGTGCAGAATGGAATGAGGAAAGCAGTGTGACACTCTAGAGTTTAAACTAAGGTTTCACCGGTTGAAATCAAAGTTTAGAGGTTTAAAAGCCCTCTAAAGGAGACTGGTTTAAGTCCAGTCGTCCTTAAAAAAAAACTGGCCAGAAGTTCAGGTAAAGATTAAGTAAATAAAAACCTGGTCACACGTTCAGAAAAAGATTAAGTTACTAAAAAAAATATTTCCAGAAGTTCAGAAAAATATTAAGAAACTCTAAAAAACCTGGCCAGAAGTTCAGGACAAGTGGGATTTATTTGGTGTGCATGTGTGACTAGAAGAGATTAACTGAAACGACCCAGCAGCTGTAAACCTGACGGGGATAACAAAAGGCTGTTAGTTAAATTAAGTTAAACCCTCTTCATTAGAAATTTAGGTGGAAGTTCTCTGGAGAGTCTCAAACGAGAAGTCAACTGGGATAGGACCCCCAGTGAGAGACCAGATTAGACAATAGGTCTGGTCTAGAAGTTTGTCTCTCAGGTTGGCTTTCGGTATTTCACATTCGCTCCAGATTAACCCACACATACCTTGAATAATAGGGAACAGTAATGAAAAACACAAATTAGAAGGAGATCCTAAATACATGGCTGAAAAATATGAAGGAAGCACAAAATAACTCGGTAAATGGAAAAAAGAATACGATTTTGAAAACAAATTAGAAGTAAAACCTTGCGTTCGTTTAGTGCACCTAATTTAAATAAAAAAGAAATATAAAAAAGGAAACAAAACAGGAAAGCAATTGTCTGCTGCGTGAAAGTGGCAAGAAGAAGCTTATCGCAAACAAAATGGAAAGAAGAATAAAACTGTGAAAGCATGCATGATAGCGCGTCATGAAGATAATAACGGTCACTTTGTGTTCATAAAAATGATTAAAAGGAAAACCTGGGCGAGCCCTCGCTGGGAAGGACCTTTCCAAATTCTCTTGACCACACCAACTGCAGTTAAAATTGCAGAAAGAGCAACGTAGATACATTTGTCACATTGCAAGAAACAACTGCTACAAACGACTGAATAAAAAGAGACATTACACACACACCCACATCTGTGGACGTGGAACAAGTACAGGAAAAGAACACTGTTAGCTGAACTAAAGGGGTGAAGTGCTAGCAACCTCTCCCCCTTGAGAAGATAGAAAGATGAATCGACGCTGGACCTTTCTAAGCTGCCTGGTAGCCCTAACATGCATCATGCTGTTAGTCCTTCAACAGAAACTGTATCAAAAGAAAATATATGAAATAAATTTTGACGGTTATCATGACAATGTATGGTACCAACATGCAAATGTAACTGCTATTAGTCAATCAGAAATGTGATGTTTGCATATTGTGAATAATAATGAGTTAGACTAGTGATCCTGATGTTTTACCCCACCCACTCCTCCGACAAACTGCAACCTGCTGAAACAGGAGTGAGAGAGCAATTTTTCTACATAAAACGGCTCACGAGACATATATTTGGGCTAGAGACCACAGGAAATTCATTGAAAACAAAGAGTGAAGGAGACCTTTAAGTCTCTAAAAAGTCAACATCAACAGGGAATCCCACGTAAATATATATAGAGCATAATTTTTTTTGTTTTATTTAAGTTTCATGATTGGATTTTTACTTCTGTTTTCTCTCTGTATCTGTATGGCAGTTTTGTTCAGTTTCTCCAGTTTTACCCCACTAGTCCAAAGGAATATTAGGTTAAGTAATGAGTATAAATTGACTGTGGATGTAAGTGAGCATGCTTGGGTGCTTTAATATGTCATAAAAATGGGAAGCAAAGTCAGACATAAAGAGAAATGTCACGATGACCCCTTAATAGAGGAGTTTGTATTTGATGTTAACATGTTAACGCTTCAGATATTGTCCAACATCATCTCAGGAAGCAGCAGCGGCAGTGTTACTGTACTTTAAGTAGTCCCTTTGTAAATTACCACTCGTGAAGGCAGTTTAGTTCAAAAGGATATGTCGCCTACTTTTAACATGGAAGATTCAGCGTTCCATCTCCAGTTTACAGCAAGATTGTTACTGTAATGCTGTTTCTATGAATGACCTTAAAAGCGCAAATATATAGCACTGAAAGCTGATGAGTTCTGAGCATTCTGTTGCAATGATATACGATATAATGATAATGATATCTAAGTTTGTGTGCTTTCCACCTGAGTAGCGCTACATCATGCATTTTTTTTTACTGTGCTCTGCTTGATTGGCGGTCAGTGATAGAGATGCAGCACAGTTATCACAAGGTGATCCTCTCCATGGCTTAATAGGGCCTGAGTGATGAGACATAGTAGCAGACTGCAGCACAGGAGATGAGTTGCAGTGAAGAAGTTTTTAGGTAAAGGGGGATAGAATAAAAATCTCAACGTTATAGTATTAACTTTTAGCTTGGTTGTTAAAAAAAATAGCATAGTTTAAAAAGTCAAGCTATAAGATACTTTTTTTATTTGTGAAGAAAATATATGAGCAGATGCTCCGCTTGAAATCTAACGTTTTTTAAACAAAAAAGCAACAGAATACTCCCTAATATGCTGCTAAAATATTAAAATGCTGATTATTGCTGTTGCAGTATTGGAGTCTGTAACATTTATTTATTGCTTTTGTTTTATACCAACAGTTTTCCAATATTTATTGCACAGGATATAATTTTTTTTAAAACGTAATCTGTTTATTAGGGTAGTAGCTCGGCTCACCTCACAGCTAGAAGGTCATGGGTTCAATTACCGCCGGGGAAGCTGTGGGTGCTGAGGGTGTGTTTGTTCCCCCACATCATCAGCACAGGGTTGTCAAAAGGGCCTTTCTGTGTGGAGTTTGCATGTTCTCCCCGTGTTCCCTTGAGCAGCTAATGAGCTACTCCCACAAAAACATGCACTAGGCCTGGGGCTGTATACTGCCTCCTCCTGGCCAGCCGGGGTTGGGATAACGTGATCCTTCCACGAGCTACGTCCAGCTGGAGAAACCCCACCCCATCAGGTGAAAAGAGGGGCCTGCTCACTGCCCAAGCATGAAGGAGGCTTGGGTTTCAGTGCGGGGCCCTCCCGAGCCTGGCAGAGGGAGAGTGGAACCCCAGGACTGGAACCAAGTAGGAGCACTGGGTGATAAATGATGGGAAAAAACCGTGGGACAAAAAATCTTAAGAAAATAAAAAACGTAATCTCTTTAAAGTACTTCCATAGTACGGAAGCATATTGCATTCACTTGAAAAAAAATTAACAGCTGTTTTTCGAATTTACGAGGTAATTTAAGAAAAAAATATAAAGTTTTGATTTTCTGAATTAATGAGATAAACTGTGGGCCGCATTCCATGGCATTGCCCGACGATACACTGGCGACATATCCAGGGTGAACCCCACCTTTCGTTCAATGACCACTGGAGATAGGCATCAGCTGCACTGTGACCCTGCAAGGATAAGCATTATAGACAATGGATGGATGGAAGGATGTTCAATGCCTATAGGCATTATCAACTGACTAAGTAAGAGGAACTTACTGTCCCATTTCCATCCATCTTGTGTTGTCGACATGTGCTTAGCTTCTACTCCTTGGGCTCTCTTCTCCAAGGTACCTCCTTTGTGCGCTTCATGAAACTTATTTCAGAGGAGCTCCTAGTCACCAAGGAACATTTATTCTTTGGTGGTCTTCCGGTTTCCAGGAGGGAATAGTAAATAACATTCACTGACATCACTCTTTTTCTTTTTTTGTTACACCAACACAAAGTTTTAAAAAACTTACAATTGGATCCCAACATCCCAAACCCTCCCATTGAGTTCATGTCTCTGTCGAGCTCTAAGGGGCTTTAGTCAGGTGAAGTCTGGATTTTTTTTAAACAAAAGGAAAACGGATCACTGACCACATGCCACTCTATCTGTTCTTGTCGGTCAAATTGTGATACAAGTTGAGGGGGATCTTTGAAGACAAAGCCACAGAGGACAATATACACAATTACAATGTGTAAATATCTTTTTTGACGCTTTCCCAGAGAGGATAAAGACTTTCGTCGACAAGGAGATGAAAGGCTCAACCGGACAGGCCAAAATTTCCGTCACCACATCCAAGGAAGGGATCAGTATAAAGTAAATAGTTTTTCTGCAAACAAAATAAACATGTTTGAACATCCTAAAAGACGTAACAGATGGAGTAATTACACAATATGTTCCTCTGGGCTGAAATTAGGCAAATTGCTAAAAAGGAAATAAAAACACATGGATGTATTTTTAAATAGAAAATGAAATATATCTGAGAAAGGTTAATAATAACTTTAACATGCTTGGCATTCAAAACCCTTCCACCTGGCTTCAGAAAATCCAGTTCTATTAAGACTGCAGCACACTTACTTTGTATTCATTTTACAATCTCATAAAAGGAGACAGATGTTCCTTGTGCCACATTGATTCATACATTTATGACTCTGTTCTGCATGAGAACTTTAAGTCATTATCATCTTCCTGACCTGCTCCACTTTGGATAATTGCCATAGATACACCAAAGCTCCCCGTTCTGCATATTTCAACCTGGCCGTCTCTTCCACATGGCTGCTCAGACCCTTTTCCTGTCTGCAAGCCGTGGATTGCTGTGCTGCTGCTGATGAGTTTCTGTCAATACCGAAGTGTAGTAAAAACATAGCCAATACATCACTGTGATTTCACATTGCAAATGTAGTTTTCTATCTTGTTGCCATGTTGGAGCATGTAATTTGACAGGCTCCATATAAGACAATGGAATCTAGTAGATTTCTCTTTCCAGTTTACACAGGATTTTAACCTCAGGGTGAGCTTGCTTGGTACTATAAAGCCAATACCAACAGCATAGCTGCAACACAGACCAAATAAGCCACTCCCGTGATGTTATTGATAATGCTATATAAGATTGACAGAAACTACACTATTTCCTGAAGTCCCAAACTGTATCTTACAGTGAGCTTCAGCTCAATATGGTACCTGGAGACAAAACTCAATTGCAACCACAAAGATTTGCGTCTACTCAAGAAATGCTGTGGGGATGCTGTAAGCTGAATAGGTGAGCTGTCCCGCTTAAGGAGCTGAACTAAAAACAGAAACTAATATTAGAGAAGCAAACAATCTGGGAGTATGGGGTACCAGGTCCATTGATACATTAGGTCCCTGAACAACCGGTGTCAGGGCTTGGTTTGAATTGCTGGCAGTAAGCAGGGCTCGTGTCTGGTGAGAGTTAGACCCTGCCAAGGTTGCCCTTTATCCCCAATTCTGTTCAAAACTTTTATGGACAGGATTTCTAGCCACAGCCAAGGTATTGAGGGGATTCGTTTTTGTGGCTTAAGGATCAGGTCTCTGCTTTTTGCTGGTGATGTGGTCCTGTTGGCTTCATTGGGATGTGATCTGCAGCTTTCGCTGGAACAGTTCGCAACAGAGTGTGAAGCAGCTGGGATGAGAATCAGCACCACCAAATCCGAGACCATGGTCTTGAGCCGGAAAAGGGCAGAGGGCTTTCTCGGGGTCAGGGACAAGGACCTGCCACAAGTGGAGGAGTATAAATATCTGAGTGTCTTATTCAAGAATGAGGGAAAAATGGAACGGAAGATTGATAGGCGGACTGGTGCTTCATCTAAAGTGATGAGAGTGCTGTACCAGTCTGTCGTGGTGAGGAGAGAGCTGAGCAGAAAGGCAAAGCTCTTGATTTACAGTTTAATCCACGTTCCTGCCCTCATCTATGGTCATGAGCACTGGGTAGTGACCGAAAGATTGAAATTACAGATGCAAGCTGCTGAAAGAGTTTCCTCTGTAGGGTGTCTGGGCTCTCCCTTAGAGATAGGGTGAGAAGCTCGGTCATCCAGGAGGGGCTCAGAGTACAACACTGCTTCTCTACACCGAGAGGAGTCAGTTGAGGTGGCTCGGGCATCTGGTTAGTATGCCTCCTGGACACCTCTCTAGTGACGCGAGACCCAAAGAAAGATGCTGAACACACTATAGGGACTATGTTTCTCGGGTGACCTGGGAACGCCTTGAGTTTCCCCCCCATGAAGCTGGTTCAAGTGGGTTGGAATAGGGAAGTCTGGGTCTCCCTGCTTAAGCTGCTGCCCCCGTGACATGATCTTGGATATGCGGAAGAAAATGGATGAATGGATTATTCAAATAATTAATGTATGTTTAATGATAACTAAAAATCTGATATTTGTTTCTCTTTCTGGTATTTTTGTAAAGTCTGAAAGAAATATGAAAGAAAAAAAAGTAAAGTACATTTTTCAGCTTCATTTGCAGAACCTATTCAAATTGTTCAGGAGCACAAATCCTTAATTTGGTCTTTGTTTTTCCTTTCTTCATCACAATTAAAGCCTTTAATGGAATCCATTTACATCAATAATTAAAAAGGACAAGAAAAAACACTACTGATAGTGATTAAAGAGGCTGCTTGGATAACACTTGTTTCCTTTTGCTGGTTAAGTCTTCAGTGCAGACAAACCTCAGCTGGACAGTGCATGTTTCTGCACTGAAGTGCTTTTAAAATCGCAATCCCCTGGTAAAGGTAGCCAAATATGCTTCCGTCCAACTCAAGTTTCCCCTGTGGGTTTGCCGTGATGACCAAGCATCATGATGGACAGAGGGACTAGAGCATAAGAACGTAAAAGGAGGAAAATACATTTATCGTTGTTGGTAATCAGGTTTCAAAACCCCAATCTTTTCCCAACTGTGCCATTTAATCTTAAAAACAATAGTTTAGTAAATACAATTAAACCAACATCATCTTTAGTTAATACCACAATGTTCCACAATTCAGAGTTTTTTGATCACATCAATCCTCAAACTCTGCTTTTTGTTATCTCAGCTACACATCTGTAAAATTCACCGTTTCTCACATTGGTGCAATGCTATTGTTTTGAGATCAACTTGTTGATGGACAATTGGGCCTCAACTACGGAACCTAAGATACATTTTTAAACTCCTACATTTTTAAACTTTTTATTTTAAAAAACAACAACAAAAGAACTCTCCACCTGAGAATGTAGATAATTCCAACAAAAATTTTAGTAGGTCCATAAAATACAAAGAACTATGAGAGCTTTATGTCAATTCGCAACTTCGCCAATTGCTAGCTGTATTTCACACCCTGTGGTTACCATCTGAACCCAAACGATCTCTATTTCTGTGAACATCTTATTTAATTTTGTCTTATGGGGCGTTTACAACGGTCAGCGCGTCCATGCGTCAAATCGCTCAAATGGACGAAAGTTGACGCTTTAAAATTTTAATCCAGCTGCTTGGACAATTTGTAGTCCGCGTCGGCGGATATTTAACTGCTTACCTGGCACTCCAATATCCTCCGATATCTTTCTCCAAATAAGGTCCGATCTCTTCCTGTCTTTGTAAAAAGACGAAGAAGGGAAATACAATTCACTAAAAGCGACGATTAGTTGATCCTCTATTTTGAATGAATGACTTGCCGATCCACATCACTACAAAGAGTCCCTACGATTGGTTGACGACCCGCGTTTGCTGCCCCAAAGTTCAGTTTTCCGAACTTCACGCAGCAGCTGCTCCGACGGGACATCAACACATTCCACAGCAGCTGCATGGACGTGTTGATGCCAGCTGCGCCGACGCATGCGATTTACTGTGGTGCAGCTTGACGCCCACTTGACGCGTATGTACCATAAACTTGCATGTAATCTAGCTGCCCTGCTGCCTGGACACGCTGACCGGTGTGAACGCCCCATTAGTTGCTAAATATGATCAAATATGTAAATAAAAAGCAATCTCTCACTTATTCGATTTAATAAAGCATCATGATTAGTTATCGACTAGTGGAAGCAAAATAATGCCAAAAGACTTAAACATTTAAATTAATTTTGTGTCTGGGAAAATGCATGGATATAATGGTAAAAGGGGCTGGTTTAGGCAGGTATGAGAAAACATTGGCTTGGTTGGCTAACCTGGACCTCCATTTGCTTAGCTCTCCCCAAATGAGCTTCTCATCTGGTTGCCCCAACAGCTCAGAGTAGTGCCTTATTGGGCAGCCAGCCCAGTCAGGATTTCAGTTTAGCTTTATTTAAAAATGTGGGTTTACCTTGAGGTAAAAACCTTGTTTGGCTGCAGGTAGTTTTCTTCCCAAAACACCAAACTGCTTCCTCAATTCTGTATCTTTGTTTTGGATCACTCACCCAAAGGTGAAAGTCAACTGCCCAACCAGGGCGGTGTGCACCTTTCCATGGTGGTGCATTTGCAGGACATTTAAGCAACCGACAGAAGACAGCCACCCCACACCATTACTCTTTAGCTTGCAATTTGTTTCCACTGATAATGATTGTCGTTCACGTTTGTACCAATTGAATTCTACAAAGACCTCTACTCAAACTTAATTAACTTCCTGCTGGTTAATATTTTTACTGGAGTCACATATATACAGATAAAGCAATTTGCTATAATCTTCTCAACACTGAGGAAATTTGGTTGTCAAAGGACGATACCAAAAGACCAAACTGCAATAGTATGAAATGGTGAAGGAGCAAAAGGATCGGGACCTTCCGAATATAGCCTGTGATTGGTCATATCCAACTGCAGTTTGTTCTTTTTTTCCAACTGGTTACCTTTTATTGAAGGAGGAAAAGGACTGGCACCTGATTAAATGAAGAGTAATTATATTCCTCTTATAGCAGGGATGCCCAAGTCCAGTCCTGGAAATCTACCATCCTGCAGCTTTTAGAAGCTCCCCTGCTCCAACACACCCAAATTTCTTCAATCAGCATGCCATTCAGCTCTGCAGAGGCCTGGTAACGAGCCATTCATTTGATGCAGGTGTGTTGGGGAAGGGATACATCTAAACGTTACAGGACAGTAGCTCTCCAGGACTGGACTTGGGCACCCTGCCTTAAAGCTTTGGTTAATGGCTAGCAGAGTAAAGTCATGGCGAATTTCTACCATCCTAAAACATAGGTTAAATGCAGAAAAGTTTATACTTATACTTCAGTGAAATATTGATTGTCATGGTTTGTGGTCCGTTACCAAAAATGTTTCATTTGCAACTCATAGTATAAATTCAGTAACCACAAGTGTTTAAAAACAAAATTAGTCTGTTAAACATTTTATTGAACTTTTAGCTTGTAATTCTTTTAGATACTTTCTCTATCAAACCTTTATTTTATAAATAAGCAACAACTTCTAAGTAAATAATCGGTTGCAAAGTCACTGCAGTCTAAAGCTTCATAAAATAGCATTGCCACAAACCTTTATCAATTTTACAAGAATGGGGTTGTTTTCCATGATGGCCCAAATCCACGTTAGTCTTGTGTTAACTAGCCATCAGTCTGAGATAGGAACATTAGATGTGAAATTTACATTTAATTCCTAAACACCCACCAACCTCTTTATTAAGGGCACACGTTTACTTGCTTGATTCAGCCAATCACATGATTGAAACTAAATGTTCTTAGGAATCTAGATGTGATAAAAAAAACTAGTTAAAGTGCACACTGAGGACAACACTTTCTTGATGATGTCATAGAGATAAGTGGAGAATAAGCATACTGGTTTGAGATTATATAAATGCAATGGTAGCTCCCGGAAATTTGACAATACTAGATTGGAAAATATTGGATGAATCTCAACTTTAACAGAGATTCAAATAGTAGGGCTAGAATTTGGCAGATTGCTCCTCAATATGACAAAATACAATCATAAATCCTGAAAAAACTGAAGGGAAGGCATAACTTTTACCAAAATCTCATCTCTAAGTCTAAGAAAAGGTTTTATCCCTACTGAAATACCGGATTCCCATGAGATTGCCCATGTTTGTCCCAAATTATCATGTAGTAAGATTAAAAGCCCATATATTTCCTCACACTTGGTATCGCAAGTTATAAACAAAACCCTCCCGTGTCACAGCTGGTATCAAACCCCCTTCACTATAAATGTACAGTACACTCCATCTTCTAGGACTTGGAGCATCCCAGCTCACAAAAACAGGCTCATTTCCTACTGAGGGAATACAAATTAACCTGAGATGCCATCAGCAATTAAGCCTAATTTCAATAACATTCAACATTTCTTATTCGTGTGTGGTTTCCCATTAGTGTAATCAAGCGGCGACAAATGTTTCCCTGCATGATAATGGCAAGCTGCCTCCTCTGTGTGTGGATAAATTGAGGAAAACATTTAGGATCTGATTAAGTTTTTGACCCACCTTGAGGAAAAACTGGGCTGATAGTTGCACACCTTACAAAACCACATGTCCCACACCTTTCTTATCTAATAAAACACCAAAGAGGTATACCCGAATGAGTATATTTAGCTAACCTTGAAGTTTCCCAAACCCCAGGATCAATTACTATTCAGAAAGACGGCGCTGTTAATGATGTTATTGCACTGATTAAGTGACGTTGCTGTTAAGAGTTGGATAGCATTAATATTCAGTAGTACTCCTGGTAGAATGGAGCAAAGCAGACATAATTAGAGTTGATGGGCTCCATAAGCAATAATATTGTGGCGCATCAGCAGTGTGCTCCTCTTGCAGCAACCTTGCATTTCCCCACTGGTACCTCTCCAGTTTTCTCTCTCTCCTATAGGTAAAAGAGCATTTAGAAATGTGACCGCTAATTGCCATTAAGACTTTGTTTAGTGTTGCAACACAGACAGGATAAACATCTGGTATTACCCATCTTTTTAAAATTACTACAAGGCCCAGAAGGACGAGCAAGCAAAACAGCAACCTTAACTTGTAGACATGGGCTACTAATAGCGCACAACCACGTAAACACAAATTGACCATGAGATATGAAGACAAAAATAGCCTCTCTGACAGATGCTGACTCTGTTTTAATTCACCGTCTGAGGTCTGGGTATTGATGCCAATTACAACGACTTCCATTAGCTCTGGAGTATTTTGAGGGGAGTCAATTTTGGTTATGTCATACAGTCCAGTTTCACATTGAGGGATGACCCTGGGAACTTGCCGAGGAGGGAGTGGGGGGGGGGGGGGGTAATGGCTTTAATGCATGATACAATAAACATGTGCCTTTATAAACCAGCCGGAACCTTTTACTGTGGCAGTGGGCTCTCAAATGACAGACACTCAACATTAAGCTTAGCCCATAAGAGAGAGTAGCATCATGTGATTACATTAGCAATGTGTTTGTCACTGTGCAGTATGGCTCAATGAGGTGACGCGGGGATGGTAATTACAGTGCTTGAGCTGTACAATGAGGAGAAAACAGCCAGATCTGAGGTCACCTACCCAGTGTCAGTAAATTTTTTCATCCTAGATGCACATTAAAGTCTTAAACTGCTCCTTTCCTAAGTTAACTGTGTGATACTGTTGAATTACAGAACCTGAGGATTTTCTTCCTACACCATTCTGCTTTCAGCTACACTGTGGAGATAAAACACCAAGCTTAGACCTATCTCTTGAGGCATGATTTACTGACCTGAGTGAATATCTCCAGCAAGGTGGAGACACATTAAAACTGATATAGCACAATTCAGTATTTGAGCCAAACTGCAGTCAAAGCTATACTGGATCAAGGAATAAAATGCCTGTCAGAGATCTAGGGAATGACAGTAGCAGATGTACAGCCAGTTTATTTAAGTACACCCCTACATCTGCTTGGTGAATTGGCCAGTGACATGGCAACAACTCAACACATTTAGAGGCTTTGACTGAGGCATCTTCTTGGTTCTTGGTGCCAGACATGCAGGTCTCGTTTGTTTTTTTTTGTTTTTAAACAAACTCCTGGTCTACTAGGGTTCCCAAACAAAACTACCTCAAATGCTTACAGAGAATGTTCTGATGATATCAACATATGAACAGCAGTCGTGTGGACAAAAGTACCTTGTTGATGTCAGAGGAGAAGGAGCAGACTGGTTCGAGATGATATAAAAGGTAACAGTACATTAAATAACCACTCCATGCAAACAAGGCAGGTGGAATACCATCTCTGAACTCGCGACATGCCGGGTCTTGAAGCAGATGGGCTGTGGCAGCAGAAGACCACACTTTTTGGCACTCCGAAGGTTGTAGCAACATATCACTAAGGCTCAACAAAATGTAACAATCATTGATTGGAAAAAATGTTTCCTGGTCCAATAAGTCTTGATTTTAACTGTGATATGCAGATGGTATAGTCAGACTTTGGCCCAACAACTTGACACAATGAATCCATCCTTACTTGTATCAGGGTTTCAGACTAATCGTGTATCATCTTACTTTGGGTCCCTTAGTACCAAATGAGTGTCACTTAAATGGTGCTGGGATCCACTTTCCACAAATGAACTGAACAGACTGTTGAACGGCAGGAAGCCATTTTCCCCAGATGGACTGAGCAGACTGCATTTCTCATCATTCCTAACGGTGACCCCAACACACTCCCATTGGTCCATGGCCACCAATGGATACATCAACGATGACATCACGGCCAAAGGGCTATAAGAATGGTGGCGGCAGCCATCCGGCCTGCAGTTGGGACACACAGTCCCAAAATACTGTGCCAGGATCTATCTCTCCCTTTTTGCTCAACTACGACCACAATTTGCTCCCTCAAAGCAAAGTAGGACTGAACCAGTTAATTCAACCTAATCTTGTGTCTGGGCAGATAAATAGGGTAAAAATAGGTTTTAACGTGTTAGATCTCGTTCATTGCTGGTTTAAAGTGTTTTTAAGTGCTGAACCTGTTGGCTTATTTAGCGTCACCGCATGCGTAAGTTTGAGCTGTATTATCTGCTGTGTGTTTTAAACTGTTTTTTTTTTCCTGAGGGGATCCCACTCTCTCTCTTTTCCTCATTTTACTTTCTTTCTCTCTCTCTCTCGCTCTGATCACCTGATCGGCAGAGTTGGGCTCGGTCCGACCTGAGTAAACTGGTCTGCTGAAAGGTTAACTCCATTGTTCTTTGTCTGTTACTTAAAGCTGTGGCCTTCCATGTGAACAGTTCACACCATGTGATCTGCCCCATTTTAGCCAAAGCTAGTTTTATGGCCCTTCGTCTCCTTACACTCCATGTGTTGTCCTCCATCTTGGCCCAGAGCTAAGTTTATTACCCTTTGTCCCACAGACTATCTGTTACTTGAGCCCGTTGGAGTGAGGGCCACCTACCTTTCTGAACAAAATCTCACCTCCCCTCCCTCCAAAAGGGGAGCAGTCTGTTTGTCCCTGATCTCCTTCATGTTAACTGTGTTGATTAATTATAACAGGTTACTGGTTTTCTAAGGTGTATGCGTTCAATTGTCCATGGCGTGGGAACTTATACCTTGAAGAAGAGACTGGATGGCTGGTCTTCTAATACAGAAGTGGTGCTCCATCATTGATAGATTAAACATTAACGTCATGAATCATTATATTAATATTAAATTATTGAACATAATTATTGATGGTTATGTAAACCAGACAAAATCACTCACTCTGTGTCACAACAATGCCAAAACCTACCTAAGTATTTTAGCTGACCAGGACTTCATGACCACATTTTACCGGGATAATGTTACAAAGCTCAAATCACATTTCTTAAACATAACAGTGAGTTCATTGTACTCCAGTGGCTTCGAAAGTCACCAGATCTCAGAATGTACAACTAACAGACTGCAGCGACTGCATCATGCTTTCATGTCAATCTGGACCAAAATCTCAGAGGCAGTGGTTCCAACGCTGTGTTCAATCTATGCCAAACATATTTAGGGAGGTTCTGAAGGCAAAATGGAGGCGTCCAAGGTTTATTAGGTGTACCTAATAAAAAAAGATCAATGAGTGCATATATCTGAATGTGGGTAATAGGTAAATAAAGATATAATCTCTGGAATAAATGACAGGCTAAAGAGAAGAGCTGACCTCCTTAAGAAGAAAAGCCAGGAGACCAGAGAAAGGACTAGAACAACAACTAAAACATTTAGCACAATATGAAAAGAAATAAGCGAGCAGAGGAAGAGGAAAAGAAGACAACAAAGGACAGATGGCAGGGAGGGGACTATGAATGAATTGGTCAATGATGAAGACAGTACGATAAGTGACTTTAAACTCCAGCGTCCTCATACTTGGCTTTACCCTCACCAACCAAGTAGCACTTCAGTTTCCTAAATTATGATGAGCACTGACTTTGCAACTAATGTTCAGTTTTTACTTAAACTCATCAATAGTCCAAATTAAAAAGCTTCAAATCCATTTCATTTGTACTAATGCCCTTTGAAATAAAGTGCTGGGACAGCCATATTGATTTATTGTCTAAAGCAGAACATCTTAACAATAAAGCTTGGAAGACTGTGAAATGATTTCGTTTTCTAGTCTATTGTTATCTATCTTGCATGCATTCATGTCCCAGGGCAGGGAAGTTATTATTCTTTCTCCATGGGGAAATGTCATAAAGTTAGTCCCATGAGGGGGATTCTGGAATCCTTTCAATTTATACATTTGTTTTGTTTTCCCAACCAGGTTAGTTTTCTTTTATGCCTGTATGAATAAGTAGTGAATTAACTCACTTTATTACAGAATCATAATCTTACACGTTAATTCAGTGGAAAAAATGGAACTAACTGTTTTTAACAAAATCTTAAGGGTTACAGCTACTGCCACTGCAAACAATTCATTTAAGATAAAAACAACTGAAGAATTTATTCATTTCTATTTTACTTTTTAGGTAAATCAGAGAACCTGCTTGTGGAAACTTAATTAGTAACCGAACCATTCCCGTTTACCTAAGGTAACAATATGAAGGGACAAAGAAGCACAATTTTTTGTCAGTCTTCAAAATCTGAAAAATAAGACATTAAACCATTCACAAAAGGCAGATGTGTACTGATCTTCAAACGTCAGTAAATGGCTAAATGAAAATGGATACCTTAACTTTAACTTACCTCTACATGATGAAGATTCATTCGAAAGGGTGCAGTCACACCAGTCCTGTTTAGTTCGCTTTATTCAAACTGTAATTTGTTTGCCCAGAAAGTCCCGTTCGTACGAGGAAACATGGATGCGCAATCAAACTCTGATACTTACCAAAAAAGCTAACTCGGGTCCACCTAAAAACCTAGGTTTCAGCTCAGTTAAAGTGAACCCTAGTGCCAAGAGGGCTGGGGGCACTCCAACAGCAGGAAGTGGACTATAGAACAGGTCATTGTGAGTAAATACGACCAAAACAATCATCAACAACAACTCTGCCTCATTCTCTGCTCATCCTGAGCCCATTGCTGCTATGTATTGTTCTGGCACATTTCTGGTACTCCATGTTTTTGAGGAGGTAGATATGTTCCTCAAAAACCTTGGCTCATTTGACAAAGTGCAGCGTGAAAGCAAAATGCAATTTCAAATTGAGGCCAATTGTGTCACGATCTGAGATGGAGATGATCATTCATGCCTTTATCTCATCACGACTTGATTTCTGTAACTGTTTTTACTTGTCTTGGTAAAAAATACCCTGGAACGTCTGCAGATTGTCCAGAATGCTGCTGCAAGGTTAATCACTAGGTCACCTAAATATTCACATATCACCCCTTTATTAATCCAGCTACACTGGCTCCCCATTCACTACAGAGTACAATTTAAAATTCTGGTTTTAACATATAGAGCTCTGAACGATCAAGCCCCATTTTATATTGGAGAGCTTCTGCAGTCATATGTGGCCAGCAGGTCCCTGAGATCCAGTGATCAGGCCCTGCTGGTTACAAAGAAAACTTGGCTGAAAACAAAAGGTGACAGAGCCTTTGCAGCAGTGGCCCCCCTTGTGGAACTCCCTTCCTCTCAGCCTGAGATCTGTGGACTCTGTGATCTCTTTTAAAAAGCAGCTAAAAACGCATCTTTTTAAACTCGCCTTTGAATAGTTTTATTTTGTTTTTCTGTCTCCTGTGTTGTGTTTTATTGTAAAGCACTTTGTGATTTTATCTTGAAAGGTGCTATATAAATAAAGTTTTACTTACTTACTGAAAGCGAAATGCACCAGCTACAAAAAAAATAAAATAAAAAAACATGTTGGAAAAGTGCTACAGTTGAAAAGAAATCACCGTCACCATTACATTTTCTGATGGTTGAGATCTAGTTGACTTTTGTGATTCCTCTTATTTATTCAAATCCATCTTGGGTTGTAAATTAAATCTTAAAGCTGTCCAAGAGAAAAAAATTAAACTATCTTAATTTTATAATAGACTAACATTGATGTGCTCATTTGAAAATGTTAATTGAAAGTAGAGATCCCTGCTGATGAATTAATAGTTCCCATAATCACCAGTACACAATAGTATGGTAGATTTAAGGGTTTGTTTAAAGATAGTATTCAGGTCATCTGTAGGTTTGTACTTGATAGCTTTCCCAAAGAAGCTCTCTGCCAAAATAAAAGCCAATAACATCATAAGCAAATACTCATAATTTTGGCTCAATTTATTTAAATCAGAATAATGACTGTTATATACATGGTCTCCATTTAGAGTGAGATGCATCTTTTCTTGTGTAAAAATGGCTCTTTAGTAGGCTGGTTTTAGAGTGCATATGTGTGAGTTCAAGGTAAGTGCTCAATCAAGCATAAGCAGGTAAAACTTAGTGAAAAGAGAAAAATAGAACAATCTATTAGTTAGATGAGAGCACCACTTCAGAAAAACTGCACATGAGCCATTTCCATTCATTAGTGAGCTCTCATTAGTAAGCTTCAGATAAAATTTGCAAAAAGGGACAAAAAGTATTTTAAAAAGCAGTTGCACTCCTGTGAGCGACCATGACAGCTCAAACAGAAAACCTGCAAAGCTTTACAATATGTCCATCTCCAATGGTTTGCATTAGAAAAAAGCTCAGCACAGCAGCATGCATACATAAAGGGGGCTTTAAAAACACAAATAAAATAAAACCAGCCTGCTGTGACCCGGTTAGTGCACTCAATTTCACAAATACACAGAAATCCCCGCTCACTGACATATTGCAAAATGTTTGTGGTGGCCAAGAGGAGACACAAAACCCTCGTAATGTTTCCCAGCAGGACAAAAGCACATGTCCAAACGCGGTAGCCTTCGCTAACTGAATTCCAATATTGCTACAAGGGCCATTTGTCGAAAAAGGACTCCTTTATACTGCAAAGCCTCATGAATATAACATTTTCCTGATCCGAGCAGGTGAACTGTGGTGAAGTTACAACTGCTATAAAAGGATGATTCTAAACACAGCAGGCCTCAGATGCACATGCACACACACACACACACACACACACACACTCTAATCAAACATGGAAGATGCAAAGCAGCATGGGTGTATAAAAGTAGAGAACACAAGAAATGGAGCGTGAAAAGAAATATTTTTGAAAATGAAAATTATTTATAATGAATAAAGGTAAAAACGGGAAAGAAGAAGAGCAATCAATGAATTCCAGCAGCCTCCTGCTATTCCCCTCCTATCAAAAAATCTAAATATGTATGCATTAAGCAAAAGCAACTCAGAAGACAAGATTATGAATAAGAAACTGCTGTTGATTATGCATTTTCGGCCTGAGAATACAATTTACAGCTATCGAGGCCCCATGATGATTGAACGCTGCCTGTTGCCCCCTGGTAGCTGAGCACGGGAAAAGGAAATGAAGAGTGGCGTGCACTGCACTTTCAGAGGAGGAGAAACTGCACACCAGACTATCATTTCTGGTCCTGTTTACCTTCCAGTATGATCCATCAGTCAAGCAGCCGATGAATCCCTCATGAGATGATTACACCGTGGCCTAGCTTTGTTGAATGAGTTATATTTATAGCGCCATTAGGGTGTGTGCATTAGATTATTTGTTGTAGTTCTGTGTGAGGGAAATCACAGAGGAGTCGTGTTGAGTATCACTTGATTATCATTAAAAAAGAACAAAGCCCCAACATTGAACAAAAAAAGTCTTCTTCTATGAAGCGTGGAAGAAAGTGAGCACATCGAGTTTCCATTTCAAAGACGCCAACTCTGACGTGGTTTTAATGGCAGAAACCAGAGAGTGCTGCATCATATAGTGCCTCGCAAAAGTATTCAACTTTTTTTGCATTTTGACAACTTAAAACTCAAAGTGTAAATGTTTAATTGCATGCCAAGGAGTAACACAAGGTTACACACACACACACACACACGCACACACACACACACACACACACACACACACACACACACACACACACACACACACACACACACACACACACACACACACACACACACACACACACACACACACACACACACACACACACACACACACACACTCACTCTAGTCAAAGGATACCTTGTTTACCTTTTTTATTTTGAAAAAGAAAAAAACAAATCTGAAAAGTGTGGCCTGCATTTGCATCCAGCCTCCTTTACTCTGAAACTGCTAAACAATATCCAGTGCAATTAATTGGCTTCAGATGTCGTTTAATTAGTTAACAGAGTCCGCCTGTTCAAATTCAATCCCTCTGATGACCTTAGGGGTTTCTTAGAGGAAATTTGGGAAAACACTTTGCGCAGAGCAAGGAACACAGCAGACAGGTCAGCAATAAAGTTGTGGAAAAGTTTAAAGATGGATTAGAATAGGAGAAAAGATCATAATCTTTGAATATATTCTAGAACACTCTTCAAGCCACCATCTGAAAATTGAAAGGGCTTGACAAAACTTCTAACCCACTAATACCACTTAAACTGACAGCCCAGGAGGCAAGGAGAGCAGAGAAGCAGCTAAGAGTACTTTGGCACCACTGGAGGAGTTCCAGAGATCCACAGCTCAGGTGAGGGAATTTAGAAATCTAAACAATACATTTATAAAACAAGAGTTCCACAGATGTGGTCTTTATGAAATAGTGGAAAGGAGAAAGCCACTGTTGAAAGAAAACCATTAGAAGTCCTGATTGCATTTTGCTACAAGCAATATGGAACCATTTGGAACAAGGTAATCTGGTCAGATGAGGCCAAATAACTTTATGTCCAACATGCAAAATGCTAGGTGTGGTGAAAAACTAATACCATTGTAAAAGGTGGTGGTGGGAGCATCATGGTGGGGGGGTTCTTTAATAGGGACAGGGAAGCTGGTGTGAGTTTTTGTTAGATTTGTATTTGTAAAAGATTGTTGTTTTTCTTCCTTGGGTAAAACCCAAACAAAGTACACTGTGGTTATAATATGACAAAATAAGAAAAAGCTAAATAACTATCAATAAATTGCAATGCAAGCAGTGTGTTTTTTTGTTAGCCAATCAAAAACTCCCAACAAAACACAAAAAAGGTCTGTTGTAATAAAATGTGGGAAGAAAACATTGACGGTATGGATTTTTTTTGCAATGGCTTGATGTTTTGGGAGAAAGTGAAAGAAACGATAGCATTAGCTGAAGAGTGATCCCAGAAGAGCATTAAAAAGAGGGATATAATTCAATTCAAAATTACTTTATTAATCCCAAAGAGAAATTAAATGTTGTTGTAACTCATCCAAGTTTCTTCATAGATTTTTTGTAGATGCAGATGGCTGTGGGTAGGCATGATCTCCTGTAGCGCTCCACAGATCTGAAGAAGCCTCTGACTGAAGATGCTCTGTAGTTGTATGACAGTCTGATTAGAGGAGGCTCAGGGTGTCCATAATGTTCATTTTATGAAGAATCCTTTATTGCACACTAATCTCCAGAGGGTCCTCAGCATCCAACCTGTTTGCCAACAATCTCACATTGCCCATTTGAAATGCCTCCTTTTCTCTCTCCTCTTTGCCCCTGCTCTGGATCCATGGCGTCTCCTTTTCAACTCATCATGGTTTTGTGGCTGCAGTTAAAGGAATGAGTTGAGCTTTTGTGATGTTAATCAGCTGCTCCCAGTTGTAAACCACCTTGTTGCCATGGTTATGCATCATAACAAATGTCCAAAAATAAAATAAAAAGTGGCAAAAGTCCATCCAGCGGCACAGCATTCAAAACCAGAGAGAACCATTTCCACAAAAATGATGTTTCTACCATAAATGGAGGAATAAAAGTTTTTAAAAAGAAAAAAATCTGATGGAAAGTAACAGAGCTACTTCAACATGCTGCCACCTTGAGCGGCGCAATTCCGGAACAAAATGCACGTACACGTCACGCTGTAGCTCTTATCTTCTCCATACGACACATCTGTTCAAAACAACATGTGACATCATTTCAACAAAGCAATCATAGATGGCTAGGTTTCTGTGACAGCAAGGCACCTCTTAATCTCCCACCATACAAACAGAATCCGTTTTCTGCATGGCAGGAGGTGGGTTGCTGGTGGCAGCAGAGATACTGCAAGGCCCTGCTTCAGCCACGTGCCCACGCGTCACGGCATTCACAAATACGGGCGTCCATGTATGACGATATATGTTTGTAGAGAGCTACTACAAGTGTCTGTAGTAATAAGTTGGCACGCAGCAGACAGAGACCGTTGCTGCTTGAGTAAACAACAAAGTTATCTCTGATGAAATTCCAAACACACAGCAGGAAGTAGCGCGCATGTGAACTAGATTAGTTTTTGATGTAAAATTGCTTTTTTGGACAATTTGAATGTTATAAAAGCAAGCTGTTTTTAAATATTAGTTTCAGTCCCAGACTGCCCAAATACATAAACAACATTATTGCTACACTTTAGTCTATATAAACACTTCAGAAAGCTTTTGACCATTTGAACATTTCCTCGTTTTGGGCTTTAACTGCATAGTTATAGATAGAGATTAATGGTCAATCCCAGCATGACTTTAAAGAGATCTGTTGCACTTGGTGGTGGGTGAAACAACCAAAAATATGATGGCCTACCTTGTTTAGGGGCCACAATGATAGCAACTGATGGGACAGATATAAATTTCTGATTTCCTTCACATAAGAAGAATTGTAAGAACCTTATAACTGAAAACCTGCATGTTAAAACCATTTGATTAGTCAAATTAATAAACACTTTGATTTAACATTGTGAAAACTGCCCATCTGCAGTCACTGTGATATTTTAGTGTTGGTAAGCAGGCACTCCATGTCATAATAATCATAACCAATTACAAAATGTCCAATCTAAAGATAATGCTGCAAAGTTGGCACTTGCCACTGCTCGCAGTAACTGAAGACAAATTTCACGCTGGGTTAACGTTAGCCAATTGCATGCCACTTTCAATTAGGTTCATTTTCCCCTTATAAAAAGGGTACAATTTAGATATTTGGATGGATTTTAAAGCTAACCATGGAGTGGGTTTCATATCTCAATTCAAACTGCGTTGTGACAGGAAAGGTTTTTTTTCCACAGCTATGTTGATTGAAATCAAATTAGCCATTTGCTTACATGTGTGCACTGCCAGATTGCATGTTTAGCATTCAATCAATATTTGGTGGTGTGGTGCAGCAACTTTTGTTTTTTGAAATGCAATTAGCTTTGTGGCTCATGGAGATGTATGCTAAGTGTTTCGGCATGAATAGAGCTGATTCATATTGTCCAGCGAAATTATCTGCTGAGAGTGAAAAAAAAAGTGGCAAACAGAGTGGCAATTTGGGCATCGCCTCACTCACACTATACTGTTATGATTACCTTTATAGTCCCCATTGATTTCCTGATGGCATTATGAGTGGTAATTTTCTCAAGCAATCTCTGTAAGAAGAAGCTTGTTACTCATTTAAAGCCATGACTCATTTAACTCATGATTTCATTTCTCAGACAATGCATATACAGTATTCTTTTTTCTCTTCTCTCTCATCCTTTGCTGTCCTCCTCCCTTATGCACAAACATATGGGAATTTCTTAGAAACTCAAATCCAATTTTTGGCTCGAGTTCAAACCTTTTCTCCCCCTTTTTCCCCACACCCTCCCTCTTCCAAAGCCTCCGGCACAGAAACAGGCAATTCATGATGGCAAAGCTGTTTGAGCACAGCAGACCACACATTTACCCCTGGCATTTTCTTCTAACGAGATGAGAGAGGGGATTTTTTTTGTCTCATGTTTAATGTGATACAGGTATGGATATTGTATTTGTAAACATTCCTTTTGGTTAAATAGGCTGACACAAACATCCCCTTTAAAAACAGAAGGAAGAAAGAAATATGGGGGAGCCAGAGTAACAAATCTGAAGAAACGGTAATGGACATGAGTAACTTGTTAGTTTGTGAAGAGATCTCATTCCATGAGATGTAGCAAAATTAATATGGCTACATACTTCTCCTCAAAGTGACGTCTGTCCCATGAAGAGCTATCCAGTTGCTGCACATGACTAACTAGTGCGGGAGGTTCAAGCTAATATTATTGGCCCTGGACATAAAGGCAGGTGCTTTAAGGTTGATACCCCATCGTTTATAGACAGAATAATAGGCAGATTATCAGTAAGCAAAGACACACCATAATGACTTGTGTTGTTGCCATCACAACTAAACGCTGAAATAAGATCATTAGTGATACTACTAGTTTTAATTTCCTTAATTACCTATTATTCCAAAGTTTTGGATCATTTTAAAGAACAAATATTAGTTATTTTATAATTTGCAGCTACTGTTAATTTTAATCAACCATAACCATCACTAAAACATTTAGCCTAAAATTATTCATACCCCTGGCAGATTTAGACTTTAAGTAATCTTTTAACTTGACCAATATGTTTCTTGGTCCATTTAATATTATTGCTGGAAGCAATATTAAAAGTGGTCTACCCAAAGTCCCGAAATGAGTGTAAGAGAATCTGTAGAGGGATAAGCTGGATGTATCACAGCCCCATATTTAACTACAAGAACCAATGTTACTTAAATGACCCACTAATGTTTTTAATGTATTGGGCAGCCTTGTTTATATGTTAAAGGATAGAATAAAAGGTTCCGATGATAACCTCCATCTCTTCACCCTTTCCCCAAAGCTACACACAACTAGCAGTGTTGCACTTGCAGCATGACACTTCTCGATAGCCAACCATCCTTCTAGCAATTACAGTTCTGACAGCTTCACTAAGACACGCTTCCACATCATAATTACCACTGCTGTATTTATCCACGAAAGGTATGTATGTATGTAAGTCTGTATGGGTGTGTGCAAATCTGCCAGACCAGGGGACTTTAGGCTTGTAATTATGATCACTGGGGAACCTGATCGTCTAAAAGGGAGGCACATTTTTGCTAAATAGAAAGGGAGATCCCTTTATGTTCCCTTCACTTTTGCAAAGAGTGTGTAAAAGCTTGTCCGCATATATATAAAGTGATTTTTACCAATATCCAACTGCATTGAGGAAAAGTTTCAAGAATACAGACCATGATGGAAGCCACAGGCTTGACTGGACTGATTAAGGTCAAGCTTTTGCTTCAGTGCATGAAATAAAATTCCCCAAAAACACTTCTGGTGAATGAAATATGGGACCAGACACACAATGACACACACACACACTGCTTCTGGGTAAATATGGGAGGTCCTTCCACTTCCCCTCACTTGCGACCCTGTCTGATGAGATCATATTTGGGCTGATGATTATTCGTGTCCCCGCAAGCAAAGACCACGATTGGTCTAAATTCACTTAACTCATTTGCAACTGCTACTGGAGAACTGAATTCCATCTGTACTGCAGCTTCACATAAAACAAAGTTGAAATTTGTCCGCTCTTATTCCAAGTATGTGCTTGGGCCACCTCTTCTGCTTCCTGATGTATGTAGCTTTACATCTACAGCAAATACTTAGAGACCAGACTCCTGATATCAGCCATCATCTTTTCACTTGGTTTAAAATTTTTAGCATCATTTTTTCTTGGTGATGATTTGATCCATTTTGCCACAGTGAACGCTGAGAGGGCTGATACCGTTATTCACAAAATGTTCCCTCTCAAAGCCCAAGAGCAAATGCAGATTTACCCTTCTATTTGCCAAGCTTGTTATTATAAGTCTTAAGCACAACATTGACAGAAAGCTGATGAACAGAAAAGGAAAAGTAGGAGAGACTTTGACTTTGCAATTTCTCTGCTGCTTTTTGGATGGCAAGTTGTCTGCATTCCAACAAAGGATGGTTGTGCAGTTTTGTTTGGGGGGGTTGAAGCTTTTACCCTCTGACTGACTGGCTGTCACTGTGATTCTAAATCAGGCGTCAAAGCCTTTTCTCATTAAAAACTCTCCATAAGACACATGGCCCAAACAGCCACCAAAACAGAGCTGTTTTTGACCCTCTTACATCCCTTTTTCCTTAATGTGCCAATGAGCAAATAGGAAAGTAGTCTGCAGCTGGTGCGCGATTGACAAGGTAATTTTAGACGCTCTGCTGAGGGGCTTTCTACTGTATTTTCTGCTGCAGGAAAAAAAACTGAGCATATACGTTTATTGGAGATTTTTCTAATCCCCACAATTTCTGTCTTGGAGCTCAATCCTACAGACCGACTCTAATGCAGCGTTTCAGTCTCAATTACGTTTAATGGATGGATTAGACATCAAGCCTATTCACTTCACATGTTTAGTAGCAGAGAATGTGAACTGGGTTGGAACTGTAGTTTTTTTTGCCACAGCCACTGAGGTATACACAAGCTTGGGCTGTCAAAACAGAAGATGTTTGTCTTTACCCAAGATTTCTAAAGTTAACCTCGTAGCAAGTAAAGTGGAAAAACTGTCATGTCTTGCATCTCTGCACAACAGTTCCAGACGTGTCACAGTGCTTCCCCTCTGCTTACATGTTCTTAGTGTCTTCAAGTGGATTATATAAACAGAACATTGCTGGCAAGGGGCTAAAGTTATGAGTTTGATGATGAAAGACTTTCTCACTTTTGTAGAACTCTGAATATCAGAACTTGCTGTATTCATCACACGTGTTTCAAAGGTGCAACCTACAGATCCAAAGATCCAGCTACCCAACATATAAGGCATACTTTGAGAATTAAAAGATACTCAATTCTATTTACCTTTAGTCCCATCTTGACTCCTCCAAACACTGTTCTTGTCATGTCAACAAATAGCTCAATATTTGTCTCTCCTCCCCGTAAAGGTTTTCTTCATAAGACACTCAGTTTGTCCATTGGGGTGATTGTGGATCAGGTGGTAGGAGTTTGTCCCTTAACAGGTGGGTTGCTGGTTCAATCCTCCACTCCGTTTGTCTCAGTCATTGTGTCCTTGGGTAAGACACTTCATCCGAAATTGAAAAATGTTAAAATAGAAAAACTGAAACGGGTTGGGGTTGGGCTAACCAAGCCTGTCTTTCAGATTTTTTGTTTAGGCTGTATTCAGATGGGATCAGAAAGTAAAATTTACAATGTATTTGTTTAGGTTTTAATGTGGAGTGGCCAACGTTAAATGGACATAAAAAGATATCTGTTGACATCTATTATTTGCAGTTTTACTTTTATCTAAGGCTGACAGTTTGGGGGGGAAAGCCGAAACTTGAACAAACTTGGGTGTTCCAACAGGACAACGATAAATACAGCTTTCTGAATTACCCTGCCAATACCCTAAGCTCAACTCTATTGAAAATTTGCTTAAAATTTGTTTAAAAGGCTGAGGACTGTACTACCAAGCAGGATTGGTGAATTATAGAGGTACATTACAAACTTGCTCTACGTCTTTCTGGGGTCTGTCAGTATGATAACTTACGCTAGAAACCTAACCTGCAAGCACTGCCTTTCAACCAGTGAAGCCTGCTGATTATGCTTTTATAGCATAGTTGTGATATTGGTATGGGTATTACATTCACCAGCTTTTCTATATTCTTTTTGTTTAATTGTGGCCGGGTGTCTTTCTCCTTTGTGATTGCTCTTTTTATTTAACCTCTACCGGTTTAACAAGAATCTACTGTACACATAACCTGACTCAGAAACGCCGAGTTAACTTAAGTTGATAACCACATTCACAGCTCCTCTTAAATGTGATCTTCATTGACAGATTTAGTTTAGTTGGATTTACTTAAGGAAACCCAGATAGGTTGGACCTGCTTTGTAAAACAGAACTCTGGTGATTTTTACCTTTTTCTCCTTGATCATAAAGAGAGCACAACTATTGCTAGTGTTCTCTGCTAAATTTTAATTATGTATAAAAATAATCAAAGAAACATAGATGATGACACCATTTGAATTTTCTGCAATAATAATCTGCCTATTTGCTGATTTTTTTCATAGAACACATTTTAAATTTTCCAAAGAAATTGCAGCTTGGGAGGCTGAAATACCTAAGTCCAATTCTACTTGACAAGCTGTTGGCTGACGTTTAAAAAGCAGCCAAACCAGGAGTCCCATTTAGTTTCCTCATACCTTATTGGCTGTACCCCCAAGAATAGAAATTAGGGAAATTATAGATGTTAAATTCTGTGGTAGTGCCAAGACAGTTTCCACTGGCCCTCTGACCACCACTTGAAGGCAAGGTGTGAAGTGTCTTGCCAAGAACACAACAACTGAGATGGACGGAGCAGGGGTTCGAACCAGCAACCAACCGGGCTCAGAACGAACTTATACAGTACCATCTAATTGTTTCTATGGTTGGTTCAAAGATTTGTCGATTTTAGCTATTCAAGGGGAACTATGGTCCCAAACCCCCTGCAAATACTAGGGCTCCAATATATAAAAAACTGTTTGCTTGCTGGCACTGATACCTAATAAGTACAACTAGGGAAAAACTTGAAAAAAAAGACAACTGAAATTATCCTTAAGGCAGCACCAGATCAAAGTGCAGGTAAATTTTGTACATCAAATGGAAAATCTTAAAGGGCTGGATAATCATCAGGTATTTTAGCCATTTTGTTTAGAACAAATTCAATATGTAACATTGTAAAAAATGTGCAGCAGGATATGTAAGCAGGTCCTTCATCTATAAACAGACTGAATACACACATTACTCACTTTCCATCTTTTCTAATCTGTGTTTTTCTGAGATTTATCACTCTCATGGCGCCGAGGAACAGTCTCTCCAGTTAGTAAATGCTACATAAAAACAAATAGAAATTTCAAAGAATAAAGATTTATGGACGAACCTTTCAGGAGGCATGTATGCAATACATGGTCACAAGATGCAACATCATGTAAATCTTACAAATGTGTTTCATTCTATGGGCCGGAGAGAGTGTGATCAGTCCAATTCAAGTAACTAAAACATCCCTATGCTTGTGCCAAAGAACTGCTGTCTTTCTCTTTTTGCCTCTGCACAGGGTCTTTAAAGCATCAGCATATTACAAACCAATTTCCCTATATCAGCTTATATTCACATTTGATTCTGTTGCAGTGCTGATGGGAGCTGGAACACGGGTCTCTGTACACAGGAATCTAAATAACGTTATGAAGCCTAGTGCAGACCTGATTTATAATCCAATGCTTTGGCTGAATTCCATTATGACTTTTCTCCCATTCTTTATTTGCGGGAAATAAGGAAAAGCTGAGATTATAAAAAGGGCATCAACATACAGTAACTGCCAGGAAATGGTGCCGCCGATGTAAAATCTCAAATGTATGTGCACAAAAGGTAGCTGAAGACAAGTTTTATAAATCATCTTCTCTTTGGAGACAGCAACAATATATCAGCTAATATCAAAGGCTATTGATACTTGGTTCTCACAGGTCCCTATTTTGAGCTAAGGTCCAATTGCTTAATGTAAGACGCTGGGCCTTTAAGTGAAGAAAAGCTGAAATTACATCTTACTTTGTGCTACACCAACCAAACTGGGAAGAAAAATAACACGAATCAATCATATACACTGGTGTCTTTGGTTTTAAAAATTAAAGAATATCACTTTCAATATAATTATTAAAACTTTTTTTCTGAACTTTATGCTGATTATACAACAATAAACTGAAACTGTAGTTACCTGTGTGGATTACCCACGAACATCTTGTATATCTTCTGATGCCATTATTGCTTTGTACCAGTATTAGTTTGTCCAAAACAATGTCTGCATCTTAGGAGGTGACTAAATTCATCATGGACAAGTTCAAGCACAGGTAGAAACTCTGTGATCTTATAAATCTGGATGTATGCTTAAATGACACAATGACAGAACTGTTCTAAAGTTGTCTCTCTTCTGGACAGCAAAGTGCTTTTGTATTTGGCTGGGTTTTTCTTTCCAGGACAGAGACTTTGATGGAGCTATTGCAATCATTAGTGTTGTTCTCTTTGTTTTTATTTTTCATAGAACGTACTCCTGACTCAGTACTTCTGATTTTAGCTGTCTTCTTCTTGGATGTTATAATTGATCAAGTAATTTCTGCCTATAACTACAAGTACAGATGTGGGTCTGAAAAATTTCCGCTTTTTTCAGCTGATACTCCTGCAGTATCAGTGCAGTATTGTCACGTTATGATCGCGTTACTATCAGCTTAACAAATTCGGCTGCAACATACGTCATTACGCCCCTTGTCCTGACGATTGGAAACACCCCTGTTCCAAGCGGTAATTCAATTTCTGCAATCGTGAATCTATCCACCAGGAGGCGCAGAAGTGCAAGTCTCTGTAGTCTGTAGATTCGATTACACAGGCGGTGGACTGACGCCGTGTATCTGCTTAAGTTTTTGAAAATAATGATTTCCTTTGAGGGAACCCCTGGATCTTCTAAATTTTTTTGCTTTGTCTTTATCAGATTTTTTTTGTTGGCACTCGTAATTCTTGCAAATATTTGTAATAATCATAGATTAAAGACAAAACAAAACACAAAATCATCATTGAGGGGAAGAACATTATCAATTGTTTTGACTTCAAAGAAAATAAATTATGTACTATAATAAACCTTTATATTTTGTTAGGGAAGTTTCATATCCATAAATGTACATTTCAGAATTCTTCACCATCATTTAAATTATTTTTGAGGTGTCTTAATTTAATTACAAACAAGAAATGTATATCAGTAATGAACATCTCTTCAGAAATGTTTAATGGATAATATGTCACTATAACTATATTTATCATGGGATACGTTATTGTTATAACGAATGTGAGCTGGAAAGACTGAAATGTTGTTGTTGCTACAATTTTAAATAAAGATTAAAAAAAAGAAAAGCTGTTCGTCTCAGAACATCAGCTGATGTAAACAATTCGGACACGTCGGGAAACCTAAATATCATGAGCGAAATAAGAACCTTGTTTGAAGGTGAGTATTAACGTTGCTCGTAAATGCTAGCTATGCTATTTATTTGATGTATAACTTTGGCGAGGTTTATTTTGTGTAATGTTAGGTCTTGTTAACTGGCGTAAGTAATTAGGCCTAGCAGATTTATTACTGCTCACTACTACCGCGGATGCTATTTTTGGGTGTATTTCTAAACTGATAATTGTATAGGCTAGTATACTAGTATACTAGCCTATACAGTTCAGTTCAGAAATACACTACTATAGTAGTGAGGCTAATAAGTGACTGATTTATTAGATATATTGCTGGAGAGTTAATTTTAGTATTTTTAACATCAGTCAACTGTTAATTTAACTGCTAAAGAACACATTTACAGGAACAAATTAAACGATCCAAGAAAAATGATACCATAAACATTATAGGCCTAGTATTGTTTTGTCCATCATGTGTTCTTGTCTTGGACACACTAGCTGATGAGAAGGATTTGATAAATATGACCCCCAGTCATCTTCAAATGACCTATTGACACAGTTTGTGAATGTTAGCTCATGGAGTAGCATGTAGTTTTTTGTAACATTTATGTGCTGCAGGGGGCTCAAGGGGCAAAATCCAGCATCATCCTGTGACAAAGTTATATCCAGTGTTGGGGAGTAACGGAATACATGTACCGCCGTTACGTATTTAGAATACTAATTACGAGTCCATTACAGTTACTATTTTTAAACATGGTATTTAGAATAGTTACTTTCGTAATACCACTGGAATAATTGTGTGTTTTACACTTTCGTGGTCAGGACTCACAAATATAATACTCTTTGGAGCTGAGCAACACACTCCGTTTATTTTCTTTCACACCACCCCATCTCTGCAAACAATAACACTGTCGCTTCTCTCTGACGTCAAACCTGCGCCCCATTCTCACACTATCAAGCATCGGCGTTAACGTGATCGTGGCCAGGTATGGATTCAGATTTATATACAGTCACTGATTCAGACCAGGAGCTGGAGTGGTTGGAGCCACAACCGCAGCCGAATCAACCTACGAGCAGTGAAGGAAAAAATGCACTAATTTCCTGGATATTCGAGCAATTTCTCACGCTAAAAAAGGAGAGGGGGGAGCACTCTTAACAGTGCAGTGCAATCTTTGTTTGCCAGCGAACAACCAATTAGCTGCGTCCAAAGACTCAACGTCTAATCTGAAGAAACAACTTAAAGTATCCCAAATTGTTTTTATAGACTGTATGCATTATTTGACAGTACCTGTATCATGTAGGTTTTCTCACGGTTAGTGTCCCTATTCGTTTAATCTGAAATGACGTTAGCTTGATGATGTTTCCTGCGATAAGGCTAAAAGCTCTCCATTTGGAGTGAAATGAACGTCATGTTTATACAAACAGAAAGTCGCAATAGCCTTTTTTTCTTGTCAAATTGTGAAATACAAAGGGTAAGCAAAATGCATATATATATTACAGACAGTAATGCTGTGCTATGTTCAAGCACTTTGTCACTTTATTACAGAAATGTTCTGTTGACACTTTGATAAATAAACAAAAATAATTAAATTGTTTTATTTCTTTTTTTCCCAATCAGTACATAATGTTTAGCATTAATATGCCCTCTGTTTTCCTGCGGGAGTAGCTACCAACGCATATTGTGACATTTAATAGACTTAAATGCTGTTTTTAGGGGGGAGTATTTGGAATACAGTACCAGGATTAAGCAAAGTACAGGAATACGTTACAAAATACATTTTAAAGCAGGTATTCAGTATTCTGTAACTCAATACATTTACAAAGTATTCTCTCCAACACTGGTTATATCTGAATCTTTCCTCTTAATTCTGAGAAGAATGTAATAAGCGTATGACATAAGAGTTAGAAACGAAGTTTAGTTCTCAGATTTAAAGTGCTCATCATTGTGCCTTGATGGCAATTTCCATTCTTTCTCTCCACAGATTCACAGCTGAGGTTCAAGAATCACGTTGGCTTGAATATTCTTTTTTCATTTGAGACCTGGGTTATTCCATGGAATCGATGCCTTTTGCTGTTCTTAAGTAATCAGTCATAAAATTACGATAACAAATGAATATGTAATTTAAGACTATAACATTGCCATGTCTTCGTTCCTTAAAATAACATCAAATTAAAGTCAATCAATCAAATAGAATTTTAAATAATTAAACTTACTCATATCCTAATGAGGTGAGGGTGATTTTGTCCTGTCCTTTTCTGTTATTGTTGAACGTATTCAAGACTTTAAATTTGTAAAATGTTGGCAAAATGTTGGCATGGAAAATCTTTGCCAATAATGCAAGTATAGAATAGCAATGATGAATGTCCTTCACTGATACAATAATACTAATAAAGTAAGCTACAAAATAATAGTACCGGCTACTACTTACTGTACTGACTTGGGAAGTAAACATCAGTGTTGTGTAGACCATGATGTTACCATAACATCAACCCTGTTGTCGATAATTTGATTTAAAAAATGGCGATTCAAATGGACTTTTAATTCTTAGTATAATTGAAACTACATTATGTTTAAGATTGGACCATTTTCAACATTTCTCCTCTAAAAATATGTTATGTTGAGCCATGTGATTGCCATGCAAAATTACTGCTACGTAAGGCTATTTTTATTCCCATCTCTATATAATATCTCTTTGTTTAATCACTAAATGTGTTCCATTCTAGTATTGATGACTGGAATAAAATACAAAGTGCACATTGTATTTTATCACGTTTTTTTTTTTTTGATAGACTGGTCACACAATGCTTTTCATAGTTGAATTTATGTTATATTTCACTATGGCTCACCACTACCTGATCTTAAAACACAATTAACAAGAATCTAAGGTTTATTTTGGCGTAGTAAAGTTTTACATCAGGTACGGCATGTTAACCCTATCTTCATAGGATTGTGGTTGCAAAACCGAGTGTTGTGTATGGCAGTTCAATTGTTATAGTAACCAGATTTGGGTTGTACAAATGATCTCATAAGTGAACAAATATTTATGTAACTTCAAAACAGGGCCTGAAATGTTTTATTATATGAACGAGTCCAAAATGGATTCACACAGTCCAAAACAAAAAAAAAGTTTAATACAACGAGAGAAATTGGTCAGTTTAGTTATTCAGCCTATAGGTAACGGTGAGACAATTTTTTATGACACACAACCCCATGTTATTTAAATATTTGAGCCCGTCGGCCATGTTGTCAGGCTACACTATCGGTTGCCATGGGCAACACTGTCAGAGCGACAGAGACGGAGCAGGAAAGACGACAGGAATTACGCATTTAAACGGAGAAATTACGGATAACATTAAGAAGAAATGGAGAAGCAGGCTAAAGAAAATGGTCACTACGTGGAGAAACTCACTACTGGAGCCAAGCAGAAACGTAGACCCATACGAGCTCCCTGCAGCAGAATGGGACAGGGTATTTGCCTCCGTGCACCTACATGGAGATCATTGATTACTTGGTTTGTGGCATCAGCTATTATACCATGCAAGAATTCAAAAGCCATAAGTCATATATGCGCAATAGGAAAACGTGTTCCCTTTACAACCCTTGCCGTTCTGTGCGGGGAAACTTCAACTAAGAGTTCAGAGTCCTGCAATGGGGCGGCTACCCGCGGGTGGAATATTCCAAAGCAATAAAAGTCAAATAATTGATTCTACTATAATTTACAATAAATCAGGGATCCCGTTATTTTCTGTCTTTGACAGTTTTTTAAACTTTGAAAAAATCTGAAACATATCTAATATTATTTCATTCTTCATTCATGTTTGTTAATATTCAGCCCAAACAATCTAAACAAAGAATCTCCATCATGCCATCACAGAAGGAGCAGCTGAAAACATGTACTAAATATGAACATTTTACCTGCAGTCTCACAACTTTCTCATGGTGTATGGTTGTGAATTGCGCAGTTTACTGTTTCCAAACATGTAACCAAACATTTATCAATCATTTAAACTGTCACTTGTTTGCATTGGCAGATTGACATTTTTTTAAATCTTTATTTAAAGTTGTAGCAACAACATTTCTGTCTAGTTTCATTCTCGCTATTGTCTTACTGTAGCCTAAAAGATTTTCATGAAAATCCCACCACCCTGGAACTTGTTGTAAATGTTTTTAGGCTTTACATGCTAAATTTTTTCTCCACAAGCAAAAATGGCAAAAAGTAACTCCATCTTTCTCTGCCTTTAAAATGGAAATTAACTCTCTCCTTACATCTCTTCACTTGGTAAAAAAAAAAAAAAAATTATGATGAAATGAACAGCAGCTGAACTTTGGCCACTCCGTGCGCACTTCATTGTTTATTCTTGTAGTTCCCTACACTCTTGTTTTGTCACTTATGTGATGAAGTGTAGCCCACCACATCGGTGGTAGTCTTTTACCTGCCAAAAAACTGACTAATTAATAAGAAACATGAACCTTATAGAGTTTCAGGTGTTTATTCACAGAAAACATGCATAAAGAACATGTGAAAATGTGTGTTTCTTCTCATGGCAAAAGTCAAACAATGGTTGTGCACATATTTCTGAGGGCGCAGCATATGGTGACAAGCAGTTCGCTGCCGCTTTGTTATCTGTGGGCCATCGTTTTGTCTCCACTTTGAAAAGAGCCGAGTGTCTCAGGCACATGGGGCTCTACCCTGTGATACAATCTGCTGATAGTCAGCTGGCAACTGAATTATCTTCGGCTGAAAGCTGACTGCGAGTTGGCAAAAAGCGGAAATTTTTCATACCCATGTCTGTACTTTCTCTGATTTTCCTTTCCTATGTAAAGTATCCCGGGTCCAGTGTCACTTCCCTGGATTGCTGCCATTAACTCTTCGTACTCAGTTTTTTTCTTTTCCAATAAAAAGTGCTATTTTTAAAGATTGAAAAATAAGGGCTAGATAAGTATATAGAATTGAATTGTTTTTTTTACTCAATCTATGAACTATAACTATCAAAACCTTTTGCAATAGTCATCAGGCTCCTCTTCTTGGAGTAACCAGCCCCAAGTCTTAGTCTGTTGGGCAGAAATCCTGTCCCAGCCTAAAACATTCCTTCTTGATAAAGCTTCTTGCTAGAGTAGCTTAGGTTCTCCTGAGCTACAGTGAGGAACAAAAGTATTTGAACACCCTGCAATTTTACAAAATCTCCCACTTAGAAATTATGGAAGGGTCTGAAATGCACATTGTAGGTGCATTTCCACTAGGAGAGACATCATTTAATTTTTTACTTCCAGGAAATCACATCGTCTGATTTGTTAAATAATTTATTTGTATTGTTTGCTGCACATACGTATTTGAACACCTGGCAACCAGCACTCTACTCCACTTATTAATCTAAATTAGTAGCACCTGTCTGAGCTCGTTAAAGACACCTGTCCACCCCACAGTCAGCCAGACTCCAACTACTACCATGGGCAAGACCAAAGAGCTGTCAAAAGACACCAGAGACAAAATTACAGTCCTCCACAAGGCTGGAAAGGGCTACGGGTCAATTGCCAAGCAGCTTGGTAAAAATAGATCAACTGTTGGAGCAATTGTTAGAGAATGGAAGAGGCTAAAGTCAGTCTCCGCCGGACCGGGGTTCCATGCATGATCTCACCTTGCAGGGTATCACTGATGATAAGAAAGGTGAGGAATCACCCCCTTACGAGGTGAGAAATATCAAACCTGTTTGAGTTTCACCTCAACGCCTCATGAGGAAGAAAAGTCACTGAAAATTAGCCGCACGTCAGCGAGCTATATGCTGAGCAAACTGCCTCGAATTACTTTTTGTTCAGCAGATTGCTCTCATGTGCGGCAGGCTTTAGAAGCATATCAAGGTTCTGGGGTGGCCTAGCCAGTCTCCAGACCTGAATTCAATAGAAAATCTTTGCAGGGAGCTGAAACTCCATGTTGTTCAGCGACAGCCCCCAAACCTGAAAGATCTAGAGAAGATCTGGTCAAGAACTACAGGAAACATTTGACTTCTGTAATTGCAAACAAAGGCTTCTGTCCCAAATATTAACACTGATTTTCTCAGGTGTTCAAATACTTATGTGCAGCAATAAAATACAAATAAATTCTTTTAAAATCAGACAATGTGATTTTCTGAATTTGTTTTTAAATGCTGTCTCTCACAGTGGAAATGCACCTACAATGTGAATTTCAGACCCCTCCATAATTTCTAAGTGGGAGAACATGCAAAATTGAAGGGTGTTCAAATACTTATATTCTTCACTATATCTCTGTAGTTATGCTGCTATGGGTTTAGGCTGCTGAAGGACAAACTGATCACTAATCCCCACTCATCTACATTCTCATCACTCTCACCAATTATGCATTATCTGCTAGTGTTTCAGCTTTTAACTTTATATTCTCTGTTTGGGCGTTCTGTTTAGATGATATTCCTTCACAGTGAGGAACAGCGGTTGAGGTACTGCTGGCAACAACTTAAAGTTCTCCTTCCATAGATGATGCACTTGGCCCTTTCAGTATTTAACACTGTCTCTCCTAGGCAAAGCAAGGCAATTTTATTTGTATAGCACACTTTCAAAATCAAGGTAATTTAAGGTGCTTTACATGGTTAGGGGTAAAAGAACTGAGTGTTTCAGCAGCGTTGCAGTTTTCTAGAAGTTTGTTCCAGATTAGAGGAACATAGAAACTGAAAGCTGCTTCTCTATGTTTGGTTCTAATTCTAAAGATGTTGAGTAGACTGGAATTCGAGGACCTGAGTGGTCTGGTGGGGTTGGTATAGTAAAAGAAGATCTTCAACATACTTTGGTGCTAAGCCATTCAATAATTTATAAACTAGTAAAAGTATTTTTAATTCTATTCTCTGAGCTATAGGGAACCAGTGTAAGGACTTTAGAACTGGGGTGATGTCCTCTACTTTTCTGGTTCTAGTGAGGACACAAGCAGCAGGGTTCTGGATCAACTGCAGCTGTCTGATTGACTTTTTAGGCAGACCTGCGAGGCCGCCGTTGCAGTAATCAGTCTGACTAAAAATAAACGCATGGATGAGTTTTTCGAGGTCCCGTTGCGACGTCAGTCCTTTATTCCTAGAAATGTTCTTTAGGTGATAGAAGCCTGACCTTGTTATTGCCTTTATATGATCCTGGAGGTTCAGGTCTGAGTCCATTACTACACCTAGATTTTGGGCCTGATTGGTATTTTCTAGCTGTATTTACTGAAGCTGTGTGCTGACACTTGATCATTCCTCTTTAGGTCCAAAAGTAATTACTTCTGTTTTGTTTCTGTTCAGCTGGAGAAAGTTATGGCACATCCATCCATTGATTTGCTCAATGCATTTTCTTAAGGTTTGGATTGGTTCAAACTCACCTGGTGATATCGCAATTTAGAGCTGATTATCATCTGCATAATTATGGTAGCTAATATTATTGGTTGTTATAATCTGGGCTAGTGGGAGTATGTAGCTATTAAATAAGAGGGGCCCCAGGATGGAGCCCTGGGGCACCCCACATGTGATTTCTGTTCGTTCTGATGAAAACTTTCCGATTGAAACAAGGAAGTCCCTGTCCTTTAAGTAAGACTCGAACCAGCCAAGTACTTTACCAGAGAGTCCAACCCAGCTCTCCAATCGTTCCAATAGTATATCATGATCAACAGTGTCAAATACTGCACTGATGTCCAACAGAACCAGCACTGTGGTTCTACCACAGTCTGTATTTGTGCAGATGTCAATGAAAACTTTGACGAGGGCATTCTCGGTACTGTGTCGAGCATGTCAAAGCAGTTGGTCATTGTTAGGAAGCTATTTAACTGCTGAAACACAGCTTTTTCAATTATCTTACTGATGAATGGAAGATTAGCGATTGGCCTGTAGTTCTGCATTAACATGTTGTCCAGATTATTCGTCTTTAGCAGTGGTTTAATAACTGCTGTTTTTAATGTATAGGGGAAGACAGCTTTACTCTCTCTCTCTCTCTCTGATCACTCCGTCGGCAGAGTCGGGCTCGGTCCGGCCTGCGTTAGCTGGTCTTAGCTGAAAAGTTTAACTCCATTGTCTTTAGTCTGTCGCTAAAGCAGAGGCCTACCTCATGGACGCTTTCCCCATGTGCTCCTTTAGCCAAAGCTAGTTTTATGACTCTTTCTTAGACTCCATGTGCTGTCCTCCATCTTGGCACAGAGCTGATATTTATGACTTTGTCCCACAGGCTATCTGTGACTTGGGCTCTCTGGAGTGAGGGCCCCCCTCCTTTTCTGACCCGAACCTCAGCTGTCTCACTGATTTCATTTCATGTTAATTTTGTTTAATGTTGATGTATTATTATTGTCTAAGATCTGTAGTAATTTTTGCATGCTTTAGAATAGATGGGATTTTCTATTTTCTAAATAAAGTCCCCTTAACTTAAAGAGAAGTTGTCTGGGATTACTTGGAGTGATGCGTACAATTAATGTCCACAGCGTAAGAACTTATTCCTTCACGTGTTGTTTAATTATCTCAGCCTTATCAGGCTGGTAAACATAAACATAAACTGAGACTGAACAATTTGGCTATATATATATATAAATGTTCCTGGAATCCAACAGGATGGTGCCCCTAAACTTGGTAATTTTTACATAAAATTATTATTCTTATTAATAATTGCCCTAAGCAATTATTCATAATTATTCATAGCCAAATCCTACCTATCTGCGGCACAACAGAGTTTAGGGATGAGGGGATGCAGTGGGAAGATAAACACGTTCAAAGGTTTCAACTGATCTGTCCCCGGGAAAACACTTTTTTTACAGTTGTCTCATTGTGGCTAGATATTTTAGCAGAAATGGTACTTTCAAAGTAAATACAGAAATGGTCAGATTATGCAATATCAATTACCGAGATGTCGGATATATTTAAACCTTTGCTGATAAGCAAGTCCAGAGTGTGTCCTCGATTGAGTGCTAGTTGTTTGACATGCTGGGTCAGGCCGAAGTTAGTAAGAGTGTGACTTAATGTTTTTTGCTAGTCTATCCTGGGGGTTATCAGTATGGATGTTGAAGTCCCCCACACTGATTAATTGGTCATAATCAATACATCTTACGAAAAGAAGCTCGCTGAAATCATTAAAGAAATAGTTCGCATTTTTAGACAATAAGTTGTATCCCATCCTCCCCATCAGCATATTGCATGAGCCATATCTGTGGTCACCTCCTGGTCGGAGTTCCGGCCGTTAGAAGTCTTTCAAGAAAGTAGTCCCGGCTAGTTTCAGGGGCCATCAAACTGGGCCATTTTGGTTCAGAAAACTATATGCGTTTGAAAACATGATTAATTTGCATCACAAAAAAAAAAAAAGCCAGCCAAAATTCGCAACTCATTATTACTCGGCACTATTTTCTTTCCATTCCAATCAATCCGCGCTGCGGCCAGCATCAACTGTTGCACTCCTCCCGTCAGCTGTTCCACTGTTAAATGCAGACAACATGTCTGATAACAAAACATTGATGATGAAACTAATTTTAGCGCAATGCCAGATGGATCGGATGAAGAAACTTTTTTTAGCACAACACCAAAGGGATACCTTTATGAACAGGAGTATACTGATGCCGAACTTCAGCAGAGCGATTGCTGCAAAAGCAAAGAGACAATACAAACGATTGTATGCAAGCAATTCCTCGACTGAGTTTCCCTAAATAGAAAACCGAAATTAGTTTCAGTGATGAAGTGAACTTGAATGTATTGTTTGATAACCAGCATCAATTAGAGTTGGTATATGACATGATTGAATTGACTTTGTTTTGGAAAGTGTCTTGAGACGAAGTGTTATATATTGGCACTATATAAATTAACTGAATTAAGTAAAGAAAAAGCTACACAAGCTACAACCCAAGGTAAGGTTATATTTAGCAACAGGTCACACTGTGGAAAATGAACAGAAGCAAAGCTTATCCACTATTGTGCAGGGCAGGTTATCTATAAAGATTGCAATGCAGGATGTTTGCCACCTGTGATATTCCTTTTCCTAAAAAGCCTTAAGACATGAAATAACATTACAAATACTTTTGTTCAAACTGTTATTTTCCTGTTTTGTGGTGATAAAACATAAAAAAATATATTCATGCCCGCTGCATTTTTATTTAAAGTTGCTCTGTGGAATTTCCACAGAGTGTACCATCTTGCCGTTAGAAGAACTATAGTCAGCATAATGCACACTCCTGTGACGTTCAAGCACGTGCTCAGTCTGTGCTCTACGAGGGTCAGAGGCCATTTTTGCTCTTTTTGTAGTGCTGGAAAATATTGTTATCTTCTTTGGTTTACGTGGAGTTTGTGCAGGTGTCTGGACTGGCTAGTTTAATTTATCTAGCAGCTATCTGACTGAGAACACCACCTCCTTGTGAATATGGATACATGGGTGGGTAAGTTACATCAAGGTATGCACTCTCACAAGCGCACCCTGAGGGGGTACCGACCCGAGCCGCCTCAAAATAAATTGAATTGCAACTTCTACATGCAACCGCAGCAAAAAGTACGAAATTCAATCGTATCGTCAGGACAAGAAAAAACTGACTATAGATCTTTTTAAACAAAAATTTTACATAATGCAGCTTTAACTAAATAACAGTCAAAAATATCCCAAAAATCATTAAACTACCTTATATTCTTAAGGGTAGTAGGACAGCATTTAAGGGTTTTTAGGCAGACAGTAATGCTCAGTAGTAGCAAAGAATGGACACCAACTATTAAACCTTAATCAACTTTCCAAATTACTTTAATCGCAAAACAAATAGACATCTGGAACAAAACTATAAAGACACTTGCAGTGGAAGTTTCATGGAGTGTTTTCTCCCAGATCTACTCTAAACTTCTCAGGAAGGTTATTATGTAGCCTGATGTGTCACAAACACAATGTCAGGATGGTGATTTGAGTCAGGAAACCTTGAAACATCTGGATTACCCCCATCTCCCTACCCCTCCTGTGATAGGTTGACAGCCGGACTGGGAGAAGATGTCAGACCTGAGTGACACACAGGTGCATGGCCTCTTGCCTGTCCCAAGCCACATGGACGGGATAACTCATTAATCAGAAGACTCTGTCTGTCCAGGGGGTGCTACTGCCACCAAGTGTTGTCCTCCACAGCTCTCACATGCAAACATATTGTACCCTGTGATGCATAACGTATGGTAATTGACATTTCTCCCGTTGATTTCTGTTATACCCTCAGCTTGGAACGCTCTGGTAATTGGCATAAATGACCACAACTGACGAATACTAATAAAGTCTGATGCACCAAACAGGTTATATGGTCTCTTTCTTGTATTTGGCACAAAACAAGAAGCACTGGACAGTATATCATCATTAGAGAGCTGCTGTACATGAGAGGGGGGCAGTGACAAAGAGATACTTGTCATGTTGTCTTGGGTAAGCTCTCTTTAAT
>OY747714.1:32563040-32758040 GCA_963556495.2 Valencia hispanica
TAAATCTGACAAATTTCAATAGGGAACATTTTTATTTCACTATACTTACTTGGTTTATTGTGAAAAATATTTGTCCCTATCGCTTTTTCATGAAAAACATTAAGCTAATAACTCTTAGCTTAGATTAAAAACAGTAGGTACACAGTCAGTTTTTTACAAGATTTGTTACAATAAATGTTTAAGTCGTACTATGAGTTCGATTAAATTTGGGTCTACTCTTGGATGATGTGTTCAGGGTGATGTGCAGTAATGCTTTTCATCCCCCCCAAAAATTGGTCTTATCTGAAGAAAACACAATTTTTCACATGTTTGCTGTGAGTCCTACAGGCCTTGTGCAAAACTCTAACAAGCATTTTTGGGACTTTATGTGAACCATAGCTTTCTTGCCACTTTCCCAGAAAGACTAGATTTTTGAAGTGTACAACTAATACTTATGTCAACAGATTCTCCCACTTAAGCTGTAGATCTCTGCAGCTCCTCCACATACACCTGTTGGCTGTGCTCTCCATGCCCATGTCTAGAAAAGTCTGCAATTTTGCCATACTCTTTCTATTCTTAGATAATGGATCGAACAGTGCTCTGTGGATTTCTACGAAGATTAAATTACAAAAAGTTGAGCTAGACTTTATTTAGCAGTATCATTTTTGAGCGGGTATTGTTTCCCTTCTGACTAATAATTAGGCACTGTTGGTTAATAACATCAAATCCAATAAAAAGCATGTCAAGTTTCATTGTAGCATAAGAATACCTTTGCGAGGTGCAAGCTTATGGTTTTATATTTACTTTATGATTGTTCCGATATTTTTCAGTTATTGTAAGACCCACCTACATTTATAATTTGTTTTTTGAATGTGTCAAAATGCTGTTTTTTGTAGTCATTGGAACTGGATTAGAAGCAGTGAGTTGTAGTCTCTTTTTTTTTTTTAAGTATGCATAGTTTCAGTTTTTTATCTAACTATCAGTAAGGAAATAGTACTTTCCCAGAACGTGGAATCTCTAAGAATTTCCTCTTTGAATCAATGGCTTAGTTCCAGTAAGCCTGATGTATAATACAGACAGCAGCACAGCACCGAGGTCCAGAAAACCTAGGATCTCCTGAATGCTGGTCTGTTGCTCCCTGGAACTGTAAAAACCTGCCTCAAAGCATGCACAATAGGCCAATTGTTCAGTTTCTGTACGATCATCTGTAAACAGCTCGGCTTTTACCCTGTCAGACAATAAGATGAAGGACATGCGAGTGACCGAGCCAGAAGACATTACGCATGTGAAGTTTTACCACAGAGGCTAACAGTCCCCCACCCCCCACACATGAAACCCCTTTTTGACTATTGTTTTGTGTGATTTGTCTGGTGGGTAGCTGGAGTTACATCACTGGCCATGCTAAATTTGTGAAGCTGCCAGCCAGATGATGCAAAGGAAAAAGAGGTGCGGGCAGAAGGTGGGTGTGGGAATTTTAAGCTGCACAGGAGTCTCGAACCTCAGCAACCTGTGTTCACTCAATGTTCACCCCGGTGACACAGACAGGGGCTCTGAGAGATGGAAGGGGATGGAAGTGGATCTGTATTTTATCACTGCACAGTGGCAACCTCTGGGGAAGATATTCTTTTTTAGTAGTTTGAAAAGCACAGACAATTTTTTTTAAAATTTTTCCAAACTTATTCTACTAATAGATTTATGGCACCCTTGGCTGTTCTACTTCAAAACAGGAATCTGCATTAGAAGATGTCTCAATTTCTTCCTAACAGCTGTCTGAAAGCTGTAAAGAATCCAGCTTATCTGTATTAATCTATTTAAAACCCAGTTTCTTTTTGCCATCTAGCTTTTTTCATACCCTGTGCTACAGGGCTTAAAATTGTGATTGACAATGCAATTTCATTGTGGGCATTATTGCACACATTATTGCAAAGGCTTACTTGGATGTAAAATTTATAGTCTGTAATATTTTGAGGTGCCACGTATTCAGTAATATATTTGGCTATTTGAACAAGCTTACAATAATACCACACCTGATAATGATCCTTTACATTAGCTAATGTCAGCATACGACCTAGTAGATAATGTTTTCTGTTCATTACATGTTAATTTTAGCCAATATTGGCATTTTAGCTAATCCATATAAGATTATATTATCATATCAGTTAGAGTTAGTGTATCTTACCTAACATGTTGGCACGTTAGCCATGTTAGCATTTTAAGTATTATTTTTTAACATTTTTAATATTAATCTCTGCTCAGACTTCAATGCATTTTTGATATTACAGTGGACCAGCAGTTTTCGTTGGGGTTAAGGACCACGGCCACCCGCGAATAGTTAAAATCCGTGAATACTTGAGACCACCTCCAAAAGCACTTAGAACTGCCTATTCTAATGGTCTGAACACCAAACATACCAAAATGTGCATTAATACACACAGTAGAAACTGTCTTAGCACTACTACTAGATGCTAATATCTACAGTATTTCTTATCTTCACTCTTAGGGGTCCAACCAATCAGTGCCAAGGAAAATAATTAGGGCTCCTGGATTGGCTCCTTTGCAAATGCCAGCTAGTTGGATGTGAAGTAGCATTGAACATAGGTATTTCAGCTTCCCAAGCTGAATTTTATTTGAAATAGTTTTGGTATGCTGTATAAAAAAAAACAACTAATTTTAAAAGTTTGGAATTATGTTTCACAGAAAAGTCCACAAATAGGTGAATCCACAAAGATCTACATTACATCCAAAACTTCAGATTCTAACACAATGCTTCTAGTGTACCTTTCAGTCTTTCAAACAAGTGTTAAAATGTTTGATTTAAATTTTTTTAGAAGATTGGCAATCAAATTCAGCATAAATTATTAACACTGCATTTGTGTTTTTTGGTTCTTCATTATAGTGCATCTGGCAAAAAAATTCATAAAAGCGAATTAGGTCACCTGACATTGCCAGATACACTTTTATTTATCTTCTTCATGTTTGTCCTTGAAAATCCTTTTTTCCCTGTCTTTTTACCTGATGGTTCAGTAACGCAAAACCTCTACAAGCTCTTAGCTTCCGGACTGCTTCAAAGACTCCTTTTAAGGGCAAGAGAACAGTGATGGGTGACATCCTGAGTGCATTTAGAGGAAGCAAAATAGACAGGTGCTTCCCATGTTAAAGAGAAAAAAAAGGACACTAGAGACCTGAGAGGAGGTTAGATGCTCTAGATGAGGTCACAAGCTGTTTTGACTTCACCACTCGACTTTTCTGAATGCTTTGGCAGGTGGCGACAGCTGCTTGTGTAAGGGGGGTTTCTGTTTGGTTTTGAGTCTTCAAGTGGCAGATTATAAATAAAGACTAGTGTGTTTTTACCCGGTAGTTCTACTACTTCACACAAATTATTCTATAACATCTTGAAGTGTAATCAAGAACTGTATTTTTTTAGTTACACTAAGGTCTATGTACTAATAATTCAACTGATAAAAATGAGGCACACAAACAGCTTAAAATTACATATACTAACTACAGGTCCCCTATGAACTACTACCAGAGCTGAAAGGGCACATTTTATCAATAAGAGATGAATTGCTCAAAGTTTCACCCAAAGGTTGAAAGGTCTCTAATACTATTACATCTGTGTTTGGATAAGTTCTTTAACGCTGGCTAGTTACAAGTCCAGTGATAAAACCCACCCCCTCATGTGAGATGTCTGCCTTAACAGCATTCCATTAGCCATTCAATGCGTCAGTCATCAGAATTCTGCACCGCTATTGGTTCGAATTACACATGGAAGCATGATGAACTGACTTTTCACCCATCAGCTATTGGTTGAAGATTTGTCACAGTAGAAAGGAAGAAAGTATGACAACAGATAAACTAGTAGACAAGAGGATCTGATGAAGATTAACCAAACTAACAGGCTTCTAAATGGAGGTGATTGGTGGAACCAGGACCAGGTGAGCCTCATCCTCAGAAAATTGCAGCAGTGAGGGGAAATAACTGGCTAGTGACAGAAAAATAAAAACAACACAAGTAGGCCCAATCAAAAAGCTGAATAATGATCAAAGAAAACAGGGCTAAATATTATAAGCTAAATAGCAGACAACACAAAACCAAAGCTCCAAAGACAACCCTTTTATTAATGATTATTTAATAGTCCACATTCAGAGTTGAACAAATTAATCTCTTTAGGCAAGGCAAGGCAAGTTTATTTGTATAGCACAATTCATGTTACAAGACAATTCAAAGTGCTTTACATAAAACATCAAAAGCATTACAGCACGGTGCAGAAAAAGCAAAGGTACAGGAATAAAAACCATGAATTAAAATGAGAAAAAAAAATCTTAAAAGAATCTTAAAAGAATCCGTGCAGATTTAAAACTTAGAATAAAAATCTAATCAAAAGCAGCTGAGAACAGGTGGGTCTTTAACCTGGATTTAAATAAACTGAGTGTTTCAGCTTTCTGGGAGTTTGTTCCAGACATGTGGAGCATAGAAGCTGAACGCAGCTTCTCCATGTCTGGTTCTGACTCTGGGAATTGATAAAAGAGCGGATCCAGATGACCTGAGGGGTCGAGTAGGTTCATACTGGGGGTCAGGAGATCACCGATGTATTTTGGTCCTAAACCATTCTGAGCTTTATAGACCAGCAGCAGAACTTTGAAGTCTATCCTCTGACAAACAGGCAGCCAGTGTAAAGACCTCAGAGCTGGACTGATGTGGTCCACTTTTTGGTTTTAATGAGAACTCGAGCAGCAGAGTTCTGGATGAGCTGCAGTTTCCTAATTGATTTTTTGGGTAGACCTGTAAAGACGCTGTTACAATAATCAAGCCGATTAAAGATGAATGCATGGACTAGTTTTTCCAGGTCCTGCTGAGACATCAGATCTTTTATCCTTGATATATTCTTAAGGTGATAGTAGGCATATTTTGTGATTGCCTTAATGTGTTTTTCAAAGTTTAGGTCTGAGTCCATCACTATACCCAGATTTCTGACTCGGTTGGTGGTTTTTAGGTATATGGACTGAAGCCCTGTGGTGACCTTCAATCTTTTCTCTTTAGCTCCAAAGACAATTACCTCCGTTTTGTTTTTGTTCAACTGCAGAAAATTGTGGCACATCCAGTCATTAATTTCCTCAATGCATTTGCCAAGAGCCTGTACAGGCCCTTGGTCTTCTGGTGACATTCTAATATATATCTGTGTGTCATCTGCGTAGCTATGGTAACTTATATTGTTGTTATTTATTACCTGTGCCAGTGGGAGCATATAGATGTTAAACAGAAGAGGTCCCAGGATGGAACCCTGGGGAACCACACATGTAATTCCCGTCTGCTCAGATGTAAAGTTACTTATTGACACAAAGTACTTCCTGTTATCTAAGTACATTTTGAACCAGTTTAGTACAGTGCCAGAGAGACCCACCCAGTCGTTTGAGTAAAATAATGTGGTTAACTGTATCAAATGCAGCACTGAGATCCAGTAAAACCAACACTGACATTTTTCCACTGTCAGTATTCAAACGGATGTCATTGATGACTTTGGTCAGAGCAGTCTCAGTGCTGTGTTGCTGTCTAAAACCTGACTGAAAGACGTCATAGCAGTTGCTTTGTCTTAAGAAGTCATTTAGCTGATGAAAAACAGCCTTTTCAATGATCTTACTTAAAAATGGAAGATTGGAGATGGGCCTGTAGTTGTTCATTTTTGTCTTGTCCAGATTGTCTCTTTTCAGCAGGGGTTTAATTACAGCTGTTTTCAGGGGCTCTGGGAAAACACCCGACATTAAAGATGAGTTCCCAATCTGTAACAGATCTGACTCCAAGATCTTTGAGACCTTTTTGAAAAAGCCTGTAGGCAGGATGTCTAAGCAGCAAGAGGAGGAGTTCAGTTGACGTAAGATGTCCTCCAGATCTTTGCTGTTTATGAGATAAAACTGTTTCATGGTGTTTAAACAGATTTTCCGTGGACACTGTACATAACCTGAACCTGGCGTTAATGAACCAACCGCTTGTCTAATATTTTGGATTTTGTCTGTGAAGAATTTGGCAAAGTCATTGCAGGCCTTGGTGGAATAGAGTTCAGGTGCTACTGACACAGGAGAGTTTGTTAGCCTGTCGACAACAGCAAATAATGTGCGAGCACTATGACTATTTCTGGTGATGATGTCAGAAAAATATGACTTCCTTGCATTCCTCAGTTGTAAGTTATAAGATTGAAGTTTCTCTTTATAGATGTAATAATGAACCTGAAGTTTTGTTTTTCTCCATCTGCGCTTGGCTTTCCGACACTCCCTTTTTTCATTTCTCACCAGTGTGGAATTTCTCCATGGAGACTTTTTCCTTCCAGAGATAACCTTCACCTGAATTGGCCAGCAAACACTCTAGATCAGTGCAGTTTAGCAAAAGCCTGTTAATCAGACACCAATTGAAGTCAGGTGTGCTGAAACAGGGGAAACACCTAAAACATGCAGGGCAGTGCCTTGAGGACCAGGGTTTGGTAAACACTGCAGTCTAGATCTCCATCCAACAGATAATTTATCCCAGGGAAAACAAAACCAAAAGAACTAGTCAACGACAAGGCTCTATCCGTGCCTCAAAAAACTCAAGCTGCTATAAAAACCCATGGAAGGTGCAACAACGTACCAACAGTGATGGTTCTTGATATTATTTATATCACATTATTTCCCAAATGTGATCAGATTTCTTTACACTAATTACATTGTTCTAAAAATGCCTGTATAGACACATTTCCATTATCGGAACTTCAAGGTAACTTCCATCCATCGGAATAAATCTGTTGGCCCACTCCTCTCAGCCGTCATGTCTCCATACAAAATCGTCCTTTTAAGGAATTAGCTAAGATGTCTGCATATCACAACCACTTCGGCAGTGATCAGCACCAAAAGATGCCCGCAGCTGCAAAGAAGAACAAGAGATCTACATGAAGAAGAAGCCCTTTTTCTGTTTGCCATGTTGTTATACATTGCTTCACCAGCAACACTTCTTATTTTATAACGCTGGTTGTTTGTCTTTTGTTTTGTCCATTCAATTCTCTCTGAAATACAACAAATCAACATGACTTAAACACAGCCCCCACTCAGCGACTCTACCAGGCCATTTCCAAGTACATACCCCAAGACTGGAACTCGGTTGGTTCCTTAAAAAAGGCCCTGTCAGGCTGGCCCGGTGTAGTGGAGAGGAGCATACCTTGAAGTTCCAGTAAAATTACCTTGAAATTCTGATAATGGAAGTGTGCCTTATTCTTATGTTTTGGAGAATTTTAAAGACAGCACAGTCTCAACACAGTAAGGCCACCAACATCTTTTTCTCCAGGAAGAATTGGTTGTGTGTTTTAATTTTTGGCTTGATGTGTTAGGATGCAGGGTTTCTTTTACAGTTTCTGACCAAGACAAGGATGGAAGCTAATAGATGGGTTGATAAGGAGAAGAACCTGCATGGCCATCCAGTGAGAAAGCAGTTGTCCGAGCAAGAAAGCACGGAATGTGGTGTGCTCTGAGATGAACGCTGAACAGCAGACCAGTTAGCTTGGCATGACCTTAGAGCTGACCTGCATGAAACAACTACAACACTGTTGTATCTTGCTAATGTTCCTCCCTTAGATAAAAGCACCTTTTTTACACTGCTACTTGAGGGATGCAGTTTCATTTCATCATATATTTTTTATACATGTCAAATGACAAACAAATTACTTGTTATTTCTAATCAGTTAACAGTAACTCAAGTTTTAAAAGAACTGCACCCGAAACTATTTCCTGAATATAGCGTCTCGATTTTCCTCCTGTTCTCTCCTCAAAGAAACACCAGAGGGGTTAGAATGGAAGAAATTATCTTAAAAAGGCAAATGACGGTCAGTAGGGTTGTAAATAGTTTGCAGAGCAGTCTGCTTTAGAAATGTGAAAGACAAACAGCAGAAGAGCAACACCTTGAAGAAAAGGTGATTTACAAGCACAGAAATATAACAAAACATTTTTGTCATATAAATCATCAAACTCAACTATGACTAATCAACTAAAATTAAATAAAAAATGATAATTTTTTTGGCATCCAAGGCTTGAAGTCTTTCAATTTAAGCAATAAAACAACAAACACACTGCCTTGAACAACCCTAAAAGTAAAGTATAGAAGGAAATCTGACAGGGTTGTTAGCTGATCTTAAGTGAAACTGTACTATATCTGGAATGACTTTAAATAAATTCTGGCAAACTGTGAGTAAATTGTCAGTAAAGATTATGACTGTGCCTTTTTGCACAGGAAACCAATTAGAGTTACTATTTTAACACCGATATCGCAGGCTTGATTAAATCCAGGAATGTGAATCAATTACCAATACAGGGCAAACCACCAAAGACGTTTTCTCACATTTAAAGGAGCAGCTCCTGCCTTTCATCAAGACTGGAGTGCCCCTTAGCAGTGATGATTGGGAAGTCACTGCAGCTGAAGAGAACAAGCTTGTCTTTGTCAGTTGGCCATGCATATGTTTTGAATTACCGCTAATATTTTTTCAAGTTGCAACTGTTATTTCTGGATAATAAAATATACAGTTTGAAGAAGGCTTTTTTTGTATCATAAAGCACAAACTTTAAATAAACAATAAAAAAATAAGACAGGACATGCTGAATGTGATGCAATCCTTTAAACTGAAAAACAAATCCTCATTGGTGGAGTAATTGTTTGTTTGTTTACACAATAGAAGAGCCTCTGCACTCTCTGAGTCTGCCACCCATAACAAATAGGACACAGGGGATTTATATGTGGAAGTCTGGTAAGGGAGGAAATAATCATTACGACCCCACGTCAGCCTCTAAGAAGGGCTGGGATTGTAAATAAGAAGGTTAGAGCAGAGCTGCTGATTGACAAGAAGGGATACAATGCCTTGGGAAAATATTCATACCCTTTTTCACATTTTGTCACTTTCACAACCGCAAACCGCTTTGTATTTCGATCAGATTTCATGGGATAGAACAAAACGCAGTGCACATTTTGTGGAGGGGGAAAGTGACAGATGTCCACTATTCCTTGCAAAATGGCTCAAGGTTAGTCAGAGTGGATGTAGAGCACCTCTGATGATCAATCTTAATGTTTAGCCATGAATGTATGACTGAAATTGGGTCTGGACTGTGACTAGATCATTCTAACACATAAATCTGCTTTTATCTTACCCGTTCTATTGTAGCTCTGGCCGTTTGCAGAATTGTTATTCCACTGCCAGATGAACCTCCAAACCAGTCTCAACTCCGTCACAGCCTCTAACCGGTTTATCTGCAGGATTGCCATGTATTTACCTCCCATCACCTTTTGATCAACTCTGACCAGCTTCTCTGTCCAAGGCAAGGCAAGGCAAGGCAATTTTATTTGTCTAGCACACTTTCAACAGCAGGGCAATTCAAGGTGCTTTACATGATTTGGTGATTAAAAAAAACAAAAAAAAACAATGGAAATTAAAAGAACCACACATTACACATGATACACAATAAAGCAAGAGAAAGATAAAAAAAAAGCAAGAGAGCATGAACATATTTCATACATATGACATCATGCATTTACTCGAAGGCAATTCTAAACAGATGGGTTTTTAGTCTCGATTTAAAGCAGTTCAGAGTTTCAGCAGCTCTACACTCGTCAGGAAGTCTGTTCCAGATAAGGGGAGCATAGAAACTGAAAGCTGCTTCTCCATGTTTGGTTCTGAGTCTAGGGATGTTTAGTAGGCTAGAGTTAGAGGACCTGAGTGGTCTTGGTGTTGGTACCATGACAACAGGACTTCAACATATTTTGGTGCTAAGCCATGTAATGATTTATAAACTAGTAGGAGTATTTTGAAGTCTATTCTCTGAGCTACAGGGAGCCAGTGTAAGGACCAGTACTCCAATAGAGAGATGTGTGCTTCGGGCGATGTGCAGTTGATTTTTTGCCATACACTCCGTTTTGCATATGAGCCAAAAAATTACATTTTGGTCTGACTAGAGCCCTTTCTTCCACATGTTTGATCTGTTCCCTACATACAAATTTGTGTCTTCATGTCTTCCTACCGCTCGTCCATAAAGGTCAGGTTTGTGGTGCGCGCAGCTAATAGTTGTTTTGTCAACAATATCTCCCACCTGAGCTGTAGATCTCTGCATTTCCTCCTGAGTTATGCTGTGGAAGCTAATCTAATCTTTTTTAATCTTCTCCAAAACTTTACCCTGAGCTGTCTGCTGTGGTCCCTCCTCTCCATGATGCTGCTAGTTAACTAATCTTCTCTAACAAACCTCTGAGGCCTTCACATAGCAGCTGAATTTAAAGTGACATAAAAACATCTAGACAGCTGAACTCACTCTACTATAATCTGCTTTGTGTTGGTGTATCAAATGAATTCCCCCCAAAATACATTAGAGGTTTGAGTTGCAAGGAGATGACAAAATGTGAAAAAAGTTCAAGGGATATGAATACATGACAGAAAGGGACAGAAGACAGATTTTTTTGCAATGTCCAAAGACTTAATTTTCTGTATTTTAATATTTTCTAGGAACAAGATAAGCAACTGCATGTGCACCATGGTGATGGTGCAAGCAGCACAGAAATGTGGCCGACTTTTGTGCTCTTGTCTCTGTAAGGGGAAAAAAACAAACAGCGAGGCCATAAATCTGTCTTGAGCAGAGAATAGAGGAAGCAGCTCTGATAAAGCACTGCATTAATGACCGCTTCCTGATTAAATGTTAACTAATTTGTTAATTACAACCTCCTGCTGCCTACTACTTTTTCATTTTCCTGGAGTGCATTTTCAGTGATTTCCCTTTTAATCCCCCTTAAACCCTGTGCCATCAATTTCACAGAAAGTAGAGAAAAACACAGCACTGCATGAAGAAAGTGTTACAGAGCTAAATATAAAGTTTCAAATTGCAAGATGTTTTAAAAATCAAGAAAAGACAACAGGTGACCAAGTAAACAGAAATACCTTTGGGAGCATACATTCAATCAAAGCCTCGTTAAATGTCTAACAAAGAATAAAAGGGTCCTAATTTGCCCACTGCAATGATGTGATAATTACAGCAAGAAAAATGTTATTGTACTGCTAGGCTGTGATCAGAAAGGAGAGAGCACTGAATAATTGTAGGCCCCGCTCCTTCACTCACCCAAACACACACCAATAACGCTCAAAGGAAGTGTAGTGGTTAATTGGAGAACAGACGTGTGTTTACTCTGCAAAGTGAGAAGGAGGTTGGGGAAATTATCGACAGACAGGTCTGCTGGAGTGCAGTCTGGCCTCAAGCACCCAGCTGCTGGCCCAGGGACTTACACGGGCGTCTACTTTAAATTCAGAGTAGTTTGCCCATAATTAGGGTGGTGGTTGAGCAACCATTAATCATACTGAGAATAGGGAGGAAATGGGAATATTCCAAAAAGTTCAAGCACTATCAAAAAAAAACTGTTTAAATATTTAATTTTGCAGCCAATCAGCATAGATATGCATATAAAAACACAAATACATATATGAGTGGCAGGGGAAAGATCCACAAAGTGATGCAGCCTTAAAAAAACCGATTGCTTTCTGTTTGGTAGGCAGTGATTTTAAAAGGAAAATATATAAAATGTTTAATTTCAATATAAATGAATAACTAAGGTTAAGTCACAGTAAAAAGGTATTAGCTCTACCATATTAACTTCCAAAGATGATCAAAAACTGCTGGTATCTTTATAATACTTTCCCCAAGGAGCTTGACGTTCAATCTTTCATAGCAGTGTTTAACACCAACAATACCTTAGCCTCTCTGAAGGTCTTTCAAAGAAATTTGTCACAATTTTTCTTTTCTCGCACTCGCTCATTCAGAAATCCATCCAATACCTGACACAGGACCTGATAAATGCATCTTTTAGCTGATTATGCAAACTGTCTTTGTGAGAGACTGTTAAACATTCATAAAAAATGGAGGCAAGTGTTGATACACTAAATATTATGAAACTAATAATGACAGAAAAACTTAGAGAAAAGCCATGTTTAGAAGTAAATCAGTAATGTGAATTTGCATAAATGGGTGCATGAACAATAGACTGAGACAAGTGTATGCACCAAACAAAGAAAATGAGAAGAGCTTCCTCAAAACCAAGGAGAGGTGGGGCGTTTATTAGCTGGAGACACCGGGTCAACAGATTTCTTAAAGTAGTACTGTAACATAGATCTACAACAACTAGACAGTATTGACTGCCACACTGCTGGTAACAATTAGCCTATAGATCCCATTTTAAATTGTGATTTTCCTTAGTTACTAATTAATCACTTGAATTCAGGTATTTGTTTACACTAAACAATTAATATGTCAGAGTTGGGTTGAGCAACAAACCAGAATATCAATAACATAATCAGGTAATGGACATATAATTACAGATTTAGGGAGAAATCCTCTGACTTTTAGCTTGATTGGTTCTGACTGCTGACCGAGTAGTTGGAAACTCAAATGATCCTGTCTTTTTCTGATCTAAACAGTTTGAAACAGATTGGGCTGATAGAAGCACCGTTCTATGTGGATGTTCTTAGGGTGGGAAAAAGATATAAAGCTAACAATTTTCAGTTTCAGTTAATCGTTTAAAAACCAAGTAATAGGAAGCCCAAACATGTCAGAAGTTATTAAAAATGACCCTGTCTGTGGTCCCTTCAAGCTGCGAAAGAGAACGAGAACAGTGGATAGCAATAAAACTGAACACAGTACAGCAAAGTTGCTGTTTTGTGTTTTTTTAACTTTTTGCTTCTGCCTGTTATGGAACAAGCTAGAACTGGAAATGGTGGCAGCCATTGAAAAGCACAGAGTTAACGAAAGGATCTAAGGTTTACACACAGAAACACATTTTTATTCAAACTGTTGTTAACCATGCTAACCACAATATCTGCTAACATTAAGTGCTAATGGCAGTTTAAAGCGTCAACTCCATAACTATTTTGTGTTTGTTTAAATTAGTAATACTATGTTTTACAGCGACTGATTTCTCACACAGTGTAGATGAAAGACGACTTTAAAAAACATTCACATCTTTTTTCAGTTGTTCTTATTTTAAGAGTGCTAATCAGTTGCAGCACCCAAAGGCCACAAAGAGGAGTTTGCCTTTATATTTCTAAAAGTGTCACAGTCTACATTTACCCAATAAGTGGGCCATTGTTAGCCTGATTGACACTAACAGAAGGGAGCCAAAGCAAGTATGTAACCTTCAGATAACTCTGAGGTGACCCTTTTGACCGTCAGGCAGGCCGCAACAGAAAGTCCAACCACTCACACTATGGCCAAAATGGAGAGAAATGCAAACAGTGCATCAAAGTGCCTGATGCCGCCTGCTTTTATAGAATCTATACAGGACTCTGAATGTTATTAAGCAGGTTGGGTGCATTATATCCATCCTGCATTAGTGCACAACAGCTAAATGCAGGGTTGAACATCAATGAAAATAGTCGAAAAAAGAGGAAATGCTGAGCTGAATAAAATGCAGCAGATATCAGACAGCTAAGCAGGGTTGGGAAAATGTTTTCGACACAAGAGGCGAGTACGCTCTGACCCTTTTTAAAGCAGGCTGCTGATGCATGAAAAGATATCCACTGAGAGGTGGCGGCACATTGGCGATTTATAACTCTGGACTCCTACGGTACGGATTGCAAAACTAGCTCCTGTCTCGAAGTGACGGCTTAGAAATGATTTGCATGCAACTTCAATGGTACTAAGTGAACTAATATTCCCCCAATGGATGAGAAGTCAAATTTAATTCCAACTAGTTGAAAAAGGCTTTTAGACTTTATGATGCACTGCTGAAAATAAAGTGATTGATGAAAGAAGCAGTAAAACCCACCAGGAACTATTTTAGTGTCTCTTAGTAAAGACAGGAGACCCCAAAAATGTAGGTAGCTGAATTTAAGAAAACAATCGTACTAATACAGATCAACATTTTTACAACAGTCAACATATGACTACTCTGAAAAAAATTTTTATTCATTACTATTAAACCGTTACACTTCAGCCTCGTTACCCGCTGACTTATGTGACTCATGCCAAACATATTAGCTCTTTGTAAGAAAAAGAGAGAAGCAGTTCCAAGTTTCCGTCGCCAACATGACAGCACCGCTGAAGCTTTCTGGATCACCCTGCAACTTCACATTAGTAATTGTCTTTAAAAAAAATCAGCTGAATTTTAATTGGCACCTCTGAAGCTGCTTGCTGAAATGTCAGGACAGTTTTTTGAAACAGCTGCTGGTGCAAACCATTTGAAGGATCTGTAAAAAATCAGCACCATTACGGCTTTATTTTCTCTGTCAAGGTTTGCAACCAAATTAATTTTGAGATGCATAATTGCTTTATAGGGAGGTTTATGACTGTTGATGGTGGCTCGAAAAATAGTTTTTTTAGTGACGTGCCCAAAAGTTCACAGAACAGGGCCTCCACATCTACTGGCACCCCTGGTAAAGACATGAATGAGGCCTTGAAATAAAGCCATCTTGTATAGCAGTGGAATTAACTCAAACTAAGGAAAAAATGTCCATGTCAAGAAATAATTGCTTTAAACAAAACAACCAGTTCAACAACCATCGACATCATAAATCGACACGTAAATTCCAATAAATTTTATCTATATTAAGTACTATTACTGTAAGTTGATCCAAGTATCCAGGAACTACTATTTATTAATGACTTCCAGACTTCCAAGGGTATAAATATGATGTGACATGGACACTCTTAAGGTCACTTTTCAAAAATGGGAAAGACAGGAGAGCATGGCATTCAAGTAATGCTGATGTGTGCTGGTCTTCATAAGCTAGGGAATATCTGCAAGAAAGCAGCCCCTTGTTTTAATTTTCTAATATTTACAGTAAGAGCACTAACTACATCATTTAAAGCAATTCAAGTTGGGAGGCATATTGGAAAAGGCTTTTTCTGCCCTACCATCACAAATGTAGATGAGTAGAATTTGCCCTACTTTAGTGGAAGTATATGCTTTTCTAATATGAGACATAACTTTAGCTTTTGATTGGTTTGGAGTAAAGCAAAGAAAAAAAATGTGTGGAAAAGCCTTTAATGCCCATTGGTATGTAGGGTAGAGGATCAGTGATGCTGTGGGCCTGATTCTCTTCTAATGGCCATGGGAACCATGTTAGAGTGCAATGTATCATTGACTCAGGATATTTTAAATAGAAATCTGTTGGTTTCTGCCAGAACACTGAAAAAGGGTCATCTTTAGGTAGTGCAATCCAGAACAAATGGCGGAATGAACACAGAAGCGAAACTAACACAAGTGAGGTCTCAGAACACAGGACTCTGGATGATCAAGAAAGATTGTGCCAAGAACAATAGTTCCTCTCTTGTGAGACAGTATATAAAAAGTGCTGTCATGTTAGTGAAAGAGTCATACAAAGTATTAACAGCAGGGGTAGGAAATAACTGTGGAGGATGTGGTATATCTTCTCTGATATCCAAAGCATCCTTTTGCCCAGGTCAGCATCTGGGCTAGATTCATCAAAGCATTTGCTCCAGTGTACAAACAACTGTAATGGCCAAAAGGACTGATAAACAGCCTGCATGACATAAATAAACAAACCAAACAAGAATACAAAAATCCAAACTGGTGTCCCTATTTTTAAACCCAGATGCTTTGCGGCCAGAAAAACCCAAGCCTTTAATGAGACTTAATGACAGGAGTTGGAAAACAGTCAATTTGTTTTCTTCAGAGCTTTGGCTCTTTCTGCGGTCGCACACAGGAACAGAAAAGGGGACGAATCAGTTAACAAACTTTCTGGGGCTCCTTGAGGAGCATGGATTTAATTTTCCACATAAAGGCCCTTCTTCCATAACATGTATTTATGTTAAGTCAGAGAGATTCGATATCAACTTTTAACCTAAGCAGATCGAGCCCAAAATGTCACAGATACACCACGGTTATTAGAGTTTGGAGTGCAAGAACAATCTTGTGTTGAGTCAAAGTTGTTGCCAAACCCAAGAAATTATTTTCTGCAATTTTCAAGAGAAAATTTAGAAAAATTTAGAAAAAGATTAATCACTCAGATATGCTCAAGCAAGAGTACCTGTTGACAAAAGCCATCTGTCTGTCTTTATCAGAAATTTTATTTTACATTACATGTTACTTAACAAACCAATAATTTCAATTAATTTCCTTGATTCTCTCAAATGTATTTGGAGAAAATTATCTTGCACTCCAGTTTAAAACCTGAACATCTGTTGAAAATCAGAGTTTGGAGGGCTTACTTTGTTCATTTCTTTTCCCGTCATTATTCCATTATGGAAGGGATGAAGGACTCTTATCCTCCTGAAGACACTGTAATTACAGCTGATGAAAATGAAACGCTTTCCTTTCACATGCCTCTTACATCTCTGACATGTTTTGGCATTCGGAAAAACGAACAGAATCTCTGCAGAGATACCCACAAATCTCACAGGAAAGTGCAAATAACGGGAACAAAAGGACTGATTTGCAGGGGATGAGGTAACCAGAAAGGGCCTGGGGAATCCAAGCTACCACAGATATGAAAAGATGGGATTCCTCATCAACAGCTTTAGATTTTCTAGGATCAAGCAGATGCTGCAGAGCTGAAGGACAGGTCCTTCCAGACTAATTGTTTAGACAAAGCAGAATCCACTAGGCAGCAATGAGCTGACAATGAGCACATGTGATGCCAATCATAAGTGCCAAAGGATGCAGGCAGTGCAATCTCAGCTCAAGAATGAACAGGCAGCCTCGGCGTCAGGCTGTTCTCCAACAAACCCATGTTATTTGGCTGTTAACAGGTCCCCAGCTGGCGTCTGAAGTGTGCTGTATGTGCTAGCATGCCAATGGTTAGGTCTGCGGATGTTAACGGCCATGTGTGAAGCATGGATGTTGGCTTAAAAGCACCCAGAGGCCCCCTGAGCGCAGGCTGCCACCAGAGAAAAAGGCAACAGCGAGCATTTATTTAGACAGCTTGTGTCTGCGACAGGAGGAATGCAGACCACAAGCTCCAGGCCTGAAGTGACTGAGGGCTCGTTTGGACACAAAAGGCACTGGGCAGGGATTGGGTTACGACCAGATTAGAGTCTGGGAATGGTAGCGGCAATGCTACTTGGCTGGTGGGTTCTTTAATAGGAGTTTTCTTCAGGGGGTAGAAGAACAACATACTGATCCCTAAGAAAGGAGCAAAAGGATAACTTACACAAGCTTATTAGCAACACGGAGAGGAATCCATCGCTTTTCAAAAGACTTGTCTAAAGCCTTTTGTCATTGCTCATTTCTTTATATTTTGCATTAAAGCATTTGTTGTTTAAAGAAAGAGACCCTAGTGCTCTAAATAGCTAATAGTCTATTTCCAAACTGTCTTTTAGTCAAACTTCTAGAAACTTTTTCTTTTATTAAACCTCAATGATTTCTTCGTAATATTAGCTTCTAATCTCATTTCAGCATTAAAAAGGCTAAATTACAAGCAACATTGGACAGAAGGTTTTATTGATGCTGAAGGATATGATGCTGTAAATAACAAATTGCTGAAACAGAGACTTACTCATACGGGCCTGTCTGATCTCACTGTTGGTATGAGAGTTACTCAGTCAGATAGCTTCGCTTCCAGTTACACACTGGTGTCCCTCAGGGATCTGCCCAAGGACCACTTCTCTTCATGCTCAATATCAATATTGTTGATAGTAAGTTTACCACCAAAAAAATAGATTTTTAAGCTGATAATGTTGTAGTGTATAGTTAAGCATCCCCACCTGACCTAGGTGTTTTTCGGTTTTCCTGAGAAATAAACCTTTCTCACTGTATCATGTTGAAAGGATGTGCGACTGCTTACTAGGGAGACAAAATGACAGGATGATGCACTTTTGCTTTAAAGACCTAGCTGCCCTTGTTTTTAACTTAAAGCAAAAATCGAGACGTTTTTAATTACTAAATTTAAATCACTTTTCCATCAGTCAGTTTAGGATTCACAGAAACTGTGTCTCTGTTAGTATAAATATCTGAGTTTTCTTTTTGATGACTCTTTTTCTTTCTGTCTTATTTAGATGTCGTGAAAGAGGGCAAACTGAATTTTTGTTCTAGAATTAAGTCCCGTCTCTCTATTGAAGCCAAAAAAATACCTTGTTTCCTCCACATTGAACATGTCTGTATGACATTATGGTGATGTGATTTATATGCACACATCCTTACAAAGCACACATTGTCTGGATACTGATTACCATGGAGACTCACACACCACTTACTGCTATAAGCTTGTGTTAGATGGTCTGAATATCTACTTGCAGACTGAGGCACTGGTACAATTTAGAGACAAAGTTATTCCAAATTGTTTTTACTAAAAATGTTGTTGATGTATATATTTATGTGCTCTGTCTTAAAATATATTGCTGTGTCTTTTAAAAAAGATATTTTAAATCTCAATTTCATTTCCTTTTCCTGGTTAAAGAGGCTATATGCAACTTTTTCCCCAAAATAAACGTAACAATAGCCTTTTTATTTGACCATTTATGACTCAAACATCTCCTGATGAGCATACTGACACCTTGTCAGCTCACAGTGGGTGCACCTATAAGCCTGTATCGAATTTTTTCTATTTTCTGTCGGGTCCGATTTTCCCGTGCTGTCTGCGGATGTGACGTCAAGCGCGTTCATGTTAAATGTTTCAAATCACTCTGCCACTATAGGTAGTCAGCACTCGCAAGCAGTTCAATGGATTGTGCGAATACACAAAAGAGACCCAGGACAACTTGGACACCAACAGTAACTCCACATAAGACTAAGAAAATTAAACCCCTGACAAGTGCCCGAAAAAGATAGAAGATTGAGAGCGACCGGCGCACGAGCGCGAACTGCGAGAGCAAGCAGAAAGGAAGAGCAGTTCCATTTTTGGCCACATGGGGTCAGTCGCGAGTTTAAATTTCAGAAAATTGCATATAGCCCCTTTAAATATTTAAAGCTTATCCACATTCTCTTGTGCTGTAAAAGTGGTCTTGATTAATGGTACTTTTTCTTTTGAACTTTGGATGGTTTTTCACAAATTTTCATTCCATCGCCTTACCATTTTTCATTGAAAGACTTTTATTGAATGTTGTCAATTCAATTATTACCATTTTGTAGGTTTGGAGTTTTTGTTATTTTACGTACAAAAGAAGAATTTTACCGTAGGACATTTGGTACTGACCACCCATCAGTTTGTAGCTGCCATGGTAGAGTTTTATCTTCACTTTGACAGCTAATGATGTAAAGTAAGTTTCTATAATCTCCTCGTGCTCTGCTGTAAGGACATGTGGTTATATGGCTCCAATAATTATTTCCCAGCAGGTTGTTATTTTCGTTTAATTTGGGGTCACAATCAGTCATAGGAGTCGACTGTTCCAAAGGGGGATCAGAATCACAATTAATCAAAACTGACAAAAACTAATTTTTTTAATTACATAAAAATGGATATAAGGTTTGAAATTTTATATGATAATTTCTCTTTATAGTGTATCAAATACTTAACCAGATATGATACCATATTTTCCGGTATGAAAATAAAAATAAATTGTAAACATGTAGGTGTTGAACGGGCTTATCGACAGCATCAATTTATTGAGAATGTTTATCAAATGTCCTTTACTCTGATGTATACCATAGACATAAAAGGGCATAAAGAATGTGGAATCCATTAAAAAAACATTAAAAATACCAGATAACACAATTCAACAGATATTAAATTGCATTTTAGCACCAAAAAGGTGAATCCCACATAGCTGTTAGCTGAAAGGTTTGCGTATACTGGATTTTCAGTTTAAAAATGATGCATCTAGCAGATCATTGTTTCATTCTTAGTTTTTTTTCCCATTTCAAGACATCACTGTTACTGCAAAGAAAATTATTTAAAAAGAAACTAAAGTCTAAAGAAAAACTCTGAAACATATACCTGAATACATACCGAGACAGGTTTACACGATTAAAGTGTAACTGCTTAGAACATAGCATATAACAAAATTAGGTCTGGTTTGAAACTTCTTGCACAGTATTGTGTGTTTTGGGGAAGTTTCATCATTTCACAATGTATTATCACACAGTTTCAGAGCACAGAAAGAAAGTAGATTAAGAAAAGCCAGTAAAGCATGTCACCAGAAAGATGAGTTTCTCATGTCTCAAGAGGAATGGGGGGTGGGGGGATGCCTGCGGTTTTGGCTTCCTTCTCTAAAACTTTGTTAGGTCACAAGTATCATCCAGTGAATCCCTTTGGGTTGGTTTCAAAAAAAGAGCAGATGAGCCCTTGATGGCACCCCACAGAAGTGGCTCCTCACCACTGATCATACACCAAGCTGCAGTCATGAACCCCAAATGAGAGGCTGTCAGTTCTTCCCCAATTCTTCCCGTAGCCGCTGAACAACCTCTATCTGTCCTGTTATCTTCTCTCAAGTTCTCTTTTATAACAGGAACATAGTTGTAAAACTATTCATACATACTGAAGTTCTCCACAATTTATGTTAATAACGTTAATAACGTAAATGTGCAGTAGGAGTGTTTTTGGGGTATGTCTCTACCAGCTTTGGAAAATCTACAAACTGGATGGAGAGCAGCTGGGAGCAAGTTTCAAGTCAACCGTAAAAACATGTACATGAGCATAAAGAGACAAGTTAAAACAGAAGGGAATAAAAGTGACAACAAAATGTCAAAGCACAAAAAAAGAAATTATGTAATACAACCAAAATATAGTTAAACATCTGATAAATAAATGAGTTTTCAGCTGCTTTGCAAAAGAATCAAGTCAGCATAAAGATGGAGTCAACACTATCCACGACCTGGAGGCCACTAAAAGATTTATCTCCCCCTGTCTATAGGACAACTACTATTCTTTGACCAGAACATCTTAAAACAATGGGGTGTTGGGGTCTAAAAGGTCAGTAAAAGAAAAATTTATTCTGAAATATACATGGAGCTAATATATTAATATTATGACAAGGAGCAATGCTTAGCTTCTTATGTCTGTTAAATAAAAACCTTGAAGCACCATTCTGTATAGACAGTCAAGGCCTTTCTTACTCAGTCATATAAAAACACTTTTACAATAGTCAGGATAATTCTTAATTCAGCTTTTGATAGAGAGTTTAGAGTTTGCAAATATTTCTTAGTTGTAAAAAGCAGTTTCTGGTTAATCCTTGAGAATGACGCTCCCAGGACTTGGCAGAGTCAAAGATAACTTCTTGAATTTTTGAAGCTCGAATAGACAGTGGAGACAAATACAGCTAGATAGTTCCTGATTTCATACATTCAGCTGTCAGTGGTTTCTTTCTTATCCGAGTCCACCTGCAGGTAGTTGTCACAACACCAGCCTGTTGTGATGCTCGTAATTCAGTTTAGGTCTGGACCTTTAGGTCAGGCCTCAAAGGTTTTGTTTAGAGCTGCAAAGCCAGAATGAACCTTCACAAAGTCAGTTTTTACCATCATTTTAAAAAAATATATTCTATAAACTATTCGTTAAAACATTTTAAGAATTCATTTTTGGTTTTTAGGTCAACAAGAATAAAGACATCATCTTTTAAATAAAGGGAATGATCACATTTTATTCTTCATTCTGCTAATATTAAAAAATTCTCCTTTCTAGCTTTTAGTTCCAGTTGAGCAAAATATTTTAATAACAATACACAATAATAACAATACACAAAATATATTCCTAGCACAGATAGTGTGAATGCATTGGAAAATGTTACACAAATATTGCATGAAATCTCTTTAAATATTTTAGAAATGCAAATTTTTGGCAAATCTAGGCAACAATAACCAGAAGCTACTGTGGGGGGTTCACAAAGCCTTTTGCAGCTCAGGAGTCACAGGTTGAAGACCCCTAATTCAGGTTTATTGTCCTGCTGAAAGGCGAATCTCTGCCCCAGTCTTCAGTCTTTTGCTGCCTTACATACATTTTCTTCTAACACTTTCCTGCATTTAACCCCATTTGTCTTCCTATTATCTCTAACCAGCTTCCTTGTCCCCACTGAATAAAGGTATCCCACAGCATTATGCTGCCACCATCATGTTTTGTTGAGGTTGATGGGCAATGTTCACTTCCTTATACATATTACATTTAGCATTTTGCATGTAGGTAAAAAAGTCCACCTGATCAAACTTATGTTCATCCACATGTTTTCTGAGTCCCAACAATGCTTGCTTGAATGCTTGTGGTTGTAACAAAACGTGAAAAAATCCAAGAGGAATAAATACCTTTTAAAGGCATCTGCAGCTCTGCTTTACCTGCTTTGCTTTGCTCAGTGCCAAAAAGACATCCTAAACCACCTACCATGAGATGAAAATGTTGTGCTTCACCTCACCGTTAAAAACACTGACAAGTCTGTCAGGAGGAAGTGTTCAACAGAAACCACATACAGAGGAGACAATTATTACCGAATGTCCCACTGCCAATGGAACCGTGACAACTCCTCGTAATGAGCAGTTCATTCAAAATGCAATTAACTGTGCACAAGAGGTGACAACAACTTCTATTTAATAAAACGAATCGCTCAACCATGCCCTCTATCTATAAAACAAATGCTTTAGACTTTTGGGATTTGTTCAAAGGAAACAGAAAAGCTGCAAACAATCTGCAAAAAGTCCAAGAAAAATAAATAATCCTCTCAATGAAGCCTTTGCTTTTTGTACCACTTCACATGAATAAAATGACATAAAAAATTGATGGGTTTCTGTTTTGAAAGTGGCCAATTTGCTGACAGTGAAAAATGAGATGTCTGCTCTTCCAGAACAACAGAGAATTTTCCTTTTAATTTGAAGGAGTTTGAAAGCTGTGATGGAGGGAGCATGTCGGAACAAAATGTTTCCTTCATGACACATACCTTTATGTGGTATATAAGGAAACACTGATTGCAATTATTTAATAGACTGACAATCAGATCTCTGACAGTATTCACATATCAGGAGATGTTTTTATAGACAGTGAGAGCCAACAGTTCAGACAAATGATTCAGCGTGCCATCATTGCTGTGTCAAACTGTCGACTCACTGTGGGATCTAATTCATTAATCTTGTCAAGTCCATGGCCACAGTTGTGCTTCATCGGCCCCTCTCCCCATTATGCCATCAGTATGTTATTAATGCATAACAGTTTTTTCTCTTTGAAGATAATTCAAATCCATGAAAGAGGAAGCAAGCAGCACAATAGACGGTGGCTTCTAGCATCATGGCAAGCATTCCGATCATTGGGAATTTCGTTGCAATGGATTCTTTCTGATCACCCTCGCCTGGATTAATTTGATCCGACAAAGCCCAATCAGTTTGAACCTTTGCCCGTTCGCATGACTGCCTCCGTTTGGCAAATTGTGTGGCCGCTAATGAGTCCGAGCTGGAATGAAAATGAAGATCAAACAAAATCGGAGGTATTTGGAAAATAACATGCACCTGCACCAAAGGTTGTTAAAGTAGACTTGGGTTTTTTCAGAGTAATTTATGAGTTGAAAGGAAAACATATGTGTCCGAACAGGAAAACTATGCTTTATTTGAACTTGTGTGTGATGTTACATAAACACCACTTCCAATTATGCAGCTCAGGCTATGTTTTGACTAGCGTGGTCATTGATACCGGAAGATATTAAAGACATATCTAGGGATTTTCATTTGCAAACAGCTAATCCCTAACAAATAAGGTAAATGCATATAAACATACAGCACTCCCCTGATTATTGGCACCCATGGTAAAGATATGTACTCCAGGTTTCTACAATGAGATTTTTCTCCCTTCCCACCCTCCTGACTATACACAGAGGCAAGATAAATGGGTCCTCATCCAGATTCCTTTGTCATAGTTGCGATTGTTTTAAACTGAACTGCTTTGTCTTTATGTATCAGCAAGTTTATTAGGTAAATTTCTTTATATAGCACTTTCACACATAAAAATCACAAAGTGCTTCATAAAGACAGAGCATAGAAATTAAAACATGATTAAAAAAAGACAAAAAAGAAAACAGTGTTTAGGTTATTAGCTTTTTTCCTGTAGCTGTTTCCTGACTCATGAAATAGAACACACATCCGCCTCGCTTATTAGTGCTTCGACAATCGAAATGCCAACACAACTCTGAGGGCATAAATGCCATTCTTAAGTGTAAACACCGGTTGCACAAGTGATGTCGGAGACTTTTTGTCGGATAAAGTGACGTTGCGGAGCCTAAAACTCTGGTTATTTCTGTCCACACGCAAACGCTTAAAAAGGAGAAAATGCAAATCTTGACTTTGGGCGGAGTTTTTAGAAAGATTTGTTTTCGGTGCCGTAAATCTGCGTTTCTGTGTGGATGACAGGGCAAAACGTGGAAAAATAGCTTTGTTTTGTGAGATACCCGGGTATGTGTGGACAAGGAATAAGAGAAATTGGTCTCTCTGTCAGCATATTTATACTGTGTGAAAATATAAAGTCATGGATTACTACTTAAAAGTTCTTCAGCTCTCTGACCAATGTTAAAAAAAGCAATGCATAAATTCAAATATTGTCAGGGGTATCGATAATTGCGCACCTCATGCTTACTGTCCAGAAGAGTGGAGGATCTGTGATGGTGTGGGCCTGTTTCTTTTCCAAACACCCTGGAAACCTTGATAAAGTGCAACATGAACTTTCTAGTGGACCCTACAAGTAAACAGATCTTCCGCAGACCTTTCAACAAGTTGATTACCCTAAACATGTGGCCAAATCAACACAAAACTGGTTCACAAGATGCAAAATAACAGACGACCCAGGACTTCGGATAATCTAGAGTAGGGGTGCCCAGAGTGGGCCCCGCGGGCCAAACGCTGATTAATTTGGCCCGCCAAGGGTTGCCCGGGGTCTTACATAAAAATTCACATTGTTCAGGCAGTCAGCTAAATGTGCATTATGATTAATATTCTGCTGCTAATACTACTTGTGGTAAATGGGCACAATGAATATATATAGGGTTGCATATAGTCCTGGTGCTAACATTAGGATGACCATATTTTGATTTCCAAAAAAGAGGACACTTGGCCCACTCCTGAAACACTTTCAGGACTGTGCCAAGACTTTTGATTTTAACATATTTAAAGTGTGCATTGTCCATGTGGTTAGAATGAACAGTTAAATGACAAACCTCAGATAGACTTTCAAGAGTACAAAAATGACTTTAAAATCTCTGGAAATTAATGAATAGTATAAATATCTACTCTTCCAAATTAGAAATATTATCAGTAACAATAATAGTTGACCTTGTAAGTCATACTGGACAAAAATTACAAATTACAAATATCTGAAATAATATTCTGAGAAAACAAGTATTACTTTCTTTTCAATGTAATAATAAAAGTAAAAAGCACCTACTGGATCTCTGCAACTTTTGTCACACACAGTAACACATATGAAAGCTCTTTTCGTTTGTAAAGCTACACTTCTGATGTGATGTATTGTAAACATTCATAATGCCACGCGTGCAGCGCGGGGCATAGCAACGCGGTGCGCAAGGTGCAGCACAGCCCGCTGTCTGTTCCATCTATAACCGGATCAGAACCATCCAGTAAGAAACACCTCGGAGAGGACGTCAGAGAACAGAAAGGGTGTCATATTGCATTCATCACACCAGTCAATTTAAGTACGCGTATTGGTCCCCTTAAAAATGATGAAAACCTGGACATTTTCATCAGTCTATGAAATCCTCCCGGACAGCATGTGAAAAATTGACATGTCCGGGGAAAAGAGGACGGTTGGTCACCCTAGCTTACATTATATTTGAAATATCTCAAATGAAGTCTAAAATGTAAATAGTACAAGGGACATGCAGAATATATTTGTACACATAATTACATTTGCACACTATAATACCACAAATAGTAATATTATATCAAATTACAAAATGTCCCATGAGACTTTGCTGCCACACCGGACTGGATCAAACGGCTTTCAGACTCGTGCTAGCTTAAGCAGCTATTATCAACATGAAGCAACATCGTCAGTGGCATACAGACAAAAGACATTGTAAAAAATGCTGGGAGAAAGAATATTTTATCACAGACAGACATCAATGCTTAATCAATCATATACTGAAGAGTAGATATTTGTTCTAAATGCCTATATAATGACTTATTTGTTATATTATTTTGAATGTTATTTACTCAGAAAGGAAGGTTAAATAAGTATATAATCCATTCATCCATTATCTATACCCATCCCATGCAGGGTTGCGGGGGGCTGGTGCCTATATCCATCATTTATCGGACGAGAGGCAGGGTACACCCTGGACAGGTCGCCAGTCCATTACAGCGCAACACAGAGACACACAAACATGCATGCACATTCTCATGAATAAGGAGAATTTAGAGAGAGACCAATTACCCTAACAGACTGTGGAAGGAAGCCGGAGTACCCAGAGGGAACCCATGCATGCACTGGGAGAACATGCAAACTCCATGCAGAAAGACCCCAGGCCAGGATTCAAACCTAGGCTTTCTTACTGCAAGGCAGCAGTGCTACCAACTGTGCCACTGTGCAGCCCTGTAAGTATATAATACATTTAGATTTAGATAGATTTTCATTTTGGCACTCTGAGGGGAAAAGTTTGGACACCCTTGATCTGGAGAGGTTCCACTAAGACGGTTGAAGATCCCTCTCTCTGTATACTTCAACCTTGTGAATTGTTGTAGCAGGAGAATAAGTGCTGTCCTACTCACAAAACATGTTTGCACAAAATTTTAATAGCAGGGGTGCTTTTTTGATTCACTGAATAAATGTGCTAAAGTCAATAAATGTGGAGGGCGCTACAAAAGCAAAGCATTACAGGGGAAAATTACAAAGCAATAAGTACAAACAAGTCATTAAAGAATTTGTAAGTTCATTTTCAGGACATTTATCATATTTTAACATAAAAAGCTGATGTTTTACAACAAAATGGGCAACACTGATTCTTAAGCTCACTGTTCACTGAATCTCCCTTCTATCTCAATTGATTGACCATTACTCAAATCTTCTTACTGACCTCAATATCAGCACAGAGAAAAGTACCCAAAGTAAGTTCATTACAGCCCCTTTTAGTCTTTTCCTCAAACTTTTTGAATGAGACCATGTGTCTCACAGTGAATCCTAAGCGTTCTGAGGTTGCTTTAAGTTGCAGTTAGGAGTCAGTATTTATGGAAAAATGTTTACTATTGCAACGCCGAGGAGAAGACCTAAAGGGCCAGAAGAAATACATACGAAAACAAACAGTTTTAAAAAAGTGCTTACTCAAATTCCACCTTCACCGTTTATTTTAGACGAACCATACTGCTTGCTCAGCTTCATACACCACAGCAATTTTCAATTCTACAGCAACCAGGTTACAGGGTTAACAGCTTGTAAAGAGGTTGATCAACAAAAGAAACCAACTAAATCTTGGATTTAATTTGGTTTATTAATCAAGGAGCATGAAGTTGTGGTTAAAAGATTGACACTAAGAATACACTAAATTCATTTTTAGATTTTTTTAAATATACAAGGCTAATTAATTCTTTTAAAATAGAATGCATGTTTATGCATGTTTTAAGATTGCAAATTATAATACCTCTGAAAGCAAAACCTCTTAGTGGTGTTTAATTTTGAAGTAATTTTGAAGGTTTTCACAGAATAAGCAAATTTCCCGTTGCAGATTTTTTTTATGCCTAGTTGATACTGCTGTTCCACAGCTTTCACTGGGTTCAACTTGTTACAGAGGTGCTGACAGTGCCAGAATTAATGACTCCAGCTTCCTGCACATTACCCTGTTATATGTCAGCTATAGTCACTTTCAGACTCCAAGGAACCCCAATGAGAAACGGGTGACATGATGAGATAAACTGAGGCAAAGCCGTATGTGGTCTGTCTAGCTGCCAACTCCGTGCCTTCAGGTCTGTGCCAGACAGAGAGGCTGGGTGAAGGAGGGCACCTATCCCTCTGTTCCTCCTGCTCCTGTCGCCTGCGCCTGTTGTCAGCGCTTTTCTAATAGAGTGAGACAGAGGCGTACCAGCCGGTGAGACCTTGTAGATTGGTCCCCTCAAGTCGTGAGGGAAATATGACCAGCATGAATTTCCACCAGGCAGTCACCCTCCCTGGGAATCCAATTACAAGATTACAGTGAGTGAGAAAAAACAGCCCCACTGGGTTTATACAAGCTGTGTTACTATAACCCCTAAGGTTGTGTGTGGGCACAAATTCTACCCTATAGTATCCATAAAAAAATGCTCAAGAATGGTGATGGCTCTTGCATAGGTGTCCCAACCCTCGAAGAATCTTTATTAATCTTTATTTTGATGCCAAAAAAGTAGATTTTATTTGAAGAAAGAAGAATAATTAGAACAGAAAGAACAATAATTTACTGCATCTCAAAAGGTATAATATATATAAATATATATCAAATATATGTACAGTTTGAACAATTGATCATCAAATTATGACTACTTGAATCAACTGGAACTTTAATCAGATACTTTAGTACTTTAGTTGGTTTATTTGTCAAATAATTTTCTTTTTCTTTTTTTTTACTTAGTTTGACAATTACAAATTAATTAATTAATTAATTAATTAATTAATTTTAAACTGTGTAAATCACCCACTTTATTAAGTAGCAGTTTTATTGTAGTTCACTAGGTCTCAACTGGGAAGGCATAGAAAGTACATTTTTATCAACAAATTATACATTCTTTAAGGCAGAGGTCCCTAACCGTTATTCTCAGGGCCCACTCCTGCATGTTTTAGGTGTTTCACTGCTGCAGCAATTGGAAGCATGCTATGTAGTAATGCAATCATTGTACTGGAGCAGGGAAACATCTAAAACATGCAGGGCAGTGGGCCCTGAGGACCAGGGTTGGGGATTATTCCTTTAAGGTAAAACTGTAAAACAAAAGCCCTCCCTACTCTACAAGAATTTAGTGAATATGCACCCTTAGAAACGACTAAGTATCCTTGTTTTGATCCTAAAAGGTATTTCATTAGTTTGAGTCAAAATCCCTGTTCTGATTTTTATATCAGATAAACTTAAGATATCCAAATTATTCTGTTTTCAATGCTGAAAATGTGAAAGAAAGTAAAAAACTAATCTTTACTTCTAGGTAGCTTTGAATCCTTAAAACCATTTTATCTTGGATGAATTATGATCCAGTTTCTGCTTCTTTTTTTAATTTTTATTAAGAACCACCACAGGGCTTTGCCCTTAGTTCAACAGGAAGAAAACATGAAGCTGGCTGAGGGGTAAAAGCACATCAAACATTGATGGAAATAAAGGTAAATGTTCTGGTGTGAGGGACTTTTGACGACTAATTGTTTCAGAATATATGAAGGTCTGAAAAATTGTGCTGCTCTGAATGCAAAGAAGGGGAAAGTGACTTTGTTTCTTGCGGATGTAACAGTAATTAACAAGAAAACTGCAGAAAAAGGGATACTTTTCTGTCCTTTGGAGCTGGGTGTTATTTTATCCTTTATGAAAAGGTAGTGGGAGCTAATTAACCAGCTGCATATTTTCCTCTAAGCTTATAACAAAAAGATTTTACTAGACAGCAAAGTCACATTTGTGCTTGCCAACAAATCTTATCTCAATTAATGCGGTTCATTTTCTTTCTAAAGCCATTGTTAAACAAACCACCATCGTGCTGCACAGCAAAATCTAACAAAGCAAAAAGAAACTCGAAAAGTAATTCTGTGAAACACAATGAATGACATCACATAATCCAGCTACACACAAAACTGATGCTGATGAGAAGATCTGCATCTTTACCAACATATTAAAGTGATCTAATCTTCTAGCTGCTTCTAAATGGAAAGATTAATTTTTTCCCAAATTAGGAGTTGCAACTCGATGTCCCATAGGATTTATCTTAATACACCAGATCCTCCAGATAAGATCAGACAAGACTGAGCCTTTAAAACCAACCATAAAATGTTAGAATGAATCAAGTAACAGACTGAGAGCCAGTGTAGAGGAATAATCACTTGTGTTACATCCTCACCCTTTCTCTTGCTGCTAAAAGTCAAGAGACAGCATTATGTACCACCTTTAGATGATAAAAACATGTATAATTTACTATCACAAATAATACAATAATCTAGTTGAAATACAAGAATGATCAATTTTGAGTCTTTGGTAAAGTAGTAAGGATTTACCTTGGCTAAAAGTTGTGACTATGTTTATCAAATTAATAAAACGAACAGCCTTAATTATGAAGTCAGCCTCGTTTTTACACCAGATTAACAGTGTCCTATATCTCCAGGAACTCAATGGCCTAAAATTGCTGAAATGTGGCATATTTATAGATAATACATATTTATATATCCCTCACATTTTTAATGTGAGGGTAAATATTCTGGCCAAAGAGGTGTTTCCGTGCACTAGGGTTTTTCATTAGCTATGTGATCTATATATATATATATATATATATGTGTGTATATATGTGTGTGTAGGTGCGTGTGTATTATATGATAAACCCTAAAAGCCACCACTGTCATACTCATAAATGCAATAACAGGTATTCTCTTTGACAGCAGGATATACATTTTACATTTGAACTGCAGACGGATGCCTTAATCATCCTCAGCCGTCCTGCTACTGTTTGGAGCTTTGTGCAACTTCCTCCTCCTTGCAGCCCTATTATACAAGGACCTCTGCACAAACAGTCAAAAGTCTAGTCAGTGTCATTATTGAATTTATTGGTTTGGAGATTTTGTATAGCTAATTAAAGCTGCACAGAGTTCAGTTAAAGCCAGAACAGCAGTTAGACAAGATAGGTCCGGGATCTGCACGGCCAAGAAGAATAAACCACCACGTTCGCCACTGTAACAGATGTAAGCATCTGCAAAAAGTCAGGAAACACTTGTACTCCATCATGTGTAATGGACTGGTAGGGGTAAGATCCCCCCCCCCCCCCCGTGTTTAGAAAAATTAAAAATTTTAAATGTTAAAATAGTCATCTGATAAACACTAAATGCTGTATCACATCTAGAGAAAGTCACACCACTGGTGGCCAACCGCCACAACAGAAACGTGACCTCTCTAAGAGTCTGAATTGTGCTCTAACACTGTCAGGATCAAAAACAATGTCTTATCCAAATCTTATTTTCAGTTAAATTTTTTATAATACTTTCCTAGTGTAATTTTTATAAACTAATTAAGGCTTTAGAGAATGAAAGTTAGATTTAAATATGTATTTAACAATACAGCAAATCAAAATGTATGAAAAAAGGGTACCTATACATGTTCAATTCTAAACAGGATCCAAATCTGGTCTTAATGAAGAGGACAAGAAGGCATGTTCTGCTACATAAAATGAAACTATCTAATCACCATCTGCAGTCAAACACAAAAGTCTAGAGTAAGTAGTCAAACTAGTCTAAAAGCATCAGATGAGAGGTTGGGGATTTGTGTCTTTACATCTTTACGTCACAAGCATTGACTGTGTCACAGGCATGGTCTCACAGACATACCCCTCCGTTCTTCCTGGCATCGCCCACTTTGTTGAATTTTCAAATGTTGTCTGGGGGCGGGGTTATGATTTTTCAGGGGGTTCAGTTACACTTTAAGATCAAAGATCCAAGACTCATGAGGTCTAGTTCCTATGGTTTGCTAATCTGGTTTGAGTCCAAATCAGGACTCAATATCTTAAAAGAGACTCTTAAAGAAACAATTGCTGTTGGATAAAGAAAAAAACTGTGTTGGTTTGTGACATCATTGTCAGAGAGTTTAAATAGAAAGGACAGTAAAAGTTGATGTGGTATTTATACCTTTTAATGCATCAATAATTTGTTGATTATACTTCAAAACAGCCCGTTATCAGCACTCAACCCTTCTTTCATCATCTTAAAAATAACCACTCCCATGAAGGCACCTGACACGACAACTGTGTCTGATGGCAGGCTGTGGTATGCCGAAAGCTGCTCCGGCATTCGAGAACAGCCAGGGCCGCTTCCCATTTCAAAGCCAAAGGTGCCGATGGATAGTTGTACTCACCGGGGCTATTTGAGAGAGTTGACCCCGACCCTATCACCCACACCCTGATCACGTCCCGCTGTGCATGCTTTCAAGTCCTCAACACCTCTAACTCCTTGGCTTTAAAGAGAAAAACATGCATTGATTACCCAGTTCATCATCTGGATAACACCTTTTTTCTTCCAAGACAGAATTTTGGATGAAAGTTGTTTTATAGTGATTGCACCATACTTTTAAAATCAAACTTTGTGCAGTTCTCACTATCATCATAAATCCTTTACCTTATTCTTTAAATGCCTGCTTTGCACAGAATCAGAGGTCCTTTTAACCTTGACCTCATTGATCCCATGTTTTCTCCCTTCTGGCCTCACAAGCAAATGCATTAGTCAGTGAGTGCCAGACATAACTCTCTGTGCCAGTGGTATGACTGGCTTACCCTGTGCCAGGCACCCTCATTGGCCTTTCTTGCTGATTTACAGTTTTGTGAGTGTAATGAAGGCCACGGACCAACAGGTGGCACTATTTATAGTGAAGCTGTACATAGATAAGGAAGAGGTCCAGGAGTGAAGACGGGGTAAAAATTCTGGGAGGAAAAAAGTTTACAAATCTCTTAGGAGGTAGACAATATTGACTGAAGATGGAACATAAGAGGAAAAATACAGAGAAATTTGTAGTAAGTACAGTGCCTTGCATAGGCATTCATACTCCTTGAACATTTTAACTTTATCACATGACAGACACAGATCAATCAAACAATTCAATGTATTTTAATAGGATTTACTGACCAAAACAATGCAACCAACTTCCATCAAACGTTGCCCTATAAATAGTTTACCCTCTTGTAATTTAATTTCAGTACAAATCCAGCTGTTCCGTGAAGGACTCCGAGGTTTACTAGAGATCAGCAAAGTTTCATGAAGACCGAGGAACAAAGCAGACAGGTTAGAGATAACGTTGCAGAGAAGTTTAAAGGACGTTTAGGCTGTATAGTAATATCCCAAACTTTAAACGTCTCACAGAGCAATGTTCAATCTATGAAATGATAACTGAAAGAGTATGGGACAACCAAGACACAACCATCCACCCAAACTGACAGGTCAGACAAGGACTGCCTTACATAGAGAACAACGCAAGATGACCATGGTAACTCTGGAGGAGCCCCAGAGTTCCTCACCTCATTTGGGAGAATCATTTGATGGAAATGGTAAGAAGAAAACCATAGGAACTATCAAAATTACAGTTTTCCACAAGCAATGTAGCAGACATAGCAAATGTGTAGAAATTGCTCGGTTTATATAATACTAAAATACAACATCTTAAGATCTTTGCACACCGGGTTCGATGCGAATAAACGACACGAAATTGCGAAGAATCGGAGGCCGAAAATCGACGTGTTGTGTATGCACACCAGACGCGCTGCGAAATTGTGAATAAATTATGAAGATTCTATTTAAAAAACGTAAGGCGGCAAAACTAAAAATGGATTCAACATCAAGTGACGACGACATTGTGTTGATAATGATGGAGAAAGAAAAGAAGAAAAGAGTGCATTGGCTACATCCTGTTCTGGAGAAAACAGGAGAGTTTGGAGAGTACACAGCTATTTTGTAGGCTACACATTGATTTACTCACCATCTTCATATCCAAGTTCTTCGGCAATGGATCGCCACACATTATCCGTATAATCGTTGTCCTTGTATTTTTTCTCTTTTTTTATTAAAGAGACAGGGGTGCTGGGACACAAAAAGGATCAGACGCTCAGCCATGGTGAAGAAAAATTTTTGTTACTTCAATGAAAGTTACACTTCAGTTTCGCGACTCTCGGCTCTGATGACGCCGTCACCACGCCTTCTCTGATTGGTCAAGTGTTTATCTGTCGGATACGAGTTTTTAAAAAATCTATCTCAATCCGGAAAAATTAAACTCGCAAAATCGCAGGATGGAATTTCGTCAGTGGTGTGCACATCCCCATTGACTTGACATTGATCCGAAATAAAATACTGTCTTGCAAATTAATCGCACGAAAAAAACGGACCCGGTGTGCAAAGACCTTTAGTCTGAAAAGAACATATTATCTGTTGCAAAAAAATATCACTGCACATCACCCTGAACACATTATCCCCACAGTTAAACATGGTGGCAGTATCATGAGGTGGGAATGCTTTTCTTCAGTAGAGACAGCGAAACCTGGTCAGACTTGATGGGAAGATGATTGGAGAAAAACTGTTGGGAGGATTAAAGACTACGAACCACAGCAAAGGTTCACTTTTTTGCATAGGACAACAACCCTAAGCATAAAGCAAGAGTATAGAATTGCTTAGATCAAAGCACATTCATGTAGTAGAATGGCTTAGTAAAGTCCAGGCCTAAATCCAATTGAGAATCAAACATGACTTGTAAGCTGCTGTCCGTACATTTCTCTGACCACAAAAAGATGGATCCCAGCTTTAACATTAATGTCAAACACTGTTTTAGGATAAAACACAATACTTTTGATGTGTTTTACTCTTCTATCCATGAGATCTTCAGCTAAACAAGAGTCAAGCATACAGTGTCAAACACAGATATCCTAGGTTAAGAAGGGATAATACACACTACTATGATCCACAATGTAATGACCATATCAAGCAGATATAAGGGATTAAACTTTTATTGCCCTCGTTGGTACACGCTTCAGCTTTAGAGTGGAATGGCTTGGTTCACAGGATTTAAACTCATTTAAGCTGATCCCTTCATCTCTTCTGTCATCAGTAAAGCTAAACCCTTTCATTATATTATCCGCTTTTGTGTTTCTCAATATGACTTTGTAGCCAACATTTTTTTTTTACCACCTGGTATTGCTAAACCACGAAAACAGGTACTTGTCACCTCCCAAAGTAAAATTATTGAAGCAAAATACACTTAAAGTTTAGGGGGAATGCAGTCCAACTGAGACCGTCTCTGCATGACATCCCTGCATTGTTGCATAAATTTGATCCCTTTAATCAAACTAAAAACATTCCTGCACTGCTGGGGATGGGTTGTGTACATAGAGCCCATGGTTGCACACTTGTGCTGCTTGTTTGTTCTCGGCCCACAAAAGTGGGGTGCAAATTGCCTGGTTACACAATATGGAGAAAGCAGAATAGAAGAGAACATTGCAGTGAAAACATGATGGCTGAAAGAGCATGGGGCATTTTACACTGACATGAGGGAAAACATCAAAGGTCTGTGTGGTACTCCAAGCACTTCCAAGCCTCATTTAACATCCTCATTTGAGGTTTGGTGACCTTTGATCTGACTGATCACTTTCATTTGTGTCACAGGATATTTGCATAATAGAGACTAATTTTGCTGGGACCCCTTGTAAAGATGCGTGAAAAGTCTTTAAATAAATGCACCCTTTATTGCAGTAACATTATATCACACTATCAAAATTCTTAATCGGAGCATATTTCTTCACTGGAGGAAAAAATTCTGTGTTACGGAATAATTCTGTTTAACAGAATTTGCACAGTTGTTGGTATCCCTCCCTTTTTGCCAGTTGGACAGCACTTAGTCCACTCTTGACATTTTCCAAGGGTGGAGCACACAGATATATTAATCTTTGACAATTCCTCTTCACACAAGTTCTGTCATCACCATCGATCGTCCAGAGTCCTAGGTCCTATCTTTGTTCTTATTTTGTGGGAGACCATGGCTCAGGTGGTAGGAGTTCGTCTTGTTGCTGCTTCGAACTCCCATCCCCTCCAACTCAGTTGTTATGTCCTTGGGCAAGATACTTCACCCACCTTGCCTGCTGGTGGTGGTCAGAGGGCCCGATGGCGCTAGTGTTCGGCAGCCTCGCCTCTGTCAGCGTGCCCCAGGGCAGCTGTGGCTACTAGGTCGATTACTACCATCAGTATGTGAATGGGTGCATGCATGGGTGAATGACTGAGTGTAGTGTAAAGCGCTATGACTGAAAAAGCGCTATACAAATGCAGGCAATTTATTATTTGTGTCTAAAGAGCCATTTCTGTGTGTTTGGGGACATTATGTTGTGAATAAACCCAATGACAACACATTTTCAGTTAACTGGTAGAATAATTTAATTTCAGTGTCTTAGTACTTCAGGGCAGAAAAATCCAATCTAACTAGGTTGTCAGGGTCTTTGGATGAGGAACATCCCCCCCGCATCCTACACTATAAACCCCGATTTTACTTCAACATAAACTATTTAGTAGTGATTATTCATTATTTCATGTTTTCCAAAAAAAATCTTGTGTTACATTTTATATCTTACTGAATAAACCCATAAGCTCAGTCTAGATTGTTGCCTAATTAAACAGCAAACTCAGCGTGTTATATGAAGATGGCTATTTGTTGGTTCATTAAATGTTAACAATAATGTGCCTGCTAGCATGCATTGGTAGCTAATGCTAATGGTGAGCTAGCGTATAAATCTGATGGATTATGATACACATGATGATTAGCTGATTGAGTTCATGAAATTGAGAGGCTCTGACCAGAAGGATTTCTCTTACTCATTACATTTCATTTATATTCTGAAATACTGATTTTGGTTTGTTAAGAAATTAATGGTTCTATTTGTGACTAATCCAGAACCCTGCTGCTCGTGTCCTCACTAGAACCAGGAAAGTAGAGCACATCACCCCAGTTCTAAAGTCCTTACACTGGCTCCCTGTAGCTCAGAGAATAGACTTCAAAATACTTTTACTAGTTTATAAATCATTGAATGGTCTAGTCCCACAGTATATTGAAGATCTACTGTCACTATACCAACCCACCAGAAAACTCAGGTCCTCTAATTTCAGTCTACTCAACATCCTTAGAACCAAACATGGAGAAGCAGCTTTCAGTTTCTATGCTCCTCTAATCTGGAACAAACTTCCAGACAACTGCAAAGCTGCTGACACTCTTTCTTTTAAATCACAAGTAAAAACTCATCTGTTTAGAGCTGCCTTTGAGTAATGTTTTCATGTATCATATGCTTTGTGTGTGCTTCTTGTTTTGTTGCTGTTTTAACTTTATATGCTTTGTCTGTGTTTTACTGCTACTTTTATTTGACCCCCTAATCATGTAAAGCACCTTGAATTACCTTGTTGTTGAAAGCGTGCTATACAAATAAAATTGCCTTGCCTATTATTGAGAGTTTAAATGAAGTCAACTGGACTTTTCTTGTTGTCTTGAATACGTTTCGTCTCTTATCCAAGAGGCTTCTTCAGTTCTGAAAACTGGATTGGGAGTATCAGATTTATAAGTCTAAGGTTAAGGCTCACATTTGCCTTCCCTACATTTGAAGAAACCTAATTATATTAACAAACGAGTATAATTTGTGATAAACACAATGTCTATGCAAGTTAAGCTTAACATAATCATTTCAAACAACGTGGGGATGCAAAGAAAATTAGTTAAGTGAACTAATCATTTTTGGTAAAAACACTAATGATTGCCCATGGCAATTCAACCTAATATGTTTAGTTTCAGCATGTGTAAAAACTAAAGTGGTTTAATGGAACAGGCTTCCACACAAATATTTAGTAGACTCAACTAGTCGGGGTTTACAGTGTAGAACATCCATCATACTTATACAACAGTAGACATGAGGCGCTTTCCAGATTTCTTTTTTAAGCCAAGCCAACCTTTAAAATGTATTGTTGAAAGGCTCAATCTTAGTTCAATATGACCACTGCATGTGTTTCTGGTAAAATTCATGGAAGACACTCGTAAACTCCACGTTTACATTTTTAATGGTACAAGAAAAACATTTTTTTTAGGCATCAATTTGAAATAATCAGTTTGCATGTAGACAGCTTCTCATGTTCTATATGGACACTTTACCTTGAAAATGAAAACCATTGATTTCCACCAAAAACCAATGGTTATATCAAAGCGATTATACCTTTGAACTTATACAAAGTCACTACAAGCTTCATTGAAAGGGGTAACTATAACAAATGGGGATTGGACTGACAAAGACTTTCTGTTTTTTTACTTTGAAGTTAAAGGAAAAGAAGGAGAACTCCAGCCAGGATTAAAAAACTTTATTTATTTCACAGTCAGTGCATATACCTGCACATCTAAATGGTATTAATCGAGCTAATACCTTAACCAGAAGGGGAGTCCGACTCCAGATGTCGTTTACATGCAGAGCAATTCGTTATTTAAACCGCATTATCTTGGTGTCTTAGCTTGTTAGGAGTAGGCCAGTTTGGTTCGACTTCAGCCGGAGTAAGGTGTATACATGTATTTCAAAAGTCCGAAATTTAGTCGGACAAAGTCAATAATTCGGTTTTCTCTTGCATGTACTGCATGTAAACCCACTGACTGATTACACTCTGATACACTATCGAGCGCACCTGAATATAAGCCGCACCAGCTAAATTTGAAAATAAAATAAAATGTGTGCATATATAGACCTGTGGATCTAAAACATATGTTCTGGTCATGTCCAGCCCTGGGAACCTATTGGTCTATAATCTTTAAAATGTTATCGGAAGCATTTAATGTTGATCTTCAACCCAACGCAACTATGGCCATATTTGGTACCACAGATGGACATACAACATTGAAAGAGTTATAAAAACATAACTGCCTTTTTCTTGTCTTTGAGGTTTAGTGACTTGACACAATATATTCAAGTAGAAAAAATAAAATATACTCTCAGGGGGTCCAAGGACAATTTTTTTATGTTTGGGATCCAATGCTTAGACATTTAGGTTAACTGTAAACTGTGCCCACGTGACGATCGCTAGCAGCCACCATGCAGCCACGTGATTGTGATTTAATTCATGTGAACCTTGTGTTATTTAGTGCACAGCGTCAGTGTTGGTGAACTTGGATATAAGATCTTTTATGGATTGGTGTCCAACATGTTCTTGGGAAGGGGTGGGGAGGTTATTATATAAATAAGTACATTATGGTCTTGCTACATTTATGTATCATACTGTTGATGCTCAATAAAAAACTATTTTAAAAACCTCACTCTCTGTTGACCATTGCTCCTTGAGTAAATGTAAGTTTACAAGCTGAAGTAAATAAACTGTCGTCGACCAGAGATGTCAGTGCAATGGTAGGCAGACCCCCTGCTGTCCTGGCAGAGAATTGCTTTGCAACACTTACACACCAACGAAGAAGTATAAAAGGAAAATGTGTCCATCAATACATGCGCGTGTGGTTGCAAACTTGCTGACGGAGAAGCATAAACTAGGCTTAAGTCCTTTTCCCTCCACAAAGCTCCATGTAAAACTTCATAACAAATAGAAAAGTACTACCTGACTACCAGCACCATTTTCTGTGGTAAATTTCTTTAAAATGGGTAAGAATAGATGAGGGTTAAGAAAAGCCCTGAAACTATACTGATCCCTGAAAGAACCTCTTGGAGTTAAAACATCCCCTAAAACAGTGGTCTAAAATTCCAGGCCTATATATGTATATATATATATGTTTATCTGCTTCAACATACCTGAATCAAACAATTAGATCATAAGAAAGACTTTGTAAAACTTGGTTGCACACTCAGGAGTTAATTCAGCCATTTGATCCTGGGATGAATCTTAACACTAAAGAACAGGCCCCACAGGACTGGAATGAGAGCTCTCTCATAAAACAAATGGACCCCTGTGTCATGTAATATTTATACCACAGCAAAACAGGAGGTCTTGAATTGTTAATTTTTCTAGGAAGCTTGGATCAACCTTAAAAAGCATGATATAAACCAAAAATATCATTAGGGGTGTCACTAATTGTGTAAGAAAACACCTGAAAATGTAAAGTAGTAAATAAAAAAAGCATCAGTTATATTCATTCTGATAGTTAGAGATTGCATCACTGCTGATTTTGGTAAGCGCAATTTTTTCTTCATCTTGGATTACTTTCCCCACTTCAACACACAGATATTAAAGGTCAGAATTTTCAAAACCTGTTTAAGTGACTGCGACAAAAGCGTAATGTGTTTTTTGCATATGTATCTATGAACTGCAAAAGACACCCTGTTTTCTGCTTGCTTATATTACTTGCGGTAGGATGCCATTCTTCCTAATGAAGACCAGAACTGTAGCACAGTTCTGTGTATGTTGCTGATTTCTTGCAAAAATGTTGTTGAAAGGATGGAGGGAACAAAGTGATGAGACATACCTGAAGTCATTGACGGCAGTCCGGGCAAGCAGTCGATTTTCCACCAGAGAAAGATGGAGAGAGAAAAATAGAGAAAAAGAGCTGTGTTAGCACTTTTCACAAGCCTGAATACATTTGTATGTCATGGTAAAGCAACTCTGACATCTATTTAATGCAAAACACCACCTCTAATCATTAGGCACACACATACACAATATTTCAGACAGAACTCATTTGTCTTCCAGTGAATGATATTTGAGGACTGGTCTAAAGACGCTTGAGCTGTATGGTCTCAGATGCATTTCCAAAGCTAATGAGAAAAACATGGCCTCATCTTTGACCAATTGTTTGCTCTTGTTTTTTTGTTTTCCTTCAGTTTATCATATCTCTGACATTTTCTAAACAATGTCATAACACATGAAGGCCACGGGTCCTCCCAAGCTAAATATCTGGTCCAATCATGGCGGTTGTTTACATATGCAAACAGTCAGCGGGGATGAGGTGAAGGCAGGGGGGGGTGTCAGATTCAGGATATATTACCTGATGGAAAAAACTATCCAGATGGATTTGTTGACACTTTTTTTCTCACTTGCTGGACGAAACCCTTGCGGCTGTGCTGTTGACAGCGCACGTAAATACATGGGATATTGACCATTTACAAACAACTCAACAATCTGATTTGATGTGTGCCAGACATAAATGTTGAGGGAACACAGTGTTTCCCAGTTCAGCCAGTTCAGCTCCAAGAGGAAGTCTACACTCTGTTTCTAACCTCTCAACATCAGACTTCTAACCTTAGAAAATGTAAGGTTAGAAGTCTTGCAATCTACAAGTCTGTAAACTGATTAAGGGTCTCTTCAATTTGGATTTGAAGCACCTTTCAGATTTTCCAGAAGACCCTGTCAGTCTCTACATTTCTCTCATGGTTCTCAGTAGCTTCTGTAGGTGGTGTTGTTGTTCCAATGTTTTGGAAACCCAGCTGTTTGTGGCTTCAAGACTTATGAAAATGAGGATCAGAAATTAGTCGAACAACCAAAAAAAAAGAAGCATTCCTTTACTTTCAATGAGTGGTTTGCAAAATTCACTGCCGCTACCCTGTACTACTGCTTAACAAGCTGTACTATTCTGTTGAAAAAAGCCTCCCCATAGAAAGATGATGCCACCAATATATTTAAAAGTTAGGATGGTTTGTTTTCATCTGATCGTAGCACGTTCTTGCCCGTGTTTGCTTTGTTCCCTGTATGACTTGTGGCAAACTCTAAATTGTAGTTCTACTGAACTACCTTAAATGTGTTTCTTCATGTTATCACTACATAAAAAACAGAATTGTGGACTGCATAGTTAAAAGTTGTTGCTTTGCGATGTTCAGACACATGAGCTGTGGATCTTTACGACTCCTTCTGAGTTGGCATGGGCCTCATGAGTTATTCTCTGATTAACGCTCACCGTTTCTGACTAGTCAAGACCAACGTGTCTTGGTAGGTTTGCAGTTGTTCTCTAACAATCCTGAGGTCTTTAAAGAACAGCTGGATTTGTATGGTGGACTCCCTGGAATTTGTGGGGGTTAGGGACCCCAGTCGCCCACGAATAGCTAAAATCCACGAGTACTTGAGGCTCACTCTAAAAACGTTTATAACTGCCTATTTTAATAGTTCAAACACCAAATACACCTTAATATACATTAATACTGAGTAACCACATGGCTCAATGGTAGAGCATGCGCACCACATAGAGAGGCTACAGTCTTTTTTTTTTTTTAAGAGGCTACAGTCCTCAGCACAGTTGTCACCAGTTCAATTCTTGGGCCATTTACAACACGTCTTGTCCTTTTCCCTGCCCTTTTTCCTGTCGAGCTGCAGCTGAATAAAGGGCACTTGTGTCATAAAAAAAACCTTTAAAAAAACAAATAAATAGGAATACGCACTAATATGCACAGTGGAAACCATGTAACACTACCCGAAAAAGCTAACATCCATGGTCTTCCTTATCTCCGCTCTTGGGGCTACAGCCACTCACCACCAATTAAAATTCAATTCAATTTAGTTTTTTCAGTTTAATTTACTTAGCGGTGATTTATAACAGATGTCATCTCAAGGCACTTTACAAGAGAGTAATTTCAGAACAAGGATTTCAGTCCGTTTAAAGTTTTAGCCAGTTTTCTATTTAAGGAATTCCAGCAGATTGCATCGAGTCATTGACTGGCAGTTGCGCCCCGTTGATGCAGAAAACCGCAGTAATCCCTCAGCAATTCATCTTACTGAGCAAGCATGTAGCGACAGTGGAGAAGAAAAACTCCCTTTTAACAGGAAGAGACCTCCAGCAGAATCTGGTTCATTAAATGAATGCCGCTCTTAGATTGGCTGCTTTGCAAACGCCAGCCAATAGCGTGTCAAGTAGCATTGTTATCAGTTATTCCAACTTTCCAAACTGCATATTCTTTTGAATTTTTTAGATATGCTACATGAATCAAATCTGCAAATAGACGAACATTCCACAAATAATTTGAAGCTACATTCCAAAACAAAACCACAAATAGGTGAATCCGGCAGGGGTCCACTTTACTGGGATGGAATAACTGCACTTATCAGTGACTTCTGGACTGACTTCTAGAGGGTGGCCTGGATTTAATTTAAGGGCATCATTTTAATAAGACCTCAACATACATGTACCACAATTTTTTTTCAATGTTTATGTGGAGATGATGAGCGCAAACAACTCATCTTTCTGATCTGATGAGTGCCATTTGAATCAGAGTTGGATTTGATCATGGTCAATTAGCACTGCTTTTATCCACAGGCCCCCCGAGGTGGAAATAAAAAAGAAAAGAAAACCTATTTTGAAATCTCCCAATATCAGTCTACGTCTTGAAGATATTATAAAACGAGATTTAAATGGGATGAGTCCCATCTTTGATTAACTGGCTTTGCTTGCAAAGAGTTTCATCGTGCTTTGGTGACTAAGCAGATGATTGGAAAGCCTTCTGCCTTTAAGTACAGACTGAAAGAGGCAGCTACAGAGCTTTACATTTACATCCCTTAATTATACACAGACCCTCTCTATATTTGTGGCCACTGAAAAGTCATCTAGCCTAATCAGTCGTGGAACTTGTGACAGGCGAGTATTTGAGTATTTAAGGGCTGCATAAACAGGATAATGGGCGGTGTCAAACATGTCTTCGATTCTCTGTACCACTCTGGTGGGCCCTGTCGTTTACCCTTTTGAAATTTTCATGAATCAATACCAAGAAAGATGGATTGGATAGAAGGAGGGATAAAGATCAAGTCAGAGGGTTTGGGACACCCGGGAGCAGAACAGCTGTCTATGAGATTGCTCCAATGTGCAAGTGCATGCAGGAGAAAGAATTCCTTTGTTTCTGTGCGGTTTGCTACTTCACCGCAGATCTTTCATCTGCACGCTGCGCACAAAGGCCCCATGCATCTCTGATGAGGAAGAAACCCCAGGAAACGTGTGCAGGAGATGTAATAAGTGCAGAGAGAATAAGCATAAACATATTTTAGAACTGAAACTGGGTGCATAGAGAGGAAACTTAAGATCAGCAGAGAAACAACTGGGACTGAAACAATCATTGTGAGTAGGGTCAGGACATTGCTGAAATTATGATCCAGAACCAGTTCAAGAAATGTCACCTTAGGAACTTTGTGTTTTTTTCTTTGACCTTCAACACCTGTATCTTTCGTCATTTGAAAGATTGATATAGGTCCAGTTTTAACTTCCTGGCTAAAGTCTTGAAATGTTGTATTCGCATTTCCACATAACGTTCTTTCCGCATGATGTCATCTATTTTGCAAAGCCCACCAGTTCTTCTTGTAGCAAACACCCACACAGCATGATGCCGCCACTCCCGTACTTCACTGCTGGGATGGTGTTCTCAGGCGTATGAGTTTTTCCCTTTGTACTTTAGCTGCAACAATAGTCATTATGCCCAAGTACCAATAAGAGCCTTCAAACCACACATGTCTACAAAATATTAGTCAGTGTCTTTGAGTGCATTTACAAATTGTAATCTGGCTTTTATGTTGCTTTTGAGTAACGACTTCTTCCTCTCGGAGTGACCTGTCATCCTATACCACATGACTAATTTCACTGTGGATAAAGACACTCTCCTCTTACGAGCTTAAGCCAGAATTTTAAAAAGGTATTCTGCTTTTGTTCTGCCCCTTTTAGTCTTTTGTTCTCAAATGTCACTGTAGCACTGATGACACCGTTGCCTAGCAGCAGGAAGGTCTTGGGTTCAAATCCCAGCCTGGAGTCTTACTGTTTGGAGTTTGCATGTTTGTGCATGCGTGGGTTCTCTCAGAGGACTCCGGCTTACTCCTACAATCTAAAACATGACTGTTAGGTTAAGTGATAGCTCTAATTTGCCCTTAGGCATGAGTGTATGTGTGTGTGTGTTGTGTGTGTGAGCATGGTTGTTTGACCTGTATCCCTGTGATGGTTTGGCGACCTTTTCAGGTTTTATCCTGACTCTTAACCAATAAACCCTGGAAACTGGCACCAGCAATAAAAAAAAGTTATAGCTAAAATAATAAATTATGCAAATATACAGTATAATATTTTAGCCACTTAGTTTCTGCAAAAACTGTATTACATAATGTTGCATAACTCTACATTTTTGTTTTAACTTATTTTAATACATAAAGTAAAACTGTGGTATTGTTGCTCAAGATCATCAAACTATAGCTCTCATATCAACCTATGTCTATTTTACTTTTGACTTTAGACTCACATACAGCTACATGAGCTCACTTTTTCTACATATCAAGAGAAAAAAACTGTGCTTCTCCAGAGTTTTAAACACAATTTATCTATCAAAAGGCATACAAATCTGTCCTCCAACAACGCTCAGTTTATTCACCTTTACAAATGAAGAAGAAGCAAAGCCATAAGATACGCATTTCACTTTTGAGGATGAATCCTAAGCGCATCCTTTTCTCCTGATTTGTTGCTAAACTAAAACAAAACATAAATACTCTTTTATCAAGATACAATGTGACAGATAATTGGGAGAGACGATGGGAGGTGTAAACATTTAACAGAAAAAAAATTATCTTGCTGCCTTTGAAATTTTTTATTTTTTAACCTCAAAATGTGAAAACAGTCATAAATGACTTGGATAAACATCAAAGAGTATCTTGTAACTTGTAACTTCTCAGAACAGACTGAAGTATTTTTCACTTTCAAATGCTTCTGAATTATTGGTATCTGCTCCTGAGATCCTTAGTGCCTTCTGAAATGACCAAACTTCACAAAGGACAGAAATATAACATTGATATGCTGAGTCTGTAATCTTGTGAATAGAGCACTGCAGAATGATGTTTTACCCTTTTTACAAGAAACCGTGTTGCAAGCAAGGAAGCCTTTCATTTCTACCAACCTGGTCACAAATTAACTCTCATTAAGGAAGGGAATGCATTCTCCATTATGTGTTTAACCACTCTATAACTGTTTTAGTAAGAATTACTTTTTTATTAACATTTCCCCTCAGCATCCATCATTCTGTGGCCTTTAAGAAAAAAATTTTCTCTTATTTAGTGTTCAAAAAGTCCGAGTTTTGGATATAATCACATGGACATCAGAATTAGTCTCTATGAGTCTCATTCCTCATCCTGGAATCATTCTTAAAAAGGAAAATAAGACTAATCCAGACAGATATCGCCTTCAAAATACTTTGTTTTGACTGCAGAAACTATTTATATACACTTGTTTTGTCATTTATTTAGAAAAGGTAATTGCTTTATGGATGGTCAGGTGATCAATTGTTTGTTCAAGTAACTAGTTGTTTTTTTTCAGATTCTTTTTTAAAGAGTGTAGTACCTTACGTACTACAAGGTGTAGTTCAGCATTCATGTTCAGCAAACGGATGGATGTGTAATTTTAGATCTAAAGCAGCTCAAATTATGTAATGCAAGTTGTTGCTCAATTCATGTTTTAAATATAGGCATATAAAAGTGTCAGTTTTCTAGTAGTCTCTAGAACTTGTTTGCTTGTTTCAGCTAAAAGTAGCTTAAAGAAGACATGAAAAAGACTAACCGGTTCCCATTTACTATCCTGTAGGATTATCTTTTTATTTATGTAAGGTACTATACACTTTTTTACTTTTGCTACATTTAAGTAGCTTCTGTGTCCTAAAAACTAAGTTACTTTCAGGGCTTTTAACCCATGATACTATTTCTACCTTTGCATTTCAATAGTGTGCAAAGTAAACTAGAAAAGCACTCAGAGAGCGCAGTCCAACACCCACACGGTGATCCGGCTCACTCCCAAAGTCTAATCAATTGTTCCTAGTCCCACTGCGGACATTTTCTGAAAATTTCATCCGAATCTGTCTATAACTTTTTGATTTATGTTGCTAACAGACTAACTAACAAACAAACCCTGACAAAAACATAACCTCCTTGGCGGAGGTAATAATTACATTCCAGTACTGCCTTTCATTGCTAATTATCTACCGTATGTAATGTGAGCCCCAGCTAAACAGCTCATAGAAAGCACAATTGCTGCACATTAACACAAGATTTTAAGAGCGCATCATTTATCCATCCATCCATCACTTATCTGTACCCGTCCATCCTACACCCTGGACAGGTCGCCAGTCCATCGCAGGGCAACACAGAGACATACAGAATAACCAACCATGCATGCACACACACACGCGCATACCTAAGAGCAATTTAGAGAGACCAATTCACCTAACATGTTTTTTGACTGTGGGAGGAAGCGGGAATACCAGGAGAGAACCCAGTTTGCACATGCAAACTCTATGCAGAAAGACCCCAGGCCAGGATTCGAACTTGGGGCTTCTTGCTGCAAGGCACAGTGCTACCAACTGCGCCACTGTGCAGCCCAAGAGCGCATCAATGATTCAGTCGTACAATCTTCAAGCCAAAAGAACAAAGCATAAAGAGTAAAGACATAATTTGCTTCCATTAAGATCAGTCTTCATGATTCAACAATAACAAAGAGCCTGATCAAAAGAGGGATCTTTGAGAGAGCTCCAAGGCCAAAATTAATGATGAGCAAAAAGATCACAAAAAAAGAAGAAAACATTAAGATGTTTAGGAAAAAATTCAGTTAAAATGACACAGCATTTCATAATTTCATAATCTGTAAAGCACTTTGTGATGCAATTCTTGTATGAAAAGCACTATATAAATAAAGTTTGATTTGATAATAGGAACAACATACCAACAATCAAACATTGTGGTGGTAGTATCATGGTGTGAGGCTGCTCTGCTGAAAAATCACACTGCATTGCTGTGAAGGAATTTGGCCAAAACCTGACCCACAGTGATGTAAAAGATTTATTTACTGTTATTGCAAACAATTGAAGGCAGTTGTTGCCACCAAGGGTGGGAAAACTAATGTTATGTTAAGTAAGCAACTACTTTTTCACATATGGTCAGGTTGGTTTCAATTGTTTTAGTTTTTCTTGATATATGAAATACTGCTTTTTGTATTTCCACCGGTTATATCTGTCTGATATTAAAAAAAATGTTTTTTGATTATCTGAAACATCTATTGTATACAAAAAGGTTCAAATTATAATTCTCTTCCACACAAGCTCCCTCGTTGCCACAAAATATGAGCACACCTTAAAAGTATTCACTCTGTGTGGTAATAAATTATTCCCCCTCTTCATTGAACCTTAACAAGTGTCCATTGTATTTCACTTGGACGGAAAGCCGGTAACGTCAAATCATCATTAATAAGAGGAGACGAGCTGCAACCCAGACTTGTGGAAAACTGTGAGAACAGGGCATTCAAGGACACACTCTGCAGACTCTGACTTCAGTCTATTTTCTTTGACTTTAAATGAATGAAGAGCATCACATAAAAATTGCTTTAAAACAGGAAGGAAAAGAGACATACTGTAATATTCTGCCAAGACACTGGAAATAAGCAGGAATTCTGGAGGACGGGTAATAAACCCAGGTACATTATGCACTCCATAAAGGGTAACATCCGCTGAAAACGACTTCATCGTTGTTAAGCAGCGTGGATGGCAGCGGGGTATGAATAAATGTAATTGAAGGGAAATTGTCACAGATCTAATGAGTTATTTACACTCCTTACATGCAAAAAAACATGCGACATCTTTAGAATCAGCATTGCCCAATTATTTTTCAAAAGGAATAAATAAATTAAACGTATCTGAGATGCAAAAACAGAACAAAATAGCATCATGCTGGGCTTTTTGGGAAACGGTGTAAAAACGGAAAGAAAACAGTAGTTTCTCTGCAGGTACTCAAGCTGTGAAAACTGTGTGCGTTTAAGAAAAAATTGCATATTTTTTAAATCCAATTTTCAGGCCAAAAGAGGTTCTTTTTGCATGTAGTTCATCCATCTAAAACAATGAAGAGTATCAAAAATACCCAATACAAAAAGCATTCATACTTTTGTATGAGTACTTTCACTGGGCATTGTATATGCAGCAGACATGCGCTCACAGCCTTCACAAAAACAGGAGGGTCAGCTGTTGGTTCCAACATGAGATACACTATAAAAAGAAAATATACTACATGCTCTCGTCTCTCATCGGCATCACAGTCTTGACCACCATCACCATCTGTCTCCTTCATGTTATTGTACACCAGTCCACACACTTTTGTTCCAAAAAAGAAACATATTTGTGCCTGAAGATAAAAAGATTTAATCCAAAAAGGCGTGGCTGGATTTATGGAGCGATTTTTCAATCTGTATGTAATTTTGATTTCTTTCAAAGCAGGTATGTGTCCTTCAGGCAACAGGACGAGCAAACTATTTACAGATTTACTTCGGTATGTTTTTCAGCAATGGTCCACAGGAACAAGAATCTAACATGGCACTAAATAACAGGTGTAAATACTGGCTGACTCAGCCTCTGAAGCATCCTCCCCTATCTATTCCCATGCTGTACCCTCTGATGTAGCTCCAGCAACAGCACTTGAAGAGTAAATACATGCTGCAAACATAGTCGGTGTAACACAATCACTTCTTCATAAATCAAATACGGTGTTCTTCTGAGGACACGCAGTCATTAGTGTCAGCAGTGGCAGTGATGAAAAACTCCAGGAGCTCTGGTGTCCTCATGCTGGGCCGAATGTCGTGTTCACTTGACACATTTGTGGCCTGGGCCTGGTTGCGACATTTGTGTGCTATGGTCTTGTCCTGCACATTTTCCATAACTGCCATGAAGCCAGAAGAAAAAGGTGGCTCTTGTTTGGGTTTTCTGCACAGGTTCGACTGGATCCACTGAAGCTTCTTCCACTGTGTCTGGCTAAAAGCATTGTGGGCTGAGTCCCCCTGAGTCCCATATGGGGAGTGGTTTGGGCAACAAAAGGGGGTCAGAAAATGTGGTACGCAATTGGCAGTTGAGGTCTAATCTTGACAGCTTTGAGGGGTTTGAAACCAAAAACCTTGTCAGTCAGCCCCATGCTTGGCCCAGGGGGCGATGACGGGAAGTGGTGGAAGGCTTGTTGGTGTATTTTCTTTTTAAAATTACCCTTTTTTTCCTTGAATAAGCTCACTGAACAAAGGATGTGAGGGTTTTCTTTGCCTGTCGGAAGGCCGTTTTACAGCATAAAACGACTCACTCCAAAGTCTCATACTAGTACGGACATATGAGGGGCCTTTGGCGTCTCACTTTGACAGACTTCAGTATCAGATGACAGCATCTTGCTCTGTGTATGATATATGGAAGCCAACAAAATCTTAAGTTAAAGAGGGAAAGAGCGGGATCCAAAGAACAGTTTATTGCCCAATGGGACTCATCTACTTTTGTTTTACTTTTTTGCATACATTAAGCAGCTTAACTCTACAGAAACGTTCTGCATGCAGTTTTGCTATCTAGCAACTTTGGCACTATATTTAGTGACGTCAGACCCCTCTAGTGACTTTTTCTGGAGTTATTGGATACTTAGATATGGAAGCATGTATCGTTGCTATACTTCTGGACGAGCAGCAAGTGGCCCCTCCCCTATCTAAAATCACTCAGAAGGAGAACAGGTCCTCGTGGAGAGGTCCCTCCAAGCTGCATTCTCTCTCTCTCTCTCTCTCTCTCTCTCTCTCTCTCTCTCTCTAGATATATCTATATCTATATATATATCTATATATATATATCTATATATATATCTATATATATATCTATATATATATATCTATATATATATATATATATATATATATATATATATATATATATATATATATATATATATATATATATATATATATATATATATATATATATATATATATATATATATATATATATATATATATATATATATATATATATATATATATATATATATATATATATATATATGTATATGTACAGTGGGTCAAAACAAAATTTGCCAGCCACCAATTGTGCAAGTTCTCTCACTTAAAAATTTGAGAGAATCGTAAAAACGTTTCAACAGGGGTAACCGCACTGTACCAAACATCACCTCAACTAATAATTTGCACAGTCTGTGTCAAAGAGAGTCTTGAGAAAAATACAGCAAAGAAAAAACTGTTCCATTTCGGTAGATTTCAAATATGTTGCCGCATTTACAGTGACACAGTTCAAAGCTTTCTTCGGATGGAAAGACTCTTAAAGATAATTAAGATTTGTGTGACTGCCTATGCATCCCATGAGTTCTGTGGTGCTTTTCAGCAGATGCATTTCAAACTGTATAGTAAATATATTTATTCTAAGAGTTTTCTATATTAATTTACTTAAAAAACAAACTTTCAATCTAAAGAAAATGAGCTAGTCCCAATAATTTGTCCAAAAAAGGTTAAAATCTAAGAATGATGTTTCATTCCCTTGCAAATCATTCATACTCAAACTTTTTAGATTACTAGATGCAAAATACTGTGTCTTGCTATGTGACTGCACCCGTCACATAGCAACACCATCTCTAGCTAGATTATGGTCTTGGCATCATGCTGTGGGAATGCTTTTCCTCAGCAGGGCCAGTCAAAGTCCAGACCTAAATCCAATTGAGGACGTGCTGCAAAACTTAAAAAAATATTCTCACCATTTAGTCTAAGGAGAGCTATTTTGCAAAGACCAATTGGCACAAAAGATCTCCCACTGGATGTGCAAAGCTGGTTTAACAAAGTATTGTCTCAGTGGGATAAATGTACACCAAATGTTTCAGAATTTTATCAGCAGAAATTTTTGAAAAGCATGTATCATTTTCTTTCCACACAATTATGTGTTACTTTTTACTAGTCTCTCACAAATACTAATAACATATTGATGTTAACATATGTTACATAAACATGTACCATTAATGTTACAAAGTACAAACAGCCGTAATGTTACCAAATGTGCAGAGCATCAAAAGGTATGAATACGTTGGCAAGGTACTAGATATGACCCAACATTTTAAAGAACATAGCCAGTCACTGGTCATCCTGAAATGACAAAAGTTGGTAATAATGTATTTCTTGTGCTTACAGAATGCTTGTTAATATGCCAGTGGGAATCAAAACGCACCTCAGATATTGCTAAATTACATTTAAATAGACAATACAAAGATCATTCTTTAAAAAAACTTTTAGGTGAGCCAATAAAAACTCAAGTTGAGAGCCAATTTGGCCCACAAGTCCCTCCCTGAGCAGCCTTAGTCTCAACACAGAGTGCTACACTGCCAAGTCAGACATCGCAAACCTCCCTCCTTAATAAGCAGTGATCTAAAAGAGTGTAGTGGCCACGATGGCACAACCAGATCTGGCCTGGTTTGCTCTCCCTTGAAATGAATGGCTGGACTCCTGACTTGAGGTTTAAGCACCAGAAATTTCAAACAGAGCATGGAGTTACCAGCTGCTCTCATACTTCAGTAGCAACTCCATCTACAGAGACATGCATCAAATCTCAGTTTCCCTATTAAATCTACCCCTTACACACAACACTCGATCCTCTGCAAAATGAAGTGGATCAGGACAGACACAAATAACTCTCTGAAAGTTTTAAAGGGATTCCTAAGGACCCCTTTTTCCACAGTGGCCACTTGTTAGCTCACAGCAGCTCCAGATGACAGACTTTCAGACAGACAGTCTTACAACGGTTGTAACCCTCTAGATCCTCTTACAATCTGAGTATATGTCTTCAAAGCCAGTAATCCATTATTTAAACTTAACCTTATCTGGATGTAATTGGATCTTGATTCTGTTGAACTATTGATAAACAGGACATAGTACTAAGGTACAACAGTTATAGAGAAATGTTATATTTTTGATGAAGTATTTACATGGCTTACCATAAAATGTTTTCAAAAAAGCCTAGAAGTTACATTTGAGAGGGGTTAATCTGAAGTCCTCAAGAACCAGTGTCCAGTATGTTTTAGATCAGTCCCTGCTCTAACACAACTCATTCAAATTGATTGTTCATTAACAGATTCCTCCAGAACTTGGTGAATTTGATTCAGCTGCATTAAAGCAGAACAAAGCCGCTTGAGGACTAGAAATCGTGGTCTATTTTCTCTGCAAAGCTTGCAAAACTGTATTCCAGGCTGTGTACAAAACAAATCTAGGTTTTCTCTGTGAAGTCTAATTGTTTTTCACCATTTACAATGCTGTTCGCTTTAGGAGACTGTATTGGCTGCCACAGTTTTATGTCTATGGAAATGTACCAAGCTGTTGCCATGGGGGAAACTGCATAGCTTAGATGGTAGACGGTATATATTATGACATTTGAAACAAAGAGCTAAGCTTATGAAATAAAAAGAGAATGTCTTTTAGTTTTAGTAAATTTTTCCCATGCAAGATTACCTGGAACCACATTGAAGATAATAGTTTGACTATCAATTAGTTCTATCAAAACAGAGAGGAAACATGCCATTGCTAGCCTAGGGCTTTAGCAAGCTGATCAGGTTGATAACATTGTCAGTAGAAACAAGAAGTGAGTTTACTCAAGATCGTAGTTTTATGTATGGAGTCTGATATATTCGAAATATCCAAGTCCAATTGGAACTTGGTATTTATGTTTTTTTGTATAAATTTACAGTTAATTTACTTGACTACAATGTAGTCAAATTTAGACTAAAAGTAAATTACGTTTTTGGAAAAAATAGTGTAACTAAACTAAATTAAATGGATATTTTAAATCTCAAAACTATTTGTTGTTTTCTTTATAAATTACCGGAAGCATTTCAGAACCTGAGGTTTATGTCTGCCCTTTGATAAGCTATGTAAAACATACATCTGTTGCATATTGTTACAAGGTCACCCACTGTCTTCTTTAAAAAAAACTTTAATTAATCTCCTCTCCTTCTCCCATCTATTAAAGAACCTATAGTGTCACATGATACTTTGCTTTTTTCAGCTGTTGACCCCCTTGTCGTTCCTAGTGGGCCTCTGCTACCCAGTTAACAACTGGCCTTGTGCCACCGGTTGTGCTGAGGTGTTGATGTGATGTGACAATTGAAAGCTTGCACAGGCTGTTTTATTTTAAAAATCTGCATTATAAGCATTGAGTTGAATAGAAACAATCAAGCAAAAAATGCAAAAGAGATGTGAAACAGACAAGGAAATCGCAACCTTAAAACATAAAGGTTTGAGGATAACTGACAGCATATTTTGCAGGAATTGAATAGCAATCAGTTGTATTTATTTAAAACTGGACTAATATTGTATTCTTTTCAGCCAACAGTATCTAAAAATGTCCGCCTTGTGATGGTTTCAATAGGATGTCACAGAAGGAAGAGGAGCTGGCATTGAAGCAAAGAGTCGTTTGTATTGAAAGGCCTCCCATCGTGAGTCAAGCATGCTGTCTCATGAAGATGACAAGGACCCCATCAAACACATCCACAGACAAAAGGGATCTTTGGGATGCTGACAATGTTGGTCATTCACAGGACAGACATGGGCTTCTTCAAAAGTCCACCCACCGCAGAGCCCCCACTGGACCTCCAGCCTCAATGCATTCCCATGACTAAAAATAAACAAACTGAGCGATGGCCAGTGCCATCAAAAGATCACTGACAGCTTTCAAAACAACGTACCAACTTGTTTGATTAGCTCTGATTAAGTTTGGAGATAGGAGGTAAATGGTTATCTTTGCTTCAAGAAAATATCTTGAAAAATCACTGAAAGACTTTACTTGAAGGTTTGCTGTTTAATTTCAAGCTCTATTAACTACAGGATAATAGAAGACACAACTTTAAGGTTTATGTCTTGGTCCATCAAGCCTATTTTCCAGCAGGTTATTAGTTTTCATGAATGCAAGGGTAAAACACTTCACTGTGTGTTCGTGGTGAAACTCTATTACTCTCTGAGAACAATAAAGCTCTCAACCCATTCCTCTGCTACACTTGTTCAACGAAGACTCAGTGCAACAACGCTGCACAGGCGGACCAATACATTAGATTCTGCAGGGCCTAACAAAAGTATTCACATCCAATTGAACTCTTCAAATTGTGTTGCTTTACTGAGTGTAATGGAACAAAGATGATGCATGGCTTTTGAATGGTTTCACAATAAAAGTCTGTAAGGTGTGCTGTGCATTTGTGTTCAACCTCCAAATCCAGTGCAACAAATTTCCTTCTGAAGTCCCATACTTATTACAACTACAAACTTATCAAGACATGGTTCTACCTAAACTGACAGGCCATGGTTACTCTAGAGAAGCTGCAGGTGGGAGAATGCCACAGAACAACTGTATGATGTGCACTCCACATATCTCCCTTTATGGCAAGAGATGCAAGAAGAAAGTCATCGTTGAAAGAAATTAAAAAGGAATCCTGTTTGTAGTTGGTCAAAAGTCATGTGGAGAACACGGCAAACATGTAGAAGAAAGTACTCTGGTCAGATGAGACCAAAATTGAAGTACTTGACCTATTTGCAAAATCCTGCAAGTTCATGATTCATTGTTATTTTATATGTATCTTTAGGTAATTTGTTCTGCAGCAGAAACAAGGGACTGAGGTCCACATTTAGGAAAAGAATGAAAAAAATCAGAGACAGACAAAGAGAGGAAACAGAGGAAAAGCCAAACGCAATGCTAGAAGTGTAACTACCTACACTACTTCGCTAGAAAATGTCAAACCCCTCTAGAAAATATCTAGGAAAATATAAAAAATGTCAGTTAATATGTTTAAAACTATAGTTTGGGTTTATTTTAACAGGCAGTTGTGGCTGGGATACAGCATTGCTTGCAATCGTTTATTTTGCATAACTAAACTTGGAATGATCTGACTAGATGGAAGATGCAGAAATTCCTAAAAAATGGGGTAAGAAGCATAATTTATTTTGTGGCTGCCTATCTGGTGTACCTGTCAGGGACTCAGTTGTGACTCCCCCATTAGGTAAGTGGATTGTTTTATAATTTGGTCAACTCTGTTCTTGTAATTTAAAGTTAAACTATCAATCCATGCAGCCAAATAAAAAGATAATAAATTGACATAAATAAATGTCAATATAGTTTGATGTGAGATTGGAAGAGCTTTCTCAAACAAATATTGGAGCTCTTCCTGGCAGAGAGCCTGAATGTTGGTCTCAAACCTGAGTTAGCTGTAAGTAAAAGATTAGATCAAGTGTGTTCTGTGTATTTCTGTAGAGAAATGTAGAGAAACTAACATTCCACATCACCCTGAACACACCTTTATGCTCAGGAAACTTGGTGGTCGCAAGTCATGCTCCAGGTATACTTTCTTCATTGGGGACATTAACTGCTCAGATTTGATGGGAAGTTGGATGGAGCTAACTACAGGGCTATTCTGGAAGCAAACCTGTTAAACGAAGCAACTTTGTGCACCAATCTTTAGCACTTCTAGGTGTTGGTCTGTCATATAAAATCTCCCAAAAAATACATTGATGTTGTTGATTGATATTTGTCTTTACAAAATGACATGTGAAAAAGTTTATCTGGTATGAATACTTTTGCAAGAGACTGTAAAGCAGAAAAAGAAAATGATTCCAACATTTGATGCGTTTCTTCAGCGATTTATCCAACTAATTATAATAATTCATATTAACTTTGGATGCATATATTTTCCAGCATTTATGGAGCATCTCTTTCCGTGGGTGGAGCACCTTTGATTAGCGGTTTTCCTAAGTATCAGTCCTCAGCTCCTCTCCACACAGCTCTTGCTGCGACCGAACATCAGGCTGTGCCAGAGACACAGTACTCTCTGCAGGGCCTGGAGTTTGAGCTCACTGTTGGCAGGGATTGGGGTTTGGACACTTTAACCTGCCAGCGAATCTGGGTGGGCAGCTGGTAGTAACCTGAGCTCCATCAGCTCATCGCCAAGTTCTAACTCGGTGCTGTCCCTGGGGTACTTTTTCTACCCCTACAGCCTTGTGCCCGGCTGCACCCTGCCTGTCTTTAACTACCACACGAAGCTATAAAGTAAAGTTGTAAAACAAAAAAAAGTACATCCTTGGTTTTGGTGGTCAAACATGCCAGAACACTTGCGATCTAAGCAATGAAATCCTACAGAGTTGCTAAAGCTCATCATGACATCAGGTTAAGTCAAGTGTGTCCTGGACATTTCTCCACAGAATTAGCTTTGTCTCTCCAAAAAAGGCTTGCAAAGTACTTAAGATGTTTTATTAAGATAGACATGTTACTCTCACCATCAATCTCAAGTGATGTAACTCTGTCTACTTACGCTGGATTTTCTTTCGAGGCTTGGAAGAAGAAATGGTGAGCACTGAGCCATTGCTCTTCCAGCTCTAGTGTTTTAGTCATTACCAGACTTTTCATTCATTCTCCTTCAGGTGCAGAAAACACAAAAGTAACAATGGGATTGAGTTTCTGAAATAAAAAACAAGGGTTTTTTATGTTCTTTGCAATTCTTTTCAATGAAGATTTTGACTAAAATATAAAACATTCTGGCTTCCCCTTATTGCTGCCTTATTTGCATGTTCAAATCCAGGAGATGGTGGTTTCCTCCTAATGATTTGTGAGATGCATCAGGAGGGGGAATGGGTGGTACTATCTGTTCCTTCAAATAGAGAAAAGAAAGCACTAGAAGAAAGAATATATAAAATGTGAATGTAATTACACTTAACATTTTTGATATACAAGCTTCTCTTACTTGCACAACAAGCCCTCTAATGTCTAGTTTGATGTTCTGTGTATCTTCTTTGGTATTACTGTCAATTCTTCTGAATATATATAATAATAGCTAAAATAGGGATGTATTTCTCAATTCCTATTACTTTATGTTCACAATGAGAATTGTCTCAAAAATTCCAAAATAATAAATGCGCTTTAATTTGCATTTTTCTTTAAGAAGTTGACATCTATCACAGGTCTGCAAACTGTTCTTGAATTATTGACATTGGATTATCACAGACAATGAATAATGAGCTTCTTGATGGATGATTTTTTTTAAGCCAACTGAGATTTTAACAGTCGATCTTTTTGAGTCTGAATTTTTGGTCATATTGTTTAGGAATATAACAGAAACTATTTCAGCAAATACAAGCTTCAGGGATTGGGCCTAATGATCATTGACAAAGTCTGGGGATCTCACAAATATGTCCCAGCTACTGGGGTAAGATTTTTAACTGAAAATCATCTAATCTTCACCAACTGAAAGTAAATATATATCTCACTGTTGCCTGTGAGATTCCCTTTTAACTGGGCCTTACAGGTAATTGGCCAGTTGAAATAAAAACAATCCAGTCTCTGTCCCATAACCAAGAGATTATTACTGTATTCTGTACACATTTCTGGAATGCAGAGAAGGTCAACTCGGTAAATTTGAGCTGTTTTAAAAAAATCTTGTTTTAATTTCTAATTTATTCATACATTTTATATAAAATGAATTTTAATTTTAGAAAACAAATCTCAACCAGCATGTCAGAGGTTTACAAAATCTTAGATCTGCATCCGAGTAAACATTACTAAAAACTTTACCTTTGTTATCTTATCAGCAGATAAGATGTTAATATGCGTTTCGTTGTTACTTGTTTTCACTCAATCCAAAGTACTGACGCAAGACTGATAATCCGGAACCTGGTTTTACTTTCATTTCAACCTAGTTTCTATGTTTCTATGTTTCCACTAGGGCAGTCAAACAATGTAAATCTTTAAATTAATTAATCACAGGGTAGCTGTGAATTAATCACAGTTAATCAACATTGCTAAATATGACTTCAAATGTAAAAGGACAAAAAAAGCATGCAGTTGCTTTTTTTTAAAGGAAATACAGGGAAGATGCATGGAAAGTTAGTTTTGAATTCCACTAACACATTTACCCGTGGCCCTTTTAACCTCTTCATCTTTTAGCCAGATGCTTTAGCAAACTAACTGGTTAACATTTTTTGAATGCAAAGCTGGCCATTTCTTCTGAACAATCGAGGGATTCTTTGTTTATCAACACAGCGGATATGCGTGCAAATGGCATGACACCGGCCCTTTATAGCTCCATAATATGCAGTTATCTTGCAATTGCAGTGTTGGATAGCTATGTTGCTGCAGATTGTTGCATTTTTAATCATTGTTCAAATCACTTCTTCTGATAGCTTTCAGCCAAAGACATCTTTTGTTTGCCTTGAAAGGGGTGTGAATCGATTATATTCTATAGAACTACTGCATTTTGTTGTTATCAAAGCGATTTGTGCAACCAACCGCACAAGACATGATCACGCCTCTTTCTGCAGACGACACGTGCAGTAGAGCAGGGAGTGACGTAGACTGATAATCCCTCTATATGGCCTGCAACTGTGAAGAGACTTTCACATGGAACTGTGGATGCATGTTGCGTCTGCCATGCTGTTTGTTTATGCGACAAGCACTGAACACAGTGGCGGTTGAATTGTGGGATAAACAGGATGGGTCATTTAGTGCATGCATCAATGCGTAAAAAAAGAATCACGTTAACTCTACAAATTAATCTACCTCTGTAAACGTGTTCATTTTGACGGCCCAAGTTTCTAACTAACTTCCAATCACATTCAGGATTCTAATCAAAATGGTTCCTTTCTACAAAAATGAACAACTAAAGCTCAAACATCAGAAAACTTTTAACTCCCTTTACTCCCTTCAGATCCCTCCGCTCCTTATAGTTATTCTTTGCTGTAGACTCAAAAAAAGGTAAAGGTCTGCAAATTTGCTGTGTTGGATCCCAGATCGTGGAGCAGTCTTCCTTTCGAAGTCAGGATGGAAAGCTCTCTTGAGTGCTTTGAATCACAGTAGACCTCCCTCTTTTTAAAATGTTTCTGTGTTCGACTCACCTGCTTTAAGAACCTCACTCAACAGCTATTCTTTTATCTTTTTTTTAAAGATTTTATATTGTTGTTTGTATTTTTGGATACTTTTGTTTTATATAAAGCATTTCACAACTTTGCATTTAATATGTGCAATACAAACAAAAAATTACTTCACTTATCTAGTTTGAAGCCTGGCATTTCAATTAGCCCTGTGATCTGAATTGAGATTCCAGATGCCTTACGAGAAAAACGTTTATTACTCACAAATAAACATGTTTCTATTGGGCTTATTGCTATTTTTTTCCATGCATGTTAACTAATTCCCAGCTGTAGCTTTATGTTTCATGGGAAAATGTCTAAAAAGAATTTGCAATTTGTATGTCAGCTTTTTGGGCAGATAAAGAAACCAGAAGGCTGCATGTACAGCAAAGGACCAGCCCTTGCTGGCAGCCCTGTACAGTATGAGGTAGTGTTCTGGGGAAGGGTGGAGGTGTTCATCAGTGTACCAACAGTTGCCATTTGTATATACCTTTATATCCAAGCACAACACTGAGTTAGTTAAGGAGTCAAACTCTAGCTTCATCCACTCTCTGCCCACCTATATTTACAGACAACACTGATTTAGACTCTTGGCGTCAATCTTATGCCATAATAACGAAAGGCAGAGACCGTGTTTATATCTTACTGGCCTGATTAATCTTTATATGTTTACAATCTTCTAAACACCCATTTAGGATAAACCTTTAAATCCATTACTTAAATATAAATATTTGCATAACACTAAAATGTGTAGTGCAAAGATTTTACAACAGGATTTGAACATGGACATTATTAAGAATGTATTTTTGTGGTTCACCTGACAGGATTTCTTTTGGAAAATATGTTTTGGTATTACTGTTTAGACGGCTACTTTTTGAGTCCTGCGATTAAAGCACATCTTTCATTCAAAGGATTAGACATGCTATATAAGCTCCTATACCTGCCAACCAACCAGGCGAAAGAAAACAAAATGACAGGGCAGGATAGCTGCTGTGCAAATCATTAGAATCAGTGATGCAAAAAGAGATGTCAAAGAAAATATATGATAAACAAAATACACAGCCGAAAATTACTGAGTTCTATACGTCGGTGTCCTCAATGGTAGATACGGCCTTGGTGGCCCACACGGTATTTGTGAGGGTTAGGGACCACAGCCTCGTGCAAATAGATAAAATCCACACATAATTGAGCCCATCTCTAAAAACAATTATAACTGCCAATTTTAATGCTTCAAACACCAAATATACATTAATCTGCATTAATATGCACAATGGAAACTGTCTTGGCACTACCCCAGATGCTAACGTCTACAGTCATCCTTATCTCCAGTCACCATGTAAAATAAATTGAGCTCCTGGATTGGCTGCTTAGCAAACATCAGCCAATAGCATATCAAGTAGCAATGTGACTACGTATTTCAGCTTTCCAAGTTGCATTTTCTTTAGAATATTTTAGATATGCTCTAGGAGAAGATATGCGAATAGGCAAATTTTCTGCAAATACTTTGGATTTACATTTCACAATATAGTCTGGGAATAGATGAATCTACAAACGCTGATGTGGAAATACGTTTACTGTACTATCTTTGCCAGGGGTGCCAATAAGACACATGCCACCTAAATCAGCTTCCTTAGCCTTATCCACTTTAGATTTTGACCATTGGTGCAAGTGAAGCCTCTCCTATTTTAGCAGATATGCATAGTAAACATTTCCTCAGTTTACATTCTGTTGTATGTTGATATGTGCCTACTTGGCAAACCTACATAACCCACTCCTCCTTCCGTAAAACATTCCCAAATCCCTTAAGGGCTCTTAAAACATTATATTTTGTCCAATTAGGAAGTTGAAATTGAATTTATTCCTGCCACAGTAACATTGAGTTTAAAAAAAGTATAAAACTCTGATCTGGGGTACAATACTCAATAAGTATACATAAGGTGCATACTGATCGCAGTTCAACCCCTAAACGTTGCAGCATTAAAGTGCTCATGACGCCATTTTTCATGTGTACTTCATGCGGCTCAGTGAGAAGAATAAGGATACGTGTTCACATCAGTCTCCAATAACATCAACAACAAAAAGTCACTAGATTTGTTGCTAGTTGGTTTTTTTGAAAAAGAGTTGCTAAAGGGATCTAAAAAATTTATCAATGTAGCGATAAAGTCACAATGTTGGCAACACTGGAGGAAGCAGCCATACTGCCAATGACATCATGACAATATGTTGGGAAGTATGGAAGCGCACACACTGTGGCAAGAAAAAAAAAACGTTTGGGCCTGTTGTTGGTAAGTTAGAAACGTTTTATGAATTGAACTGGGCAAACAAAAATGGTAAGATGTGCATTTTTTAAATTTTATGTCGTTTTACTGTTAAAGATTTGGTGTTATGAGCACTTTAAGCTTGAGTGGTGTGGACCTTGTAGTGAGCCAAAGCAGGAACAGAGAGATGCCAAATTTGACTGTGGATGATAGCAAGCTTCAGGCAAAATACAACAAAGGTACTAAGGAGACTAATTTTGAAGGAAGTGTGAGATGGTGCCTGAGATAAGCAGCTACTATGCATTTGTCCAACTCGTCAGTCATCTCAGCTCTTTAGGGATTTGAGATGAGGAAAAAAAGAGGAATCAGCTGCTCTGGTTAGTGTTGATCCTCAGATTCCAAAAGCAGGTGCTGCAGAATAAGCCTGTTCCCTGATTGCATCCTGGAGTTTTTGTAGATCTTCACGACATGACTTGCATTCATAGGTCTCAGCACGGAAATGAGCATGTTGTAAACAGGTACAGCTGTTGCGAACAGGGATAGCTGCAGAAATACCAATGCTTTATATAGGTTAACAAAGCAGACACAACTTACACAACCTTTTTGATTGGTATCCTCAATAATCACACCGGAAGGGTCAGCTACAAATATGCTCTCTCTGTTACTGTCCTTTCGTTGTGAATGTCGATGTATGGGGTGAAGAAAATGACATATCCACCATCTTAAATTCCACAATGTCTAATTTTTTGTAGATACCTACATCAGACGGCTCTGTAGCTGTAGCAACCAAATTCAGACTTTTCCATCAAAATTCTTTCATCATATATAGACGTACAAAGATTTGTTTGTTAATATATAGTTATCAAATTCCATTATATTTATTTTATATTGGATTCTTCAGTCAGACAGACTGGTAAATGTAGTACCACAATATCTCTGATTTGAAACAGTCAAGTCAAGTTTATTTGTGTAGCATATTTCAGCAATGGGGCAATACGTGCTTTACATGATGAAAACATAAACAACAAAAATGGAAGAGACATTACAGTGCAGTGGCAAAAGCAATGAAATGCTGGAATACAGAGTACAATTAAACATGTTTCAGTTTTTATTCATCAAAGGCAACTCTAAACAGATTATTTTTTTAGCCTTGATTTAAAGAAACTTAGTATTTCAGCATTCTTGCATAGCGTCAAGGGTGTCAGGTTTACATGTAAAGTCAATCCATAAGCGCGCTGGCGTGCGTCAGAGTTTCTGCTTTGCAGAAACGCATTTCTGCCTCATTCGCCTGTCAAAATTGCGCGAATGAAGCATTTGACATGCGTCAGGAAATGCGCGCGTCATTTTATGTGGTGCATTTTTGCGTCTGCCGCTGACATTGAAGTTGAAAAATCTGAACTTTGGCATCAATTCGCGCCGCGTCAACCAATCAGGAGTCTGGTGACATGATGTCATGTGATGCTGTGACCCAGTTCACGGTGTCAGGTCCAGCAAAATTCATTCATAAAACATGGAGGAACTACTGATAAAAGCGGTGGCTAATCACCCCAAACTATACGACACCACCTGCTTTCTCTACAGGAAACAGGAATAAAGACAGGAATAAAAAAGGCCTCGCTTGGAGGAATATAAGGGAAGATATAGGGCAACCTGGTAAGTTTATTTCACTTTTGACTGACCCTGCGAACCCGTGCAGAAGCCAGCAAGCCTGCCTACTGTCCCGCTATATTACAATTATTTTCCCACTGATGTCCAGTAAATAGAGAAGGGACACTCTCTCTTCAAAGGCTGAATTGACAGCTGTCATCTTGCAGAGAGACTGTCTGGCTCTACTTCCTCCCACAAGTGGTATATTTCCGGCTTGACGCGCATCAAAATCAGTCAAAATATATCATTTTGACAAGTTGCGAATGTTCAAAAATCAAACTTTGACGTGCAACGCGTTTTTGACGCTTTGGTGTGAACGCACCGTAAGAGTTATGCAAAAATAAGCCAGAAAAATCCCGGGATCATTAGATTAAGCTACATATTAAAGAAATTCCAATATGTTATGCATTTTAAAGTGGGTTCCTTCAATAGGCAGACTAGAACCTGCGTGAACAAAACAGTCTCTCTATTATTGCAAACATCAATGTATAAGCGGAAAAATCTTAGTTTCTCAGGGGAAGCTTTCAGATTTGTTTGATAACACCTTCTTCTCAGATGATATGCATTTAATTGGGGAATCTTCTAAATTTCAAGTCATATTGTAAGTGGAAGTGTAATTTACTTAAAAATCTGTATTTTGTTTTTTGGTATTTTTGTTTAAATATCTGGGGGAGAAATCAAAATGGAAACACAGCCCTGCCTGACATACTTCAATACTTATTTTATGTTGGACCTCAGAGTTAGTGCTAGTAACAAGAACCTGATTTGTGCATTCCAGTAATACAGTCATGTCCTCAGTGCTAAGCTAGGCCCCATCATTAAGCCCATTTACATGTTCATAAGAACTCTACCATTACACCTCACCAAGTCAGATTCAAAAAGCAGCTGCCTGTCTAAGAAATACACCATGAGCATTTCAGGCGAGAGACCAAAGATCCTGGGGTTTAGGAGTGTGGGTTCAACAAACAAAAGGAGAATTGATTACACCGCATTGGGCTGTTTCTCTTCGAAGGCTTCTAATAGTTCCCACATTGTAAACATTTCACCACAAGCCTTCATTCAAGAAAATGTTTCCCAGAAGAAGGGGTGGCCACTGGCACCCATCAGTCCCCATGGTGCAGTGCAAGAGTGGGTCTTGGCCTGATGGCACTGGTAACTAAAGAGCAAGGAACGGAAAAAATGCTGGACTATTGACAAGGAGGAGAATCTGTGTCCCTGCAGCTCTGAAGCTCAATGCATGAACTGGTTCCACAAGATTTACAAAATGAGCTGTTGGCCAAAGTTTTACCACATGCACAAAAGAAAAATATGCTCAAAGAACAGAAACACTTTATTTTGGTTTTGGGCAAAAAAAATTTAAATAATACTTCATCTTCTAAATATGCAACGACAATTCTGTCTCTTGGCAAGTCATAACCTAGACATTTTGTACAAGTTTGTTTATTGAAAGTCGTTTGGAGAAATTATATATGTATGTACCAGCACAGCCGGTTCAATCAACACAGTTGTAGAGGTACAAATTGGACACTGGTGTTTATAGAAATTACCCAGAGTTCATTCTCTATTTATTCATCATTCTCTGTTAGTGACTGATGGATCCAAGCTCAATGGCCTGATTAATTACACCAGACGCATCATCTTTCATGTGAATAACAATGCAGATACTCAAAATAGTATTGTTAAGTGTTCTTTCAGCACCGTATCTTTGGGATTTAAGCATCACAACAGATGTCATGAAATCTCAGGTTTCTCTCCACCAACTATTTTGGTCTCGAGTTGTTGTTCCCCTGCCTGCCCTCACCGCTCTGATGAAAGCTCTCTCAGGTCAGAAGCCGTGTCCACTCTGAAGGCACCAGACCATAAACAAGCAACTACCCATTTCCCATTTTCCTCCCCCTCTTTCTGTTTGCCAATGCTGACGTCAGAGTGCGGTATCTGTGGCATCTCCAAACAGCCTTGAGAGCCCAGAAAGGTGCCGATTGATAGATGAGCTCAGGGAGTCATCAAATACAGGCTCAGCTGCCTGTCTCAGAGCCCTGACTGTGCCAGACAGTAGAGTCGGTCTGTCTGCCCAGCCACCCCGTCTGCAAAGTCCAGGATGTGGCAAAGCCCATCAGCACTGAGAGACTGCTGCTATGTCACAGTGTTACCCACAAGAGCATGACGACTTAAAGGTCAGTGGCACCCAAGGCTAAGCCATCAGACCACAGACCCTGCATAGTCTTAAATCTCTTGCATTGCTAAAAAGAAAAGAATCCATGCCAGTTGCATAACATTTAAGGTTGCATACCATGCAAAAACTCTCATATTGTCACTTTCGACATATTTCCTTCCTTATTAATAGGGTTTTGCATGATTCACTGTGGAGGACACACAGAGCGAGGTAGAGTATCCAGCATATGTCACGGAGCAGTACCTTCCTTTGTTTCAGAGACTCTACACAAGGTGCCAAAACTCACAAGAAAGTTACAGCAACCTTTGCATTAATCTCGTCATGCTGGTTCAGGTTGTTGAAAGAAATACATCCCTGCATGGTTCTTGTAACCAAAACTCATTCTGAAAACACTGATAATAGAAAGGGCATAATATGAAACTCGCATTACAGCAACTTAGTGATAAAAACTGTGCTGTTGAAGAAGCCCAGATTAGAAACACAAAACTTTACTATTTTAAAGTTGATCACCACTTCATATGGACTGCTTATATCAGTCAAGTCAATTTCTTTTGCAACATCAGCTTAAACAATAGTACATACATAATGCTACCGTTAAGATACAAAACCTTAAGAAGTCATGTGGTTGTTAATTTAGGTCCTGCACCACTGAAGGCTGTATGGTGCCACAGTTGGTGGCACTGTTGCTTTGTAGTAAGGAGGTCTTGTGTTCAGATTACGGCGTGGGGTCTTTCTGCGTGTAGTTTGCATGTTCTCCCTGTGCAAGAGTTGGTTCTCTCTTGGTACTTGGTCATGACGCAGCAGAACACTGGGATTCCACACCATTGATCCCAGTATACATGCACTACTCGAAGCATGAGCACATCCAAAGCCAGACATGTACATTTGTTTTCCATAAATTATCTTTTATCACCTGTGTTTAGACCCATCTATTGCCTTTTTTCAATACACCAGCATAAATGATGGAATAGGAAACAATAAGAAAGCAGTTATAGAGTTTCTTCTTTTTTTGACAAAATACTTTTTATTAGGTACGTTTTTGTATTCAATTGTTCTGGCACTTTTTTTCAACACGTTTTATTTTCAGAACGGCAACAAAAATGAAACAAATCAATTCCTTAAAATCCTACCATGTGCCCTAAACCCCTACACATCTGCAAGGTCAATTGACTGTCAAAAGTGAGTGAGTAATTATTGTTAAAGTAGAAGACGGTCAGAAAAATAAACTCTCTGGAGCATTTTACACTACTTTCTCTGTAGTTTCTGAGGGGCAGATACAGAAAAAGCAACACACTTATCTGATCAACATGAATTTCATGTAAATTCAGGCAGTTTAAGCTGCAAAGGGAGGCCTGTTCTGACACCAACAGAGGGATGAGTCATTATTGGATTTTACAGCATGTAAACCAAACAATACAAAGACCAGCAAAAGCGGGGCAAATGGAGGCACCATGCCACGCAGCAACATGGCTTATATCATGTGCAATATGGTAGCCATATCCTATTGACACTCCTCAAGGGTAAACACAGACGCAGAACAGAAGGAGAGCACAAGTTGGCCGTTCAGCCTCCCTGGCTCCTCTCCTTCTGTCATCTGTTTTCTGTTTCTCAGGCACTGGCTTGGCTGCACAGCAGCAGCCGGGACCGGCCTTGTGGCACTGCTCCCACCACTATCACCTTCTATAATCCACCCCCCCGCCACAGCAACCCGGAGGTGCAGCAGACATCCACCTGTCTGTAGGGATTCATAAAGACTTATCCGCATGTTACACCAGACCCCAAAATGTAAATCCACAAAGATCACTGAGTAAACCCAGTCCTACTATGACATAGTAGAGTTTCACAAGGCATAGATATACTTCTGGCCAGTGTGACTTGTTTCTCTGTGGTATTTCTTTAAGTTGGATATTTTATTGTTTGCAATAGAAATGCATGCTATTAAAGGTATGCTTTCGTTTTCATCAGTTATGATTTCTATATCTCTAAAATTCATAATCATTCAATCAGATAATATTCAGCTCAATCGGGACTGACCAATGACTTTCTGAAAACTCACAAATCCAATCTTTTTAGATCAACAAAATATATAAGCCCTAGCAGGTTTCTGCACAGCATGTGTGGACGATATAATTTGCAAAAGGGCCCAAGGTTTGCATTTTTACATTTTGGTGAAGTGTTTCAGTGAGAAAGGAAGGAAGGAGGAAATTCAATTCAATTCAGAAATACTTTATTGATCCCAGGGGGAAATTAAGTATTGTTGTAGCTCATACTAATTCTTTATTTAAGGAGTTGTTTTAGATCATGATGGCTGTGGGCAGGAAGGATTTCTTGTAGTGGTCTGTGTTGCAGCGAAACTGAAGAAACTGTTGTGACAGTCTCATGAAGGGGGTGCTCAGGGTTGTTCACAATTTTTCTGATTTTATGAAGAATCTGTATTTTGTATGATGAAATAAGCTGATAAGATTGATGAAAAAAGCTAATAAAAATATGTTTTCATAGTATGTCAATACAATTGTGCAGTTCATTTAAGCTGTGTGAAAGAGAAGTATTCTGTTTTATCACTTTTGAGTTTTCAACTTCCATTTGTCATGGAACGAGCTGGATTTAGAAATGTTTTCAGCCTTTTCAAAATCTCAGTCATTTTGTCCTTGTTTTTAAATAGTCACTGTTTTATGACGACTCTCACACACAGTGTGACATCACCTCTGATCCTAATTTAAAAAAAAATATGATCATTCTCTGCAGAAAGACTAGAAAATAATATTTTGAATGCTGTTTTATATCTTTTTATATTATAGTTGTTAAAGAAAAAACCAATAAAATTGGTAGTACAGCAGAGCAAAGCTTTACAAAATCCAGAGATCTGAAATTGTCCAGAAAATTATGTTGCATCTTTAGTTCTAGTAATAAGAGGCCAAAGTGAATGGTTTAGTGTCCTACATTTTTTAGCAGTACTACCCCCCACCCCCTGTCAGCTAGCTGAAGGAAGGCAATTACAATTTATCTACACTTAAGAGATGGAAAGAGCTGAATGTTTAGAAATATTTCAAGTGTAAAAAATAAGTACCAGTAGCTAAAACAGACCATCATAGTGTGGATTTTCAAGGACTGCCACCTATCAGGCTTCTTAAAGTAACGCTGTTAGCTGATAAGCTACAAGCAACATGTCTGTTAAGCAGCCGGGGGCATGCTAGCAGATAGCCCAACTAATTTACACGCTTGTGTTACTTTATGAAGAACAGGTCAGAATAGCCAGGTTTACGTATCAGGGAGAATTATTAATGGTATTAATGGATTTAATCTAACTTTAATAATAAATATTTATTATCTTGTTTTAGTAGTAGTGGAAATAATTGATGCTTTTTGTTTTAACTAAAAACCTTTTGTTTTTGTGTTAATTCCTTGCTGTTTTACTTAAGTTTATCATACCAAGAGAATCGCCCCTAGCTTGTTATTTTCCAGTAAATATTCCAACACATAGGAGTATAGTGTAAAACGTGAGTGGTAAAAAAGGACTCTCACATCTTCAGAGTCCCTGATTCCTCCCATCAATAATTTAAAACCCTGAAAGATTTAATTTTCAATAATAATATATTTGATAAATCTCTTGAAATTTTTATCCATGTGGTTTGTTTTCATTGCACAAAAGGATGAGGATACTCTTACCCATACACAGAGCCTGGCTCATCGACACTGGAAATCCATCTGTACCAGCAAATAATTTAACAGAAAGGCGCAAATTCCCCAATTTTGGCAGCCATACTGGACATGTTATACACTAGTTTGACTTTTTCCTCTGGGAGCTCTCAAATCCTTGTTTAAATATTAGCCCATGCTTAACCTAAGACATCTGACTTTAAATGGGACTCCACATAAATTAACTAAATGCCTATTAGGTAATCAAATTTGAGTGTCTGACAACCTAATTCAGGAAATTATATACTCGACAGCCGTTAGAAAGCCTAGATTGGAGTGCTGAATAAATAAAGAATAAATAAGCTTTATGTCACAGTAAAATTACAAAAAAAATTATATATATTAGAGCCAAGAAGGTAATGCAATGCTTTAAAGTTGTAGTTACCAAAGTGGTGTAATGAAAAATCCGTGCCTGTTCCAACACTTCCAGCTCACCAGTAAAAAATAAAAATCTAAGATCCGCAGCAGGAGGTCTTGTAACCATCAGCAATGCCTAAAGGGCCTGCTTCTGGCTCACTATTATTTGCAAGTGTCATTTTGCTCCTAAACAGAGCCTCTGTTGTTTTCAGTGACATTGCTTGGTGTGCCATATTCACTTAATGAAGCATGCTGACTTCCTCAGTCCCTGGCGTGCCAGCAAGGCCTCTCGGAAGACTGTGGAGTGTGGGGAGGAAGGAAGGAGGCTATAAAAGGATACTTCAAGAGACTGCGACAGAGGAGAACTGCTTTGTTTGCTGCGGGGTCTTGCTAATACTGAACCCTAATCATGGCTGATTTGCATCTTATATGAGAGCATGTTTGAAAAATTGTTTTCCAGCCTCATGGTGCCTTAGAAATGAAGTATGCTGTTTGAACATTTCCACATTTTCTCATTTTCCCTCAGCCTTTAATGCATTTTATTGGGATTTTATCTGGTAGACCAACTAAGTAACATATAATTGTTAGGTGGAAGGAAAATGATACATTTTTGCATATAGTCTTTTTTACAAAACAGGTATCCGAAAAGTGTGTTGTGCATTTGTATTTTGTCCTATAAACAAAAAATAGTGCAACTAATTGCCTCCACCAATCACCTAATTAATAAATAGACTCAACCTTTTGGGTATTTGATCTCAGTATACATCCAGCTGTTCTGTCAAGGTTTATTAGATAACTTTATAGAACAAACAACATCATGAAGACTAAGGAACACAGCAGCCAGGTCAGGGATGAAATTCACAGGATATTTAAAGAAGTAATATGTTGCAAACAATAGATTTGAAAATTCTAATGAATTCATCATCCCAAAAAATAAAAAAAGTAGCTCAGATCCTCAAAGTAGGACTGCAGTATTGAGGCGTACCCCCAATTTCCACTGCATGTGCTCCGCTCCGGCACACACTCCGCAGCAAAAACGCTCCCATTGTAGTCAATGAGAGCATTTCCACTGCCGCCGCCGAGCGGCGCAGGTCGCCGGCCGCCGTTTCGCCATCCGGCAAAAATAGGATTGATTCTGTTTTTGCCGGACGCCGGATCAAGTCCGCAGTCAATCTACACAAATAACTAGCACCAACCGGATAGAGAACAACCACATTTCCGGGTGTTTTTCAAAATAAAACAATAAAGACGGACTAGACATTTTTTTGTATGCATAGCTATATTAATATAAGCCCGCGTATATTTATACTTATGTTGTCCAAAATATCTTGACAGAGAATAACTGTTCTTTTCTATTCGTTTTCCACGGAATGAAGAATTTTGTTCTGACTTCTGCATTTATTAATGGCTTTTATCGCGAGATCTCGCAATTCCCACGCATGCTTCTTTGACCCCCTCTGGGCTGCGGACCGGAGTGGAGCGGATCTAGAGCGCATGCAGTGGAAATTGCGAACGGCTGCGGAGTGCCTGGCGGAACCGGACCGGAGCGGAGAGAATGCAGTGGACATTGGGGGTTATATTGGGGCTATATGCCAAACGGATATTGCAAAAAACTATTTAGAATTAAATAATTGTTAATCTACTATATTTCAGTAGAAACCCATTTTCTCTCCCACTCTTTCTTTCTCTCTAGGCAAATGACCGCACCTCAGCAGACCTGTCTGTGAAACTCCTGAAGTTTGCAGATGATACTGTTTTATTGGTCTGATGGCTGCTTCGACGCCTTGTATGTGTATATTCTTGTATTACAATGCCCTGGTCAAAGTCTAGACCTAATCCTTTTAAGGATTTGTGCTGAGACCTGAAAATTATCATTCATTCAATCTGACTGAGCTTGAACTATTTTGCAAAAAGTAATGGCCAAAGATTTCAGTCCCTATATAGGCAAACTGGTAGAGACATACACCAAAATAAATTCAGCTGTATTAGCAGCAACATCTGATCTTTCAAGATAATGAACTGGGGAATATAAATCTATCACACTTTCAAGGTTCTTATTTGTAGGACAGATTGAAAAACATGATTTCTTTCATTCCACTTCACAATTATCCCTGATTTTGTGTTGGTCTATCACATAAACTCATTAAAAAACAATAGACTTTTCAGTTTGTTAAGTGAAAAAAAGGGAAGAAGTTAAATGGGTGTGAATACTTCTGCAAGGCTCTGTAAAATTAGGTAAACACCATCCCGACATGTGCTAAAAATTACTCACCTCTTCATGACTCATCTAATCTTGGACACAATTGTATAATTAGCTTTTAAAGTCTGTTTACTCTCGCTACTCTGGCTACTCTATCTACGTGCTGTTTTGCTTTCCAACAGTTATATTTCCCCTGATTTGTGCGTAATGCTTCCCTAACAGTGGCTCTTTGCTGGAGGCACATTACGATTCAATTTGTACCTCTTTTACTGCATTAACTGACTTTCCCCTCACAGGAAAAAAAATCTCTTTGATTAACTCAAGGCACTGTCTTGTCATAAGCCCCATGAGGGGATAGTTTCAGTGTGCAGACAGGAGCCGAGAACCCAGAACCACATGAGTCTCTAACGGAAACCCCTCTGTACACACTGCAAATCAAAGCAAAGACAAGTAAGTGTTTTTCCACACGCTTTCAACAGAGAGGAAGGGATGGATCGAGACAAAGGCCCACTCTGGTCCCTCATGAGATTTTTTACATTTAAATCTCCATAAATATCTTAGAATTGGAATTAAAATGGGGGATGTGTGCATGTGAACTGTAAAAAAAAAATTTTCTTACTGGAAGAAAAAGCTGAATGTGTTTAAGGTTGTTTGCGGTTTGGAAAAGTTAGATTTTTATTTAAGTATTGTTCAGATCTGGATAAGGATGGAAAAAGAAAAAAAAAACAAGGAGAATGTGGAAAATGTTTGTATTTCCAGAGTTTGTTTGCTATCCAATTGTCTAAATGTATCCATCCATTCATCCATCTGCCCTTAATCTGTCTGTGAATCATCATATATTGTAAAGTTTTAGCAAAATATTTTTTTTCATTTTCAGTTTAGAAAAAAAAAAGATTAGGTAATGTTATGTATTGTTTTTTTTAAATGCCTAGTTTACATAAATCATTTATGGTATTTTGTCTCAACATATTGTGTGACCTTGAAGGTCGGGTAAAATAATCACAAAAGCAGAGCCTATTAAAAAAAAACTAGATCAGTTTTGCAATTTGAGATTATTACAAACTTCAGCCTCCCTCCTAGTTTGCAGTACCATCTATTTAAAGAAAAAAACTGAAGTCAAAGCAAAATGAAAACTTAGTTAATTAACAATGGGAAGCATTAAACGCTACTGCAATTGCTGCTTCACTCTGGACAAGTTCTGCTCTGTACAGCCTGGTTTTTGATACTAAAACAGAACCTGCTTTGATACAGATGGTAAATATTGACTTCTCCAGGACGGTTTCACTGCAGCCCATGGGACTGTAGAAACTCAGACCTCCCTTGCTCCTGGTTCTGCTCCCCACACCTGCTGTGGCAGAAGACTTTATTTACACCAGGACCAGTTGGAAATGCCCATACGGGGCCACAGTAAAGCCAGAGATGCAAAAATACGCACAAGTCCACATTCCTCCCTGTTTCATCTCCAGTCTGACATTTCTGAAGAGTCTGACAGGGTCTCCATTCTTGGTGTGATCTTAAAATTATGTCTTACAAGAGCTTGACTTGCTAAGCATGCATTTACTTATACACAGAGTGGTCTAACAGTACTAGGCCTAAGTGGCATATGTCATATTTGAAAACATCCTTAAGGAGGGAACCCTGACCATACTTATCTTTGTGACATGATTTAGGTTTCAGATAAATGGGTTTTAAACAAAAGTAGTGAAAGCCTGTAAAACCCCATCTATCTGTGACAATACCAAGTCATCCAAATGTCTCCACTAACTGTTAGAAGTCAGACTTGGGCATCGATATATTTACTAGGGAGGCTATATCTGAATCGAAACAGTATGAAGCCTTTTTAGGACATTTTGTCAAAGAGTAATAATTACCAACACAAAAGCATACCATATAGAGAAGACCAAGTTGAAGGGGTTGTTTTCATGAACTATTTAATGTGGTCTCTGAAGACATTTATACAATTTATCATTCTGAAACATCACAGAAACACCCTTTATTAGAAGGAGCACGTAAATATCTCTGTTATTTTTCAATTATTTCCTCTCAAACTTTGAGGGTAAAAAACAATTAATCCTTATTCTTTAGGTTGTTTGAGGATGGATTTTGTGACGTGAAACTTCTCATGAGGGAACCATATCAGCAGTGCACACACAGTCAAAATAAAGCATGATTTTGTCCACCAGACTGTTGTTTGTGAGTTTTTTTCTCCTTTCTAATCCACTCAATAAATCCAATGAAATGCTGAAAACCACCAAACCCCTTGCTTCCATCATTTAAAAAGGATGAAAGACAGTAGGAGAAAGGAAAGGATGCTCCTTAGGGAACAAATGTCTATCCAGAGTAAACAGTTGTCTGTAAAAAAAAAACTTAAAAAAAAACTGTACAGTTTTTGCTGCTGGATTAATTACAGCAACGCTTTATTGAAATTGTTGACAGTTGCAAAGAGGGGAAAAACATTTGAAAAACACTGTCAAGTTTAAGTTGTTTTGTGCCACCCCTGCACACCAGACTCAGTTGGTTTGGGTGCTCATTTGTAATTCTTTTGAAAATGAAAACATTTGTGGTTTGGAAAGAGGCCTCATGTGACCCTTTTTTGACAGCACTGGCTTATCAATGCATTGGTGCTTTTGTAAAACCTGTTTTCTGAAGTTTTTGGAGTTTTTTTATATGGACACTTGGATGGATTTCCACTGTCCTTTATGCCAACATAGGACATAGATAGTAGTGATGAAGCTCATAAAGTCCAGGGAGAGAGGTGGGGACATTGTGATGAGGAAAAGAAAATGAAGGTTAATCACAATCCATGCTGTCTGCAATAACATCCTCATTTCACCTTTTCCAACAATTATGCAGCCCTAGCTTAGTCACTAGTTTTAAATCAAACTGAGTTCTGGGCTTTAAAAAAGGCCACTCTGAAAACCTATTGTTAACTATACCACCAAGAATTATTTGTCCTGTTGGAACATCAAAATAAGGCTTACCCCTGCTTTCCACCGGACGCGTAACGTCTGTGAAGTGTAATAGGCAGCTGATAGCTGCCATTAAAGTAAATAAAATCAAACTTTATTTATAAAACACTTTTCATACAAGAATTGCCTCACAAAGTGCTTTACAGCTTAAAATGACCCCACATAAAACTACATTTCCATCCCTCCCACAGATTTAAAAACATGGTCACAGTAATACCCCCCTCCCCCCAACCCAACTCCCATCCACACACATAGTTAAAAGCGACAGTAAAAAAGGACATCGGGCCGAATGCAGATGAACCATCCAAGCAAACGCCATCAGAGGAGCCATCTGCACCAGCAGCAGTACATCAACAGCAGCCGCCGAGGCACCGACACAGGGCACCCAGTGGAGGCAAGGCCAAGACCCCCACCTCCACCTGGAGAGCACCCAAGCAACTACAGCCGACCACCACTCCCGGGGCAGAGGGCTCCCACAGAGGAAACACTGAAACGGGGATTTAGATAACAAATTAAAATATAAAAATAAGCAGTAAATAAATGTGATACTTAAATATTATAAACATAAACATAGAATGCTTTTTTTCCCCTGTATACTACCCTTCAAGTTATGCAATTGCAATTCTCCTTTGATTTTGTGATCTCCCGCGACCAGCTCGGTGGAACACTTTCACAGCCGATACGTGTCTGAAACTTTCCAGATGGGAAGGGCTGCGCTGCTGAGCACGCAAGTAAAACGTGTCAATTTCGTTCCGTACAGCTTATGTGTCCGGTGGAAAGCAGGGGTTAGTTTCAATCATCCAGGTGCTGATATGAGTTAAATTTGAAAGATTTGAGGATAGTTCTTCCTCATATTTCTTGTCATAATGGCCAAATAACTCAATCTTTGCATCGTCTGAGCATAAAACCTCTCTTCAGAAGGCTTGTTTATGTGGGGAAGAAGCTAAATTCATTCCAGTTTAAAAGGTTCAGTTTCGAGCAGGGGTTTCTTACTGGTTTAGTGTCTTCTAAGTCAGGAGTGGGCAATTCCAGTTATCCAGGGCTGGAGTTCTGCTGGTATCAGAAGTGACCCATCTTGAAAACACTCAATTTTGAATGACTAGATAATTAGCATGCTGTTGTGACAAGCTGAGAGATAATTTAGTGATCTGGGTCAGGTGTGGTGAAGCAAGAACACTTCTAAAACATGCAGTTTTAGAAGTTACCCACTTTAGACTTCAGTATCAGCAGCTAGCTTGGAAAAGCTATAAATTATCAATTCAAAAGCCCAGTTAAAAGTCAGATTTTGGTTAATCTACCAATCTTAAAACAAAACAAAAACGTTTGGAAACAAAATAGTTTATTTTATAGCAACCCTTGGCGAATACGTGGATGTAAAAGGTTTTGTTGGACTTTTGCCAGTAGATCTCCCACAAATAAATTAACACATCTTAGCTGATATTTGTCAAACTGACATTTGTTTGAACACACCTTTTATTTGCAAAAACCAGCTGCCACTCTGCGGGTCTTGTGAGACATTAGCGACTTTGGTGCAAATGAGAGAAGCTGTTTCGCCTCTCTCCGTCTTGTTGATTTTGGCTAGCGCTCGCTAATCTAAGAACAGGCCAGAGGGGACCAGTTTACCTGGGGTAGAGTGTCAGAAAACTGAGAGAACGATATGACATGAGTGCATTTTCCTCTCCTGCAAGTTCTCACCGTTACCCCCTTGAGCCTGCAAAACATCTTAGCCTCTAACCCCATGCACTTCCCTCAGTATGCTGTTCTTACAAGCCAGTGTACAACCACAGATGAGAACTTTATTCACTGTATATAAAAATCCATTGGCTTGGGTTGTTCAGAGTTCATAAGAACTTTTTTATTCAGCAAAAGCCAGCTACCATAACAATATGCTCACTTCAGTATGGAAGTTTGCAGATTAAAAAGTTGACCTTCAAAAATCCATAATCAAGCGGCCAGCACCTCTTAAAGAAAGCTTTATCCTGCAACATGAATTGGCTTGCTTAGTCACTTTTAGATAAACACACCCATTAGCAATCTCAACACCTTATTTCTAAAGAAAGTCCTTTGCAAAAGTATTCATACTGCTTTAAGTTTTTCACATTTCTTCACATTACAGACTCAAACTTCAATATATTTTGGGGGAATTTATTGATGGCAAGCACAAGACTAATAATTGAGAAGAGAAGGGAAAATGTTTTCAAAAGTTCTTTAAACATTTAAATCTCATTCAGCTTTTCTGTTAGTATTGTTCTGTATTTACTTTTATTCATTTTCCCCATCAACTCTGATCAGCTACCATGTCCCTGCTGAAAAAAAAGTATCTCCACAGCATGACGTTGCCATCAGCATGTTTCACAGTGGGGATCGTGTTTACGGGATGATGTGCAGTGTTCATTTTCCTCCTGATATAGTACTTTTATGTAGGCCAGAAAGTTTAGTTCTAGTCTGATCTGACCATAGTACCCTTTTTCACATGTCTGTTGTGTCCCCTACATGTCTTGTGGTAAATTTTATACTCAAGTTATTTTCCCTTTACCATAGCTACCATAGCCTACCATAGCCTTTTTGGCTATGGTAGCTATGGTAATTAACACTGTCAGCTTAGGTGCAAGGAAATGTTTTGGTAGATTTGTAGATGTGACACAATCATAGCTTTTTATTTCTAAATCCACAGTTTAAAAGAAATGAGAAGAACTCTGAAAATAACAGTAGGAATGTAACCACTTATTGAGGTTGTTGAGAGCAGGGATGCTTACAGTATAAAGTCGGACAGGATGCAGCGGTCTGTCACTAAAGGAGCTCTCCAACTCTGCAACAGATTCATTTATGGAGTGGGAGACACTGTCTAACAGTGATGTTATTTTAGCAAGAGTCCGTCTGTCTCCCACCACCTGGACCGGGCTGAGGGGGCATCCTAGGACAGAGCTTTCCAAGGACAATACCATAGATGAAGGCTGATGCCACCACATGGTCAAAAGTCTTCAGGAGCGCCCCAACTCCACTTTAAATGTTTCTACAAGTTTCTCCCTGACCTGTCTACAGTTTGTTGTTGAAATATGGCAATATTGGGAAAAGTTCAAGGGATATGAAAACTTTTACAAGACACTGCAGAACCCCCAGGCTTTGGATAAGTTAATGTTCATCTCTTTGTAAATTATATTTAATAAAAGCCAAAAAAACAGAAGAGAAAATCCAGCTGTAGTATAGTTGTTATTACCCACATTAGCAGAGGCTTTCTTAATAAACTTCTACCAACGTCTTTCAACTCAGCAATATTTTCTCAAACTGCAACTGAATCTGGGGCTGGCAAAATCTAGATTTATGGCTATGACATTCACAGGCAAGCGTGCCTGAACTCCTCCGAGACTCAATGTTTCTTTGGTTTAAATCCTGAATTCCACTCTGTTATGTTGTAACCCCCCTTTCCCTCAACCCCCCATGTCTCAGACAAAACCTAAACTCTGATGGTATTGGGACATGACATTTGCAAAAACGCAGATACTTTGTCTGCTCCTGCAACTGACCTCCATCTTAAAAAGGATAACTACCAGTTCAGAGGAGGGATAGCCGATGGTAATGAATCGTAATGATTAACCACTTTTAAGAATAACAAGTTCATAATCTAGTCGTGGTACTCGGGGGGGTCTGACTTAGAAGCCACACATGTGTAAGACTTTCCCCATCATTTATTATGTTACATTAAAGGGAAAAAGGGGGGACCTGCTGGAGCTGACAGCAAACGCATGCTGAAAATGAAATACAATAGTTAATTTAGGGATCAGCTTGTTTATGAAACACTCTCTGTTTCTTGAAATTGATTTTACACATGCATTCGACACCAGACAGAGAGAATAAACTAATATGGTCACAGTCATACTCTGCGTAACAAATATGCTGAATCTTACTGGGAGGCCATGTCGCATTCAATGAGGAGCGTCAGGTCCCGTTTCTTCTCTCTAATCTATCAACTGACTATCAGACCAGTAATGCTTAACAGTGGCAGCTGAAGTAGGGAAGGAGAGAGAGAGGAAGGTAATTTGTTTGGATCAGTTCTCTTCAAATCTTTCGGCACTGAGAAAGAATATAAGCACATCATATCAGTCAGCCTGACACCCAGTATATCTTCTAAGAAAAAACCCTTGTAATGTTGCTGTAACCTTGACCACACTTTTTTACTTAACTTAGTTATGACTCTGTTGGGGTTTGGATTTAAGCTCGTCTATCAATTATCTTTGCTTTGACCATCTTGTGCTGGTCTACCTTTAAATTATGATTTTAAGTCATAAAACTGAACTTGAGAAAACATTGCAAACACATGGGAGAGGTGTACTTGTAAGACAATAAAGATTGAAAGCATGCTAGTAAAATTAGTGAGCAGAAATTGTACTAATTAGGCAAGTGATTTAACAAGATGTCCATCTTTAGCAGGCAGCAGGTTTTCAAATGTGGTAAAAGTGAAAACTTCAGCTCCCTTTATAGTATGCATGTTCATAATTTATTTTATAGTGCATGTTTCATCTGAATCACCCTGCATATGCAACAGTAGGAGGTAAATGCGTTTCAAATGGCACTTCAGTTCTAGCCAACATGCATATCAAGATTCTGACTGAGAAGTCGAGCTTGGATAGCAGGAGCAGCCGCAGAAACAGGACCTCAGGAGACAGGAAACTGCTTGAGATAGCAGCAGGGCTCGTCGGAAGTGGCTCATTAACCTGGATTCCAACAAAGCCTTGCAGGGCGCTATGTTGATTGGTAAAAATAAGTGAGGTTGATATATAAGAATATAATGCATAACCATGTTATTTTTAGAAGTGGTTATGTCTAATTAGAACCTATAGAATGGTGCTTCTATGCACTCTAGAAAAGCATGAATTATATCTCAGCATTTTTGAAGCTCTGGGTAAGTATGGGAAAGAAAGTTAAGGTTAAATATTTGTATTTGCCATCCCACTGTATAAATGTACTTCCTTCCATCCACCCTCCTTTGTGTTTTCTTTCTTTCATATGCCCTTCCTTCCTTGCTCTCTTATGTGCTTCCTTCTTTGTGCTCTGCTTTTCTTCTTTCTGTTCCTTCATCCCATGTGTCCTCGCTTTTTTTTCTTTCGCACTTTTTCTACCTTCTACCCCAAGATCCATCCATCCATCCTTCCTTCCTTAAAGTCAAGACTACCCCTGTCCTTCCAGTTCTCCCCCTTTCTATATTTCCTGTTCACTTGCTACACATTGACTCTTCCTCACACATCCTTCTGTCACTCTTATTTCTTTCCTTCCTTTCCGTATTCTACCTGTGTTCCTTCTTGTTATTCCTCCATCCACCTTTACTTATTTCCCTCCTTCTCTACTTAACTGCTTTATTACTTGTTTCTCTATGCGTTAATTTCTTTGTCTACTGTCTTCTTTCTTGTCTCCTTCCTTCTTTATTTCTTTTTGTCCTCACTCGTGTCTTTCCTTCTTTGTCATTTCTTCCATTATTCCTTAATGTCTTTGCTTTCTTCCTGTCTGCCTGTTGAGTTTTCTCAGTTCCATAGTTAAAGCGTGGTTATGGACTAGCAGAAAGTAGGGTAATGCCAAAAAAATTGTACAATTAACTTCTGTGTGGGAAATACCTGGAACTGACTGCTAAAGGGAGTGGTTTACGCAGACATGAGAAAACAATGGAATGGTTAGCTCACCTGGGCCTACATTTTCTTAGCTCTCCAGAAAGCAGCTTCTAATCTGGTTGCCCTAACAGTTCAGTTCAGTGTCTTATTGGGCAGCCAGCCAGGTGAAATGTTTTCAGCCCAGATTTAATAAAAAAGGTGAGTTTTCCTCAAGATAAAAAACTTTGGTTTGGCTGCAAGTTGTTTTCTACCAGAAACACCCTACTATGTACCCTCTCTGTGGTTTCCTCAGTTTTCAATTTTCTGTCTTTGTTTTCAATCACTCCAACAGGTGAACCTCATCAGCTTATTTAAAGCAGAGTGCATTGTTCTATGGTGGTGCATTTGCTGCTGCAGGACATTTGAGAAACAGACAAAGGACAGCTACACCACGCAATGTTTCTCAGCCAATTTTCTATAACTCCTAACAATACTTTAAGATTGTAGATATTAGTTTCTGTGTTAGTCCAGAGACAGCGTCCACTGTAGGGTATTAGTGCCATTAACATATATTTTTGCTTGAACTATTAAAATAGGCTTTTTTTAGAGGGGGTTTCAAGTATTTGTGGCAGGTATGGTCCCTAACCCCGTGAATATCCCGGGTCAACTGTATGTGCATTCATTAATAAAACAAATTAGTAAAATTGAAGTAAGAAATAAGTTAGCAATTTCCCCTGTTTAAAAAAACTAAAGCCTACATATGCAGCATGACAAGTCATTTACTGCATGTCAGAACTCACAGTTCTACCTTCTGTCTTGTCTACTGAAGTGGATGTGTTTTTCCGCCTTTCTGTTGGATTTTCCAGAGTTTACTTTAACTGCATCTTAAACAGCTTACGCCATCTACAAGAAGAGTTAATGAAAACAAAACTTACTGAGCTATGACCAGAACCTCTTGCTCCATAGAAATTCATTTTCAATGATGACGCTTTAATGAACTTTTCCATGTATTTTAGATTTGCCAAGTTGTCATTCAAGGCACTGGAGAGTTTTAAAGAAAATTTGTGGCACATTTCAAATTGATTGCATGCAAATCGAAAAGCATTTATAAATATTAGAGCAAAGATTACACAACACAAACATCACATATTAAGTAAACAGGGAACAAATGATTCCAATCTTTGTCTTTCACTGTGCCTTTCCTAATTCAGAAAATTAAATTAGCTAACCACAATGACTTGAAAACTTTTGCCCTTCATTAAAGGAGGACTCAAACTGCTGCATGCTTCTGTGTTGCTGCTGTCTATACATGTACATGCTTGAGGGTATATCCATGCATCCAACTTAGTCCACAAGTGTGGATCACTACCTTTGCTGGTTCACATGGGTTCAAATATTTGCACTGTGTTTATTGGCCTTTCAGATCCACAGCCGGATTGGCATTTCATGTCAGATTTAGAACAGCTTTGAGAGGGAAGAGGCAGCTGGCAAAATGCAAGTTCCCCCTGGTGAGTGGTGGCGAGGAGGGGGTCGGCGAACATGCCAACAAGATCTGAAGCAGAGTTCCTTTCACTGACGAACACCATGGAAATCCAGAGCGCGGCCCACTGGACACTAAACACCAATAAGCGCTCCCTTTGGACAACATGGTTTTCTTTCAGACTCTTGGTGGCGCCCTGAGGGACTCTGGGAACATGCATCATCTGGCAAGCTGCTGGGCAAATCTTGCTTTTCTCCATCACTTTTTCCAACTGTGAGAATCCCTGCTGTCTTCCAACGGCCTGAGGGACAAGCTGCTTGTTTTTGCTCCGACGTTTTGCTTCAAGAATTGAAAAGCTCTCATAAATGTTTGCATCAACTGTAAATAAATGGTTCTCAAAAGATTACTGCCAATGCTAGATTGGGTGTACACCAACTTGTCATGGTTTCAACTTAGACAATTAAATTCCCACTCTACTCAGCTGTTTCTTTTAGAGATTTTTACTTTTCCTAAATCTTTAAAAATCTTAAGAATAATATGCTATGTTTTGAATGTAACTACACTCCCACATAGGCAACAATAAGGAGCCAGAACTAGCAGTTCAATTTGGATTTAATGTGGTACACATGTGGATGAACTATGGAGATTTAACTGATTCGAACTCAAAAGAGGGTTGCTACAAGACCTAAGACAGTTTGATCAAGGTTGCATCGCGAGTATGAGGCAAGTAGTTTTATCTTCTCTTGCAACAGACATTCTTGCAGCTGCTTGTAACACTATAATTTTAATTTTCGTAAATTAGTCCAAACCAAAAATTAGAAAAAGAGCCTTTGTGATCTTCTTTAGTCAAAAAGGCAAAAGTGTTATTTGGAGAGATTTTGCATATTAGGCAGACGAATAGAAAACAAAGGCTAAGGATGTAGCTAAACCATGTGCTGTGTATTGGTGGTGGCTAGAAAGCTAATATCATAAAGATGATTTTAAAAAGGTCAGTAAAACTCCCTTATCGACATGCAGGATGTTATAAGGTGACATTGTGTGTTTAAGTAGTGGCTGCTAGCCTAGTTACGCCTTCGCCCCCCTGGCGGGTACAAATGGCTGCAAGGTTGGTATGGCATACAGCAGGCAGCTTCATCAGGTATAAAACAACCAAAAGAACAATAGGGCAAAAATGACTGGAATCTTTGCCAATTACTCCTCTGTTAAGTAGTAAAGGAATTAGGGGCTATGGCTAATAATAATAATAAGTATAATGCAATAAAATCATTTTTATATGACATCAGAGTCTGGAAAGCTATTTTCACACTGAAAGAAAAAGATTAATCAACTGAAAGGGGTGAATTTTGCAATATGTATCCTAGGGTATGTTTTAAGTTTCTTAAAGAGGGTAAAGAGATTGAAAAGCACTGCAATGTCACACAGAAGGGAAAAAAGCCTTATAATAAACAGGAGACCTGCTGTTCAAGGAAGTTGTCACACATAAAAAGTCCATTTAGATCAATTGGAATAGTTGTGGGACAGGGATGAGTATGTGGGAAGGGATGCTAAGCCGTCACAAACGAGACTCCTGTGAGTGAAACTTTTAAATGCTAAGCACCCAGCGTTATGAGAGCGTTCATAAGTCATATTCTAGTGTAATGAGTCACTGTGCTTTGATTGATTTCAGCTGGATGCTGCAGACCTACAGCGTTGACATTACACTGGAGGTTAAAAGGTAACGAAAGGTGGAGTCATGTTGAATCAATCATCGAGGGACCCATAGAAGTACCATCCAGGACTATTCAGTGATGCTTCTTCAGTAAAAAAAAATACGGCAATATCAAGATCAGATGAAGTAGAAGTTTAAAAGGAAGAATACTAAAATAAAAAAACAATTTTTTATCCATACTTTGGGTGTGCCGGTAAGTCACAATGATGGAAACCTTTTCATTTACCTCCAAGAAGTAAGTGTGAGACTAGCCAAGACAGGATCTATGTGCTTCCTGCTTTATTCCGCACAAAAAGAAAATGATGACTGCAGATCACTGCCAGGAAATGTTCAAGGACACACGAGACAAACCATTAGGGCTGGGGCATTCTGATTCTCCTCTGCTCTGTTTTTGGCCCCCTTCCTCAAAGCCCAGAGAGCTGAAGTCTGCAGCAAAGAGCCATGCTGACCTCCATCATATAAAATCATGTAATCTGCTCTCCTTTCACCATGTCGCCCTCAGGTTAATGTTGAGTAAAAAAGGGAAAATTGTGCCACTCTGCCAGGCTTTATGCTCATTTCCATCTTTTTTGGCAGGCATTCTTCAACGTATCTCATAAAAAAGGCTGTGTCAAGAGTAGAAAGAGGTCATCTATGCTTTTTGCAACATTCTTCTCCTGATAATCAGCATTGAAATCAGGGCAAATGTAACATTTCTCCTCATTTATTGAGCTGATTGCAACAGTGACATAAATGACATAAGTGGAAGAACACTTCAAAATTACAAGCACTTTGTGTTGGTCTATCAAATAAAATCCCCGAAAAACGCATTTGAAATTTGTGGTTGAAAGGTATGAAAACTTTTCCAAGGCTCTTAATGTGAAGTGCAATGAGTTCCAGATTTATATGTAGATAAATGTAGATGCCTTTGAGCAGGAATCTCACTCATAATTGGCTTTTCAGTGCTGGACGCAGGTGAAGCCTCCCACGCTCCTTCACCATCATCTCCGGCCTCAGTTAGTCACAAAGAGGGCCAAACCTGACTCACCTAACCAGAAGCAGCTGGCCTCAACAGCTACCTGGAAGTCTGCTCTGCTTTACCTAGCACTTGGTAATTACATGACTATTAGGGCACCTCCTGGCTCCAAACCACACAGAGGGCTTAATTCAGAAGCTGTCAGTGATTAATTACAGGTTGCCTACTAAGGTGGGGATATCAGAGGGGGGTTGGCTAAACTGTAACTGTATAGCCCCAATTGGATTATACGTTTTGTGTAGTGGAAAGGAGAAGTGTAAACGAGTTTGTCTACAAGAAGCTGAAGAAAAGTTCTTAACCCTAAAGGCCTGTGATCCCGGCACGTCTTGTGTGTACAGTTTTACTTTAGGAGATGTCAAATTTGGTTTAGAGATGACAAGCTAGCCAAAACATTGCTGCATCTGCTTACAATTATATTTTGAACAGTGAGGTCACAACATCCAGCTGATCCAAGCCCTCGCTGCCCCTTCTGTTGCACCTGACAGCCAGTTCTGTGAGTGTGTAGTAAGGAGAAAATAAATTCCTGCAAACTGCAAGCTGTACGTTGCTGTATTCCCAAGTGTATTTTGACCGATGTTTAGCTGCCAAGACCTTTGAAGCGTTAACTTCTACAACTGCTGCAAGGAAGATTGGAGGGAAAGGAGGTTGCATGGGAAGGGGGGTGAGATTTAAGCATATAAGGACCTTTGGTTGCTGACTGCACATTTTATGGTGGTCCCATTAAACAACAAGTCCTGCACTGAAAGCAGAATCCGGTAAAAGGACACCATAAATAAAAAATGAAAAGGAAAAAAAGGCCATTAATACCAAGAAATTCTTTTAGAACTATATCACCCTCAACAATGGTGTAAAACGTCTTAAACTAAATGATTATTTTTATTGAAGTAGCATATTCCCAATTCAAACATGGAATTGTCCAGTCTAGTTTATCACAGCTGGAACAATGATAAGTAGGCTGACCCAAGTTTGAGTTGCCACCACACAGATTGAGGAGAGCGACATATGAAACGCAAATAAAACCTCACTTTTAGAGAACTGCAGCAAAGATAGGCACTGTGGGGGTCACCAAGACTTCATAACTATTTATGCCAAGACTTTTGCACAAATTTCTTGTTTATTGTTCAGGCCTGAAAAGTTTTCAGAAACTCCACAAAATCCTACATCAACTTAACAAATCAGCCAGTCACCGGCCAATAGGTGACTTAAAGAGCCGTTTTTTTCTGGTCATTGAATGCACCATACCTTATGAAAACAGGACTCATTGGTATGGAAGCTGTTACTGAGAGAAGACTCAAAGTTAGTTATTTTCAGTATCAGTGGGGTGATTAAAAATGAAGTCAGAGAAAGTAAAGAAATGCAAAAACCTATTTAAAAGGAAACACTACATGTTGAGACATTTCAGCCTGCGAGAGAGTGAGAGAGACCCAGACTTCAGGAGATAACAGGAAGGGTATATTTATAACAGCTTCTCTCTATTATCCTTTTGAGGTTTCAACCTGTCTCTCAATGGGAACACTCTGGATTTGGAAATGTTAGCAGCCAGCACACATGGCTATTTCAGGTTGAGTAGTTATTTTCTTTACAAAGCCCAGAATAATGCATAGAAAATAAGACATGGGTTTGGCCAACCAATCTAACACAACTTTAACCTTAATTTAAAAAAAAACAACGATTTGGTGAGCCCATCTGATCAAGCCTAATATATTTTCCACCACATTTAGAGATCAATAGAGATCGTTATGATGACATGTTGACACTACAAGTTGTTTAGACCTAAGGCTGTCATCTTTTCAACAAAACTTGGCTCGGAGGGAAGAAATCGTTGCTTACAACTGGATAATTGTGAGCCCAGGACCAGTTAGGCACACCCAACCAAAGCACAGTCAGTATTGGACCACCTATACACGTTTGAATGTGATTTCTGTTTTTCACAAGAGTGGAGAAATAACTTTTAAAATGTCCAATCTGCTCTGGTTTGTTATAAAAAAGTAATGAGTGTGAGACAGCTGTTAATTATTCAATTTATCCTGTCCTAAAATCATCACTAGATAGGAATTATGTTGCAGCGTGATGTAGACTTGACTTTAAGTAAGACCTCAAAAGCACTATTCTGTGAGGAATAAAAAAATTCCCCTTTGTGTGGCATTTGGGAGCTGTAATTTTCCATGTTGCTATAAAACATGAAAGATAGGCAGGACCCCAAAAAAAAGTGTAATAGCTTGTGCAGGTAGCGGTAAAAGCACTCACGAGCAGAACAGCATGCCGCATTCACATCTACAAGCTGAAATGCAAAAATACTTTTTGTCACTTTGAAGCTGAAAACTAACCAGTACCTGACACAGTTACAGATAAATGACACCAGCAAGATAAAAGTAACTTTCCTTTTACATAGAATTATGCCAACATAAAGGGAATATGTTAAGCTTCAAGGCTGATTTTCGGAGATAAAAACTAATACAATTTCCTTGTATTCAGAAGCACAAAATACCCCAAAGCCAGGGCCAATTGCATTGCCTATACAAACACTCCATCTTCTGTGACAGTAATAAAGTGAGGACTGTGAAAAGCACATTATTTTTCTCACACAGTGAAAAAAGAGCCACATCTGAGCCATGGGTTGTCTCTTAGACAGAGGAGAAGATGGATACTGAGTGAACCTATTTAGAAGTCATAGAGTGTGAAGTTATTTGTATGAAAAAATAGGGGGGGGAAGCTCTTGGCTTGCAAAGAGTATGATTCAAGTTACAAAACAATCACAGCAGCAGAGACTAACAATTAATCAAAAAACATGCAATGCTTGATTGAAGAGGCTGAAGGTGTGTTTACAAAATGCTACCCTGAACCTTTTACCCATGGAGCTTATTTACCCTGAACCCTTAATCTCCCCTCAACTCTTAGTTGACTGTTACATTCTGAGACATTATTAAAAACACCCAGACTTCATAGAAAGATGTCTCTGTGATACATTTAAAACAAAATACCCTGACTTTCAAGAGAACAGAAAAAGTTACCCTTTGTGAAGGTGAAACAACTTGTGATTTTCAGCAATAAAACTATAAGCAATGATTCTATCACAGTGGTAAAGTCACCCTCAAACTCCAAAGATGTAACTGTAATGGGTTTTTAATGCTTTTTAATATTCCAAACATCTGTATTCAGTCGTATTTTTGGAAAAGGAAAAATAGACGGGATCTCTGATTGGGAGCCATAACTTCTGATCATATCTAAAACCTGCTACAGTTAAGATGAATACAAACTAAGAACTTAAAACACATGTGCCATAATGGGTGCGCTTCTACAAATCTCTATCCTGAAGATTTAGGCAAACATGTATAATACCTACCCTCCAGGGCAGTTTCCTAGGGTAAATTTTTGAAGAAACTACCCTGCTTCATGGGTTCCTGCGCTGGAGGTGCACCCCAAGATGATGCGTGACATGTTGTCAGCTGCTGACTGCCTCTGTTTTAGCCTCGTCACACTTCATTTAAATCTGATTTGTTTTCATGGTTTCATTTCTGCTCTCTTTATAGATGTGCACAAAGAAAAATGAAGAACAGATGTATGATGAAGTGCAGAGAGCGGCGTGATTGTGATGGCTCTCATTAATGTTAATCCTTCTAGTACTTTTGGCTCATCAATTCAGGCATGCCCACTCAGCAGATGACTCACTCGCAGTCGATAAAAACACTGGGTGACGCAGGGGAACTCATTCATTCAGGATTATCGCCTTGTCAATTCTTGTTTTTCTAACTTATCCGAGACCAAATACAACAAATACATGTCTGACAGGATGAATGTTTGTATTTTTCCAAGAATAGAGGACAGACAAGTTGCTGTGTGTAATTTCAACTTCGCAATAGGGGACAAAGTCCTGCAGCACTGATGACAGCTGCTGAGCTTTAGAAAACAAGAATCCAATTAACACTGTAGTTTATTACCAGCCCATAAGTACTGTGCCTAGCAAACGTTTTCAATCCTCTTGATGTTGGATCTGGTAACAGTTCTTCCTATTCTTCTATGCAAAATAGCTTTAAGATCACTCATATTATCTGAGAGCATCTGAGACCCCCTAACACATTTATGTGTTGATACAAACCCTTCTATTGTAGCTCTGTACGTTTAGTTGAGTCAAATCAATTTTGGTCTCATCTGACCAGAGCACCTTTATCCACAAGTTTGATGAGTCCCACTACATTGATTGTGGGACGTCTTCCCTTTTTGGCCTTCTTTGTAACACTCTTCCATAATAGCCAGATTTATAGGGTGCACAGCTAATAGGTGTCTTGTGAAGCGATTGCCCCACCTGAGCAATGGATCTCTGTTGCTCCTCCAAAGTTTTTACGATGCCATTTGTGCAACAGTGTTGTCCAACAACCATCTGTCCAAAGTCAGCCCCTAGGTGCCGGTATCCTGCACATTTTAGTTCTTTCCCTGGTTCAACACACCTGAATCTAATGATTGTCCATTTGCAGGCCTCTGCAGAACCTTGACATGCTGAGGAAATAGTTGGACCACCTGAATCAGCTGTGTTGGAGCAGAAACATCTGAAACTGGCAGGACACTAGCCCTTAAGGACTGGAGCTGGACACCCATTCTCTGAAAAGCCTTTACAGAATAGCTGGATTTAAACTGGGATTAAATTACACACCTTTTGAAATCAGCTGGTTGAGCTGGAGGTTACTCAGACTAAAGGGGACTGACTAGAAAGGCATAACATATTTTTCTTATTTTTAATAGTAAAAATAAAAAGGAAACTGCTATTCCTTTTAATTGACTTCATGACTATGCACTACTTTGTGTTGGACTGTCTCATAAAATCCTTATGAAATACATTGAAGTTTGTGGTTGCACTGCGACAAAATGTGAAAAAGATCAAGGGGTGTGAATGCCTTCAGTGTAACACCCCTGAGGCAATGACGCAGAGACTGATGGCCCATGATCAAAATTTTTAAAACTTGTGAAACTTTGACAACTACCTGCAGCACAAAGTCTAGTAAACAGCCACTAAGTAGTTTAGCAGACTGCCAGGAAAGAGCATACAAGTTCCTGGAAAGCACATCATCACAGTGCCGTGGAGTGACCAACTTCACAAAGGCTTCAGGATGCTTTATTCTGACATTCTGGACCTTTTTCATACACATCTAATGAAACCAATGATCTTTTAAAGGCAAGTTATCCACTGTACTTGCAAAAAAAAATGCAAGACTATGCTTTTCCCATGAGACCCCTAGAAACTAACCTGCTTTTGCTCCTATGTAAAAGCCAAAGACATTCAAAACGCTGGCTGTATGCAGCAATGCTTTCCACTTTGCAAGCCAGCATTTTTTTTACCATTAGTTGGGTTCGAACAAGGTGAACCAATTTCATTTCATTTCTTTCACATCACATCTAATTTTTTAGTTCATTACTGAAATTCCAATAATATCTCTAAAATATACATGCTTTTTATTTGGCAAGAGCAAAGCTTGGTTTCTGAGCTGTTCAGTCATGAAAATAGTCAAAAGCTCCTCAAAATCATCTCATTAAAGTGCAAAACATTTTAGTTATCATAAAAACTACAGGATTTTAATTTTGCTAAAATGCCAACCTGTTTCAGATTACATTTAGATCTGTTTCATATTTCACTGCTTTAAAAGAAGAAGCAGGGTTTTGGAGTGATTGCACACAAGAAAAGAGTAAAAACATGCAACATCTAAGAGGTGAGGAATTCTGCAAAACCCTTGCAAGACCTTGACTCCATCCCCCTAAAATTGTTAGAAAGCTGACCAGTACTACAGGAATAAATGTTTCCATCTACTGGTGGATAATGTGAATTTCAAGTTGTATCTGTTTCCTATTATGCCAAGTGGATAAAAGCAGGCAGCATCGCAAGTTAACCAGCCACTAAGAGCCACATCTCAGCATCGAGGAGTTTGCCTTTGTTAGCCGCTCGGCTGTTAAACAATCAGACTTCCCAAAACCGTCCTGTATCGGCAGATTCTTACTCATTCCTCCACATCCAAACGCTCCAGCCTCCCATAGATCAACAGGGTCGGCCCAAGCCTTCATGAGGCCCGTGGTGGGATTGCATTTAAGGGGCCCACCTTCGGGGCCCAACATCCACTACAACACCCTTTATAAGTTATGACTGTTAACATATATTTCAAACTATGCAAGTTGCTCCTAATGACGGTGCATCTCAATAAAATAATATTTGATTAAAAACTTCATTTATTTTTGGATTTCATTTGAGAAATTAAACTTGTGTATATAATAGTTTAATTACAGTGTGAATCAATACAAGTTTATTTTCTGTTAATTTTGATACCTTACAGCTATAATAAAAACCCGCAACTCAATTTCTCAGAAAATATTACAAAAGATTAGAAGGGGACTAGAAATTAGAAGGTTTTTATTAAAGGAAGATCGGCCAAAACTGCTGAGAGGTACGTTAATGTACTGTACAGTATATGCACACAATGCTTGATCAGGACTCCTTTTGCATAAATTACTGTATCAGTGTGGCATAACATGGAGACCATCAGTCTATGGATCTGCTGAGGTATTAATCTGCATTGTTGTACCTGGTCCTCTTTACAATACTCTATAGATCAAGGGTGCCAAAGTCCAGTCCTTAAGACCTACAAACCTGCAACTTTTAGATGCATCCCCTCTCCAACACCCTGGATTAATATGAATGCCTCATTATAGGCCTCTACAGAGCTGAATGACTTGATGAGGTAATTCAGCCAATTGGTTTATGTGTGTTGGAGAAGAGAGGCATCTAAAAGTTGCAGGATAGCAGCTCTTCACAACTTGTGCACCCCTGCCATAGACCTTCTGTGAGGTTCAGGTCAGGTGGGTTTCCTGTCCACTCCAAGAGTCAATTTCCAAATGAAATTCAAGATGCACTTTTTTTCTCTACAGAACACTTTGGACCACTGAGCCTCAGTCCATTCCTTTTTTTATCTCTAGAATGGATAAGACACTTCGATGTCTCTGGTTGAGGAGAGGCTTAACAGAACGAATGAGACGGTACTGCATAAGTCTGTGTGGTTACGCTTGGATGCCCTGTGACTAAAAACCTGTGAATGGGCTTTGTTAATCAATCCTTTTATGTTATTTGTGCACCTTTTTCTGCTACACTTTTTCCTGCCACTCAACTTCCATATAATATAAAGCAATCCTACCAGCCAGCTTCTTTAGAAAGTACCATTGTGGATTCCCCTCCTTGTGAAAGGTGTCATTAACTGTCTGCTGGACAACTGTCAAGTTGGTCTTCTTCGTGGTTGTGTAGGCCATAACATTTTTGAATATAAAATCCTTCTTTAACCTGCATGGTCCCACGTAATATTCTAATTATCTGATAAACTAAAGTTTGGTTTTCATTAGCTGTAAGCTATAATAGTCAAAATGATAAACAAAATAAACAAATAGATTAGATTGTGTGCAAACAAGTTTCACTTTTTAATTTAAGTTACTAGAATGAAGCTTTCAAAAATGTTCGGCTATTTATTAAGTTGTACCTGTAAGTGCAACCAAGTTCTCTTGGGGGCTCAATCAGCCGCAAAGTTAGCTTATATCTAGGACTAACTCTTCAGGGAAGTCAAAGTATAGTTGCCCTTACCTGGGGGGCAGTTGCAGTCAGCTGAGGCTTGTCTTGCAGTCCTGATCTTGACGAAATTTTCATAAGAGCGCTGAAATTGCAAAAGAATGTCACTTTTATTTATCTGCACGGAAAAGTGAGACAGGATCATATATAGGCAGCTAAAAAGTGTAAACCTATCGATCACCTGTGAGAGCAGCTCATCCACTCTCTGCTGCACCAGAGAATTGAAATCCTCCATGGAGTATCCGCGGACCTGGGTGAAGGTGCGCTCCGACGTCCCGCTCTCCAAACCCACAACTCTGCTCCTGATGTCTGCCGCGCTGATGCTCAGATGGACGCAGAACGCGATGGACGCCAATGAACATAAAGACGAGATGATGTTCAGCGCTGTCGCGCGATAGTGTCTCTTGGCTTCTTTCTCCATTTCTTCACTCTTTCTTTAAATGTATTTCCACAGACTAATTGCTCCTCTTGCTTCCTCGATCCCCCGTATTCAACTGCGCTCAGCCGGGAACAAACCGCATCTGGTGCGGAGTCACGAAAGGGATGGCACGCTACTGCTGCTCCGAGTGTCTGCGTGTGCGTGCCTGAGAGAGAGAGAGAGAGAGAGAGAGAGAGAGAGAGAGAGAGAGAGAGAGAAAGAGAGAAAGAGAGAGAGAGAGAGACTGCAACGATGGTTCGCGTACTTTATGGTGACAGCCACGGATAGATGAGTGGAGCTCCTGGAAACTTGTTGCACAGTAGCCTGCTGCAGAGGGAAGCTGCTATTACGCACGGTAACGTAGAAAGAGACAAGCTGAGGGGGGAATGGGAAGCAGTGCGCATGTTGTGGAGACAGCTCCCACTCTCATTAAGGCAACCACCCGCCTCCAATCTGCCATGACTGATTAGCATAATGTATTGAATCCCACCTTTTTTTGGTAGGCTACTCCAATCTCGGATGGGGGGGTGTCATAGTTGCCATTACCTGATGGGAAGTGGTTATGCTGCAGTTGTGCTGCTTGTTGTCCCCGTGAGAGCCACCACTTGTGGAGCCTTTTTAAACCGCCACGTAAGAATGCTTTTAAGGGATTAAAATGCTGCGTCCTACAAAGTATGCTTCAAAATATGGGGTCTAAAAATAACTTCTTGTTTAAAAAAAAGCGGAATCATTGCTGGTGCATCTTAGCGTAAAAGCGCAAAATAACAGGAAATGACACATTTTAGGGGGGATTACAGCAATAGAAACTATTATACAGAAGAACTGTTTTGATATGGAAGCTTTAAATAAACTGCACTATGACCCTGTTTTTGTTTGCTTTGCTGATTTCGTGAATTGCGAATATATTAAGCACCAAGTCCTAATTATATAATACAATTGGACAATCAAATGAACACATTACCCAGATCTGCTACATTAAAAAAATAATACTAATTAACATGGTAATAATTATTACATTAAGATCTATGCTACACTTCTGAAGATTTCTCATCCACTGACATTCTTATTGAACATTCTGAGCAGCGTGTTTGACAAGACGTATTGCTCTTTGGCGCCACCATTCGGCCAACATGAGTTCTATCTGTGAAACATGAGAGATGAGAGCTGCATGGCTTCTACACCTGTCCTAAGGGAATTCTGGTCAAATGCACAGAGCCTTGCAGAATGTAATCATGCCTCTCGAAGTTTTTCACATTTTGTCACTTTACAACCACAAATTTCATTGTATTTTATTGAAAAATATTTTATATGAAACATCAATACCAAGTTGTGCATAATAGGGAAAGTGTATGAAAATATACTAACTTTTTCAAAGTTCAAACTAATAAATCTAAACATGTGGCACACATGTATTTTAAATCCTCTGTTTTAACTCCTCTGAGGAAATGTGTCTCTTCCTTCTTTGCACATCTATACATGACATGTTTTGCCCATTCTTCTTTGCGAAATTGCTTAAAGACAATCAGATTGGTGAACATCAATTTTAAAATTTTACCGAAAATTCTGAATTGTTTTTTGCATCTGTACTTTAACTAGGACACTAACATGGTCGTTGTCCTGCTAAACAATCAACCCCTCACTTTTCCACTCACAAAACATATGAAGAACAAACTACTGCTGATTAGAACTAAACGATAAATGTCTGAAATAATAAATGTGAAGCAATCTCATTTAACTGTCCATCCATTATCTATACCTGTCCATGCTCTGCAGGGTTGTGGGGGGACTGGTGCCTATCTCTAGCTGTCATCGGGCAAGGGGCAAGGTAGGTTACACCTTGGACAGGTTGCCAGTTCATCGTGAGGCAACACAGAGACACAACCATGCATGCACACTCACCTAATGGCAATTTAGAAAGACCAATTAACCTAACAGTCGTGTTTTTGGACTGTGGGAGGAAGCCAGACTGCCTGGAGGGAACCCACGCATGCACAGAGAACATTCAAACTCCATGTAGAAAGACTCCATGCTGAGATTCAAACCCAGAACCTTCTTGCTGCAAGGCAACAGCGCAACCAACACTGTGCAGCCCCTCATTTAACTATTAAACTGTCTTTGGTTTTTTAGAACTTAACAGGCTCTCAGAAAAAAATCTGTGAAAAAGTGAACTTTTATTTAATTTCTGTCTATTTCAAAAGAGGAAGAAAAATCTATGGAAAAGGGAATTGGGTTCAATCTCCCAACAACCTAAATTTCTCCACTTTCACAGCAGCCCATAAGATGAGTTTTCCCCCCAACTTGGTCGACTGGAAACGTCCGTCACTCCAAGATTCAAAGTTTATTTGTCACATGCACCGTTAAACATATACAACCTGAAGTGACCAGTGAAATGTGAACCTCAGTCACTCCTAGTGTGCAACATTTAATAACAAAAAGAAATAAAAGCTCAAATGTACACTAAGATGTAAAGAAATATACAATATATATCCCAAAAATAAGATAAACTAAAATTAGAACAAGCTATGCTAATGGTAAAATAAATATATTGAATATAATGTCAGAAAGTGGCATTGTGTAGTTTATAATATGCTACAATGTGTGATATACAGGTTGTAGGAGTTAGTGCATATCAAAAGGCATGTCCTGATTGAGCAGCCTTATACACTAAGGATAAAACCTCCTTTTGAGTCTTTCAGTCCTCGCTGCCAGGCTGCAGAACCGTTTACCAGAGTTCAGCAACTGAAACAGGCCCTGATAATTTTGATGGCTCTGTCCTGGCAACGACAGGTATAAACATCCTGCAGGTATGGCAAATCTGGTCTGATCACTCTCTGCAGGGTGCTGCGATCCTGTACAGTGCTGTTGCCAAGACATGGCGTTATGCTCATGGTTAGGATGCTTTCCATAGCGGTCGCATGGGGGAGATCTACTGGGGTGGCATAGCGAGAGAAAAGAAAGCATTGCCACCCCTGCTGCCACCCCAGCCGGGAGTTATCTATTAAAGAAACCGCTACGTAAAACTGAACATTAAGAGCATGAAACCCCATTTTTCATGGAACATGAAAATTTACACATTCAGCTGTCATAGGAATTACCTAATGTCATCTTACATTATATTGTCTTTGGTGAACCTTTAAAGCTGCTCAGCGGAGATTGCCGAGAGTTCTGCAGAGTGCACCATGTGGCCATTAGAGGAACTGTAGTAAGCAAAATGCGCACTCCCGTGGCGTTCAAGCGTTGCTCATTAGTCTGAGCTCTACAACGGTCAGAGGCCATTCTTGCTGTTTTTGTAGACCTGGATAAAATTCTTCTCTTCTTTGAGTTACGTGAATTCTATGTGGATGTCTGGGCTGGCTAGCTTAGCTTATCTAGCGGCTAACTAACGGAGAACCCTGCCTCCTTGTGAACACGCATACGTATGTATGTACGTGATAACGTCACGGCATGCACTCTTACAAACGCAACCTGAAGTGGTACCTACCCGAAGCACCTCAAAATAAATGGAGTTCCAACCTCTACATGCAACCACGGCAAAAACTACAGGATTCAATCGTATCGTCAGGGCATGAAAAGACTGACAACAGATTAAAAACACGCTTTTATTTTAACAAAAATATTACATTATGCATCTTTAAGGTGCTAAAATAACCTGAATCAAAACAAACACATGTATGTATCTGTCATATATGTAAATACTGCTGAGTGACGAGGTGAAGCATGTGTTTTGACTTAACAATAAAACCAAAGTTTAGTACCTTGTTTTAGTAAAACATTTTTCAACACAATGTATGTCTTTTCACCTTGGTCCAGCTCACTAAATAGATATTCACAGGTGCGTTCCTATTCATTTGCTTATTTTGGTCAAAATGCTGTCTGATACACTATAAAAGTTGTGCAAAAATAAAAACTAATTAAACTAACTATGAGAGACAAACTGAGAGAAAAGAAAATCCAGAAAATTACATAGTCTGATTTTTAAAGACTCTTAAAGCTCAAATTATGGTGGAAAATAAGTATTTGGTCAATAACAAAAGTTCATCTCAATACTTTGTTATATACCCCTTTTTGTCAATGACTGTGGTCAAATGTTTTCTGTAAGTCTTCACAAGGTTTTCACACACTGTCGCCACTATTTATGCCCATTCCTCCATGTAGATCTTCTCTAAAGCTGTGATGTTTTGGGGCATTCACTGGACAACACGGACTTTCAACTCCCTCCAAAGATTTTCTATGGGGTTGAGATCTGGTGACTGGCTTGGCTTCTCCAGGACCTTGAAATGCTTCTTACGAAGCCACTCCTTAGTTACCCGGGTGGTTTGTTTGGGACCCTTTTCATGCTGATAGACCCAGCCACGTTTATTTTCAATGCCCTTTCTGATGGAAGGAGGTTTTTACACAAAATCTCACAATACATGGCCCCATTTATTCTTTCCTTTACATGGACTAGTCTTTCTGGTCCCTTTGCAGAAACACAGCCCCAAAGCATGATGTTTCCACCCCCATGCTTCACACTAGGTATGGTGTTCTTTGGATACAACTCAGCATTCTTTCTCCTCCAAACACGACAAGTAGAGTTTTTACCAAAAAGTTCTATTTTGGTTTCATCTGAACATATGACATTCTCCCAATCCTCTTCTGGATCATCCAAATTCTCTCTAGCAAATGTCAGACGGGCTTGGACATGTACTGGCTTAAGCAGGGGGACACGTCTGGCACTGCAGGATTTGACTCCCTGGTGGCGTAGTGTGTTACTGATTGTAGCCTTTGTTACTTTGATCCCAGCTCTTTGCAGGTAATTCACTAGGTACCCCCGTGTGGTTCTGGGATTTTAGCTCACCGTTCTTGTGATCATTTTGACCCCATGGGGTGAGATCTTGTGTGGAGCCACAGATCGAGGGAGATTATAAGTGGTCTTGTATGCCTTCCATTTTCTAATAATTGCTCCCACAATGAATTTCTTCACACCATGCTGCTGACCTATTGCAGATTCAGTCTTCCCAGCCTGGTGCAGATGTACAATTTTGTTTCTGGTGTCCTTTGACAGCTCTTTGCTCTTGGTCATAGTGGAGTTTGGAGTGTGACAGTTTGAGGTTGTGGGCAGGTGTCTTTTATACTGATAACGAGTTCAAACAGGTGCCATTAATACAGGTAACGAGTGGAGGACAGAGGACCCTCTTACAGAAGAAGTTGCAGGTCTGTGAGAGCATGAAATCTTGCTTGTTTGTAGGTGACCAAATAAAAAAATTTTATACCATAATTTGCAAATACATTTTTTTTTTTATCAGACCATGTGATTTTCCTGATTTTTTTCTCTCATTGTGGGGGGGCTGGTGCCTATCTCCAGCAGTCAAGGGGCAAAATGCAAAATTCTTGCCTCTCTCTTGCCATTCCATAAATATTTTTCTTTTGTCACTGAGCGGCCGTATAAAAGATTTTAAGGACCCTTGAGAACACCCTAAATCTAGGAGACTAGTAGACCCTAACCAGGTAAGGTTATTTGTGAGTTGGACCCCAAGACATTTGATGACATTTACCCTTTTCTTTGGAGCACCACCAATAGAAAAAGGAGAGTAGGAGCAGTAGTGTGTCCTCCTGAAGTTCATTACCATCTCCTTCGTTTTACTAATATTCAGGTGTAGACAGTTATCTTGGCACCAGCTTTTGAGATTTTCCACTTCCTTTAATAGCCCACCCGAGCCCACCTCATCATTGTTAGACATAAGACCAAATACTACTGTCTCATCACCAAACTTGACAATAGAGTTTGAGCGTGAGTAGCGACGCAATCAGAGGTGTAAAGGGAGTAGAGCAGGGGGGCTCAAAACACATTCCTGTGGTACTCCAGTACCAAGAGTAATGGTATTAGACACACATCTGTCCACCTTAACCACTTGGGACCTGTGAATGAAAAAGTCCAACACCCATCTACACAGCTGGGTGCCAAAACCTACATCCCTCAACTTAGTGGTCAGTCTGAGCGGGATCACCAAAGGCTGAACTGTAGTCAATGAACAGCAATCTTACATAGTTCCCATTCTTACTGTCCATGTGTGTGAGAGTCGTGTGCAGGATGTGGGAGAATGCATTATCACTCTTGCTCGTTTTTAGGCTCACAAGTAATAATTCAGGACAAAAGTCTAGCTGCTTATCCAGCTGTGTCAAAATACGTCTTAGAGTCGAACTCAGATCACATTGAGGCACTGAAACAGCTTGACTTAGATGTATGGATGTGTTTGGATCCAGCTGGGACAGAGTATTAGTATTAGTATGATAGCTAATAGGAGGGGGGGGGGGGGGGTTGAAGTGCAAAGAAGCATGGTTACTATGACCGAGGTTCACAACAGACAGATACAACAATTGAAAATCAAGGACTAATAAAAAAAATTGTTGAAACCATCTAAATTTCTCAGAAACACAATGTGTGCTCGAGACAGAAAACATCTGTCCTTGGAACAATCCAAGGTCTTCATTATGTGAAGATAAAAGTTATTCTGATTCCAGCTAGAATATTGGAGATTACGTTATGTACATGGTCTGAGGAGAAATCAAATGAGATAAATGTCACATCTTGAGGGTCATGTTGTGTTTGTCCATCATAAAACATTCACAAAACACACATAGGTTTGTGTACATTATGCAAAGAAATCTAAAAATGTTTTGCAAAGAACCACACTGAATTCATTTGGAAATGTAATCAGTCCTTTTCTATGACTGTCTTAATGTCCTTGGCGCTGAAAGGCTTCTATTTATTTTACTTTATTAAACGTTTGTGTTGAACTGGAAGGTCCTCGGTGCTCTGTGTCCATGGAGACCACCCAAGTTTCTTTTTTTTTTCTTTTTTTTTTTACGTGTCCTGTTTGGCAGTGTGGAGCTCAGAATTGGTGTCTGAGTACCAAGTAGAAGCCCAACAGATTTACTTTCCCAAGCGGAGTAGTACAGCTTTTGCTATAGTACTCCACTTGATATATGTGTGAAAAATCTTTATTATGAATTGTTGGGGGTTTTATTTCCTGATGTTATGAACACGGAGACGGAAAATTAGGGAGAAGAAAGAAGGAAGATGAAGAAGAGAGGTAGGAAACAAAAAGTCAAGAGAGAGGGTGAGTTGAAAATACAAGAGAGGAAGGGGAACAAAGAAAACACAGGAAGACATTGAAGTCTGCCTCCATACCCACAGGGCGGCAGAGAGAGGGGGAAAAACAAAACAAAACACGAAAAAGGAACATCGACAAAACCAACCAAACATTGTGAACTAAGAATTACACAACCACATCACACAAAAATAGATATAAAAATACAACAACAATGTCACAGAAAAACTCATGGTACCGATTAATCAAGCTCTAGTAATGATAACCTCAGCCCAAGAATATTTCCTTAAACACCAGAGACCCCACATCTATGTGTGTGTGTTAGCATGCTGGTGCATATAAGGTTTCTCCTTAAGAGTGTTCGATAGTTGGTGTGAGCAGACATAAATCCGTCTCCCAGGAATCGATGCAGACATGAAGGAGATCGGAGCAAAGACGTCCAAAGGACCTCCAGAGCCCCAGGCGGACCTGGGCGGGGCCGACCGCATCCCCCAAGAGAGGAGAAAAGGAGAACCCCAGGGGAACATCCAGCAGCCACTATACAGGGGCCCGGGGGGCAGCAGGGACGAGCCCACGGGCCCCGCCGGCAACCGGCCGCGCCGGTCAACGGACCGGGGGAGCCGGGGCCCAGGGGCACCCCACCCCCCAACAGGGACCCTACAAGGGACCGGCCGACGAGGGGCCCCCGGCACTGCAGGGGCCGCGGCCGGCCGCCACGCGCCTCCTCCGCCCTAGGCCAATCCCCGCTGCCAAAATCCCAGCGCCCCACCGATAGCCGCAGGGGACGGACAGCATCCCCAGGCCGGGCTCAGCCAGCATCTGGACGCCAAGTTGTACCAGCTCCCGGGTCCTGATCCCGCGCAACGCAGGGCGCCGAGACCAGGCATCCAACAAGGGCCATGGCCGTTCTAACCCGCCAATGAACCGGCCACGCACGGTGCGCAGAGAACAGGTGATCAAACGAGCAGAGACGCCGGATCCGCATCCCGCCGAGCCACCGAGCAGGCACCACCCAACAATCCCAAACCTGGCACCTCTAAAAGAGGTGCCCCAACCAACCAAAGGAAGATATCAGCCCAGCGCATCGGCCGACCGACACACCGGCCCCCCCAGGCCCGGCCAGGCACGCACCAGGTCCGAACCGGATTGAACACCGATAAACCGGCAGGCAGGGGCCCCCCGTCACCGGCGGGGGGTGACGGAGGGGAAATAGGCCCCCCATTAAGTGTAAGGCCTGAGGTGGGCCAGGCGAGGGGGCAGACCAAGATCCAACCTGACAGGTAGACAAAGACATACAGACACAGTCATACGTTCCCTCCCTCTTAAACCCATACATTCTCACTGACTCACCAAGACACCCAAGAAAATGACGCTGTACCCTCACTCACACACCCCATGCACACTTTATGCTCCCAGGTCCAGGTACCGATGCCCCAGTAGAGCCACCAGCCCCCGGACCCGGGAGGTGGACCCCCTACCTTCTAGGACGGAGACAAGCAGACCGCCAAGGGCCCCACAGTGGCAAAGCAGCCCGATAGCCCAGGACCCCGACCAGACCGCCTGTCCTCCTCCGGACCCCAACCCCTGATGGCCCGTAGCGAACAGGGGTGTGAAAAGACCCCTAGCCTCCATCCTCCCGCTCGAGTATGGTGTTGATGCGTGTTGTTATAATGTGCATTTAAAACAGAGGGGTGGGATGTGGGGAAGGCAAGTTTCTGAAGTTAGTTGGTGGTATAATTGATCATACTGTTCAGAGTCACCTAGGTGGATGTTCTCAAATTGTCATCACAGGCTGAACACCATTTAAATTGGCAGATTATGCTCATAATTTAGAAAATAGCTGTCTTTTTTGTTAATCTCCATCTTCATTCATCTACATTTGGATACATAACATTGTTAAATCTTTACCAATGCCCTTTTTTGTTTCTGGTAGGTGATTGAAAAGTCTCAGAAGCAGAAATAAAATTTTCTGGTAAAGAGGTGTGGTTCTATGAGAGAGAAAAAAATCAACACAGATGTGGCAACCACTTATTTTCAGGTAAAGACAGATACTTTATGACTAACATGGCTGTTGCTAGACTCATTTCACTGGGGCATGAGGCCCTAGATATATTTTCTGTGCCCTAGTAAAGTATTCTGACAAACTTTTATCAAGAATTAAACTTTAAAGTGCCAAAAGATCAGATCTACTGCTTAGAAGAAAAACATATTAGAAGGAAAGACAGCAATTATGTACAGTACTATTTTTCCAGATGAGATTTTCTTAAATGAGTTGTGTTAGAAATCTGGACTATGAAAGTTCAGAATATTTGGAAGCGTTTTCATACACATGTCCAAACTTGGAAGCTGTAAATTAGCCAAAAATATCTATTTAAATTTTAAATGATGGGTTTTGGGTTTTTACAAAAAGATCACAATGGACAGAGGAAGAGTGAGACGGAGATTTAGATCCCAAATTCTATACGAAAGCAGGTAGCACAGGTTTCTTTTTTCAGCGGTTTGGTCTCTTCTGCAGTTATATTCGTTGAATAAGAATGTGTCTCAATGTCCAGGGTGTACCCTGCTTCTCGCCCCTTGACCGCTGGAGATAGGCACCAGCCCCCCCGCAACCCTGCATTAGGATGGACGGGTATAGAAAATGGATGGATGGATGGTGTCTCAATGTGTTTGTGTTTGTAGGATTAAAAGTGCCTTTTGAAAATAACCTATAGGAAGGTGTTAAACATGCTTTTAATTAAGCCCATATCTCTGTATTATAAACTTTTTTTATTGGTTTGATGTAATATTCCAATCTTAAATGTCATGTTTCATGAGCTGTAAGAGGAAATTCATCAAAATTGGTTATTTTGGTACATCAGGGTCTTGTTTTTGCTCTATGCAGATGATGTTTGGTGTCGTAATGGCAACAACTATAGCATTTACAGGAGCAATTTGCAGCCATACAGGATTGAGAGTCAGTTCCTCTACATCTGGGGTCATGGTGGCCTGCTTCCTCTGTGTCTTAGTTACTTCTTTATGATGGACGGATTGGATCTTGGTCTGCAGTAATGTGGGAACTAAACTAGTCTGCAATGGTTAACAGAAAGAGCTGAACAATAAGCGAAACTCTCAATTTACTGACCTGTTAATGTTCTGCATATCACCACTTGGTGAAGATATAGATCTCAACAGGAAAACTAAAATCCTGAATACAAGCATATTAAATGAGCATCCCTGGTAGGGGTCACGGCGCAGGCTTTAAGTGAAACCCCAATTAGGAGGAGATTCACTAGGCATAGACTGCAGCTGAAGTCAGAGCTTCAAGAGCCACCACACCAATCTGTCCAGGACTTGGGGTAACAGCAGTCGCATTGCTTTTGTTAAGCCGCTCCTGAACTAGAGACGCCATCAGAAGCATATATCTGAGCTAAGTTGGAAAACAACTGAACTGTTCCTCCGTGATGAAAAAAAATTTTTTAGATGAAAGGAAATGTTGCATTTTAACTGGATATCAAGATTCAGGAGTCTTGAGGAAGAGTGGAAAGGCACAGAATCCAAACTGCTTGAGGTCTAGTGTGAAGTTTCCACAGTCAGTGATGATTTGGAAAATAATGTCCTCTACTAGAGCTGGTTAACTGGGCTTTCCTTTGCAGGCGAGCTTTAAGGAAATTATTTAATTGTCCAGCAACACTTGGCATCTTCCTACTGCCAATAGTACCAATACCAGATTTGATGACCATGGTCTGATCTGAACCCCACAGAGAAACTATTGAGTATTGTCAAGAGGAAGATAAGAGAAGCCAGATCAAAGCTATATACCTGTTAAACTGGTGGAAGCTCTGTCTCTGGTCTCTGCGCTCCTCTGGCAGCCGTTTCCTTGTCATCCCTAAAGTCAGGACACAATCACAGCAAGGCATCTTTCCAGTACTATGGCCCTCACCTCTGGAACAGGCTGCTGCAAGACCTCAGGGCCGCAGAGAACGTTCATGTTTTTAAGGACAGGCTCAAGACTCACCGTTTTAGCCTAGCTTTTAACTGATTATAATTTCTTATAGTCTGTTTAATTGCTCTGCATGTTTTACTTGCTTATATTTAATCAGTGTTTTACTACTTAGTCTTATATTTATCCACTGTTTATTTTTATATTTTAACCTGTTTTTTTATCTTCCTTCCAGTGTTTCCTCTATGGGAGCCCTCTTCCTCAGAACAGTGGTCAGCTGTGGCTGCTCTCTGCTTGGATAGAGGTGGGGGTCTCGGCTTTGCCTCCTCTGGGCGCCCTGTGTTAGTGCCTTGGCGGATGCTGTTGATGTGCTGCTGCCGGTGCAGATGGCTCCTTTGATGGCGTTTCAAATGGCTGATATTTCAGCAGTTTAAAAGCTATTGTTTATCATTATGTAGTATCTTAATATTCTGATAACTAGTATCTTTTGTTTCTATCCTATCAACAAATTACCAGAAGTAAACACATGACATTTTCTGGTGCAAGTGATTGGGACCATCTCCAACAGACCCCAAAGCTCAGCTAATTCTCTCCACTTTTAAAACAATTGCCCAAGAAGGCTGCACTATATTTGCAATGAACTTTGGTGTTTTTGGGTAACTTTTTTTGTTTGTTTTTTATCTCACTGTTCTTTTACAGTATGATGGGGTGGATCTTCCTTTTATGCTGCCTCTTGTCTAGATATAGTATGTATGTATGCATGTATGTATGCATATTATATTTTAAGTACTTTATACATGATTTCCCTTTTTTAATTTTCTGAACTAAATTAAGTTTTGATGATATTTTAAATTATTAAAATGATTAGAAACTCATTATTCATGGAGGAAATTGGTAGTGTAACTAATGACCCATGAGTCAGAACATGAATGCTCTAACCATGTCCAATACCATTTCCCCTTCCTGTGTGTTGTCGCCATCTAGTGGACTAAAGAAATCATAGCCTTCGTCCTCCACTAAAGGTGTTAAATGTGTTCTATCAACCTGCTCAGTTCGCTTTTATTCGACTTTTTAAAAATTTGATATTTTAGGGTGAATAAACATTTTATGTTCTAAAGCCATCTGCGAGAAACTATTTCCCACTGAAAATAAATGACAGATGGAGTCCTGCTGAGACAGTCACGTTGTACAGAGCACGACCCAAATTAAGCAGAACACGGGGTGGGGAGGGGTGACGTAAATACTTTGGAGCTTATTTTGTTCTTAATTTCAAAAGTTGCCCAATCGAACCTACAGCGGGAGTTTGGAAACCTCTTAAGAAGTCTAAAATGCGCATCACCATGGGCAGCGGCCCGTCGCATCACGCAGCCTCCACCGGTGTTTATTTTTAGAAGCTCCCGTTCCTCTACCGTTCAGCACACGTCCTCCCATGTTCCTGCAATAATTCATGTTTGCAGGCTTATTTCAGAGCTGAATCGAAAAGAAAAAGACCGCAGCAACTCACGGGTCTCGAAACTGCAAACTAATAATGAGGTGAGCTAATGCATGTATGGGTTTTTTTTTTCCTATCAAAAACAAAATTTTTGATTTACAAGAAAATTGTTAATCCAGCTATTCACGTGAATTTGTTTTCTGCGTTGACATGTTTTTTTTCAAAATATAGTTCTTTGGTAGGTGGAGAATTACCAAAATAGCTTAAAAAATCTACGAAATATCAGTTTGTTTTGCTCAAAATCTGTGCATGAAATTTAGTGTCTCTAAAGATAAGTCCAAGTTGTTGATTTGTGTCTCGATTCGCAGTTTTCGCACAGCCAAAACAGGTCCCGCCATGACCACAGAGTACCAGGCCAGTTTCCGTCCTCCCAGCAAGTACACTACCATCACCTTCATCTCAGATCTGAACCCTTACCATCCTCTAAGGGGCACGGGTAACAACATATCTGCAGTCAGGTACAGACTTCCTATCAAATTTTCAAACATGTTATATGGGTTGAAATGTTTTAAACTCTTCCTATAGATGTCTTTCATGTTGAAATGTTTTAAACTACCCTTTCTCTAGAGGTCTTTCATGTTGAAATGTTTTAAACTACCCTTTCTCTAGAGATCTTTCATTATTTGGTACACTCAAATAGTGATGAATAGAAACATACAAGTGTGGGAAATATGCATTTGATCCCCTACTGACAAGTCAGAATTTTAGCTTCCACAGATTTGTTGTGTGTCCATTCACCAAGCAAATGCAATAAATTAATAAATATCAAAACCACAGTCTGGTGTGTCACTCAAGACTGTACCTCATGGGTTTGGGGATGATTATTGGAAAAGCGATCTGCCCACAGCTACTAAGATCATCACTGGCAACACCCTACACCAGACAATCAAACAGAACCTGTGCAAAGACCCAATCTCTAATGTTAAGTTTGCCAATGAACATGCCATCTATCAATTTTGCCGAGATGCTAAGATATACTGTAAACAGAATGTTCATGCCTAAAAACCCTGTTGTAAAAGACGCTGTTAGTCATTGCAAATTTTAGATGGCAGTTATTGTTGCCAACAGAGGTAATGATTATTAGGTTTAGGGGACAATTACTTTTCACATAGGGTTAGGTTGCATTGAATACCTTTTTTTCCCCTAATGAAAAAGCTTTTTGTATATACTTAGATTATCTTTTATCATTAAACTTGTTTAAAGACTTGGAGACAAAAGCTTAAACAGAAGAAAAATCTGTAAGGGGGTGAATATTGAGCACTTGAATACTTGAAATAACCTGCCAGGGATCAAGTATTTATTTCCTCCACAGCCTAGGCAAATTAAGATTTAATTAAACACGGATTAAGTAAATTACTCTCAACTAAAGTGAAAACTCAGAACATTGTGATTTGTCTTTCAGAACGAGGTACATCATCAACCAGCAAGCAAGGAATCCACGGCAGACTGGAAGACCATCAGTCCCGCCTAAAAATGATCTCGGCACCGGACAGAAGCTTGCACACACCACAACGACCAAATCTCAGCGCAAGGTGGATTATAGAACGGTGTATCAAAGTAAGTAACTAGTCAATCCTCATCCTCACATGCAATACGACCAATGATTCCAACTTGGTTAGTATTACACATATGTCCTTCAGATGATTTCCAAGCTTGGATACCAGAGAAGCTGAAGCCGCTTCGACCGAAAGCTTGCATTGACCAGACAGACCATCCATCAAAAGGAGGAAAGAACAACTTTGCAGCAAACGTTAAGAGAAAACCTTTTGACGCCATGAGCACCTATGCAATGGATTACGTCCCTCACCCGTTGCAGCCCAGGCGTAACAAGGCCTTACCTGTCACTCAGAGTCGCAAAGTGCTGCCAGAGACTCGCGCTGCAAACCAAGAAGGTCCTGAATTCTTCCAGGAATTCAAGATCTGCTCAGCTGAAACTGAAGGTCTCAATCCAGGAGCTGTTAGGAAGTTCCACACCGCAACATATAAAGCACCAAACAGTCAAAAAAGTCTGGTCACAATGGCAATTTATCAGGAAACAGAATTTCTCCAGGAGCGCGGCAGAACCGCAGCTACAACGCAACCCAACGACTCCATCTCAAAAGATGGGTCATTACAGGACCAGTCCAGGGCACTTTTAAGAAAGAGCCCACGTCCAAAAGAGATCAATGGAGTAGCCAAGAAGTGTGCCTGTGACGGCATGAAGAACCACCAAAATCCTGCTGAGACTGTGGGGTCCCCTCCCATCAAATTCTTATCCAGTATGTCCTGGTCCAGGCCGTTGGTGGGAGAAGTGAGCTGGTGTTCAGTGAGCCACACCTAACCGCTGATTCTCTTCAATACCTGGAACATTAAATGTCCAAACAGAGCAAGTGAATTTGGTGTTTAACTATTTTAACACCTATTGTCTCACCTATTTTCATTTACAGTATTTCAATAATCAAATGAAAACAAGTGTGTTTGCTACAACTGGTATTTTTAACTTTTACCAAACTTTTATTTATTTTAAGGCTTTTTAACTTGCTTAGTTTCCAGGAAAGTCCTAACTTTAGAAGCAGATATTTTCATTAATGTGTGCTCTGCAGAAACTAATTAAGACAGTCAACACTGATCCTGGTTAAATTAATGAAACTCAACCAGATTTTGGTTACCACTACAGAACAATTACAAGTTTGGAAAAATATTTATAGATTGTAAACCTACAGTTTTTATGACTAAATTATAAACTTTGAGCACGAGTCAAAATTTCCAAAACCTGAAACTGTAATCATGTAATGAATGACATTTTATTAAAAAGCAGGTATTGACTCTACCATGTCTTCACTGGAGAAAATTCCTTAAAAAGAATATTTACACCTATGCAGGGCTGCTTTGTAAAAACACTGAAATAATAATAAAACAAATGTTTCAGAATCATCTTTAACACTAGCAGCATCCTGGTCTATTACAAGGGCTCCAGTGCAACCACAAAATAAAACAAAGGGCACATTTGGATATTCTACTTCAGCCATATACTCATATGGAGCTGGAGTGGTAAACCTCAGTCTTCTTCAAAGTGGATATGCTTGTTGGCCTCCTTGGCTCGGGCAATGATGATTTTCTCAGCTTTGGATATGAGCTGCAAAGGGGGAAAAGAATGACAAACATCAGAACACTGAAACATCAAATGAAGAACTGGGAGATGCATTACTTGTAGGATAACTGTTTGAGAGATACTGTGTGGAATGTAAAACCTAGAAATGGCACAATGAGAATCATGGAACAGCTGCAACAAGTAGAGATACAGAAATACTGTAAATCGTGGAAAAGGTTTCATTTGGTAACTGGAGCTGGGATATTTTGTAACTGACCAACACAAATGAGTGCATTAAATTAAGAAGCTGAACGAAAGTCATAAACTTTTAAAAATACATATCTAAAAGGTTTGGCTTGTATTTGTATTCAGCCCACCACAGTCAATATAAAACAGCTAAAGCTCAGTCAGATTGGATGGAGAGCGTCTGTGAAGATCAGCCTTCAAGTGTTGCCACAGTTTTTCAATTAGATTCAGGTCTGGATTTTCTCTGGGCCGTTCTAACACGAGAAAATACTTTGACCTAAACCATTCCAGGGCCTCTAATCTGCTGCAACAGAAGCTTCTGACGGGTTCTATGTGAGGATTTTCCTGTATTTAGCTTCATCCTGTCAACAGATTCTACCACCTGAGATGTGGATCTCTGCAACTTCTCCAGAGTTGGCATGCACTCTTTGGCTGCTTCTCTGATTAATAATCTCCTTGCTTTTCCTGTCAGTTTAGGTGGACGGTCATGTCTTGGTGGATTTGTGGTTGTGCCACACGGTTTTCATTTTAAGATGGATTGAACAGATGTCTGAGAGAAATTCAAAGCTTGGGATGTTGTTTTATTACGTAACGCTGCTTTAAACCTCTCCACAGCTTTATCCCTGACCTGTCTGTTGTGGTCCCAGCTCTTCATGATGCAGGTTGTTCACTAATCTTCTCTAATAAAACTTACAAGGCCTTTACAGAACAGCTGGATTTATACTGAGATTAAATAACACCTATTTTGACTATAATTTACTGGTTAGATGACTTCTGAAGGCAGTTTGCTGCAGGAAATTGTATTTAAGAGTTTTAGAGAAGAGGAGACTAAATACAAATGCTACCCCTTTTTTAACTTTTTATGTTAAGTATTTGAAAACCAAAGCCTCTTTTTTTCCCCCGCTGTTGGTCTATCACAAGGTCAGCAACTCCCATCCTAAGGTGTCCCAATCCTGCAATGTTTGGATGCATCCCTGCTCCAACACACCTTAAAGGAACAGGGGGCAGGATTTGTAGATAAAATAAACAGCCATGTCCAGTTTTTTAATGCTGTTGGGTGATGAAGCGTTATAAACCAAAAAGAATGAGCCCACCCACGTATCGCTCCATTTTCTTAAACTGGCTGTGTGCTGCAAAATGTGCTGCAGTTCGGGGCCCGAATTTCCCGCGCTGTCCTATGGATGTGACGTCAATTGACACTGCTTGCGCGTTCGACAGCTTTAAAAGAGGAAGGAAAATTGTCGCAGACCTCCATTGATTTAATTGTGAGAATGGATTCTTCTCTTCTGCAACTGGGAAACGACCAAGGACGACTCACAGCCCACTAAAAAGTGGCACTAAGTAAAAGAAGTATGTCACTGTGAAGAGGCATGTTTTTTTGTGAAGCGTTTGTGCGCGCTCCCGTGCGGCTGGCTGCAGTTACTTGCGGTGCAGGCCACGTCGCTCGTGAGTTTCGTTTCTTCCTTCTGCCCCCTGCTCCTTTAATCAAAAGCCATATTTTCCTCCCTGGTATGTCAGCAAGTTCTGCAAAGACCTGGTCATTAACCATTGCTGTGATCCAGGTGTGTTGGAGCAGGGAAGCAGCCAGACATTGTTGGACAGTGAAACTTGAGGACTGGAGGTGCTGACACCTGGTCTTATATCATCAAATAAAACGTGTGGTTGTTGCAGCACTCATTATAATAATCTAATTCAACCAAAAACAGAATACACACATCATTTATTAAAATAAAATGTCATACATCTTACTCTAGCAAAACATGCTTGAATTAAAAAAAAAATTGTTTGGCTTCACCTTCTCTGTGCCTCGCTTCTTCTCCCTGGGACGATTCAGTTTGACTTGGCGGTCCACTAAAATCTTCTGCCAGTATCGCTGTTCGTGGTCACCTTCAGCATAAGATTACACAGAGTAGCCAAAAACTCAGAACACTGTGGTTTGTGTTTCAAAACAAGGTAGATTATGTCTTTCAACAATCTCAGCTAAGACACTCAAACATTATAACAGGAAATGTGTGTCTCTGCATATAAAGGAGAAAACTTTCCTACCTTTAAGAATCTCAAGCTTCCAGCAGTGCTCTTTCAGCAGCTGCTCTTTAGCGTTGCTGATGGTTGTAGCGTCCTCCGGGGTGTGGAAACGGATGTGACCTTCTACATCTCCTTCCAGGATGTCAACATAAGCAACTGGAGATACTTTGGACAGAGCATCCTATGCAAACATCATCAAAAGAAGACAGATAAGGCAACATAACACTACACAGGTGCATCTCAGAAATAAGATTATTAAAAGTGAGTTAATTTCAATCAATTATAAAAAATAAATAAATAAATAAATAAAGAAATATATATATATATATATATATATATATATATATATATATATATATATATATATATATATATATATAAAAAACACAGAAATGTTGTCTGACTTTATAATTGACCAGTAGACGTTACTGACAACCTCCACAAAGAGGGTAAGCCACAAATGGTCACTGCAAAAGAAACTAGCCATTTGCAGACTGTAAGTGTATCAATGAAGAGTTGAGTGGAAGGAAAAAGTTTGATAAAGAAAAGACAAACGGGTACAAATGCAGCACTCACAGTACAGTAAAGGAAAACCTATTCACCAGAGAAACAAAGTAGACGATCTGAAGGCTTGTAAAGCTACCAGGGATTTAAATATATATATATTTTTAAAAGGTCTTGTGTAATACTTTAGTTTTGTGAGAAAATTAATTTCATAAGCTGTCAGCAAGAATCAGTGAAGTTAACAGAAATGAATGCTTGCAACACATTGCTTTGTAGAAATCTTAAGAAGTTTCCCCTTTTTAAAATAAATTACTGGAATACATTAGCTCTGCTACAAAGTTCTAATTTTGAAGAGTATCTGTATGAAGTGTGAAAAGGTCTTCTATTCCAGTAAGTAAATAATCCACTTTTTATGACTTTTAGGAGTGAATTACGATTATTAAGGTCTACTGTACTTTGATGATCTTCCTCCCTGGTAACGGTTTGCTGTCTGTAATCTTCACGATGACACCACTGACAAACTGAGGACCCTGTTTAGTTTCCTTTTCAGCTTTTCTGCTCAAATCAACTAAAAAAAATAGGAGAAAAATACAAAATTAACCATGAAGCATATTTTAAAATATCAATAGAGCGTGTTTTTACATTCACATTTTGATACAAAGAGGTCTAAACACATCAGAAAAACCTAATGAATTTATGATTGGAAATGTATAAATTGCATCACTTAAACCACCGTGTTTTCTTTTTATTTTTCCAACACATGCCAACCAACGACATTTATCTTTTCCTGCGAATGTGGAAATGATGTCAGAAAACAGCACAGTGGAAATTTTAGAGGTTTTATGCACTTTGTTCATGTTATCTGAAAAACACTTATCAGCTACAAAAACGGTCTAAACTCCAAAGTCACCATTTCCATCATGAGTAACGTTGTCCTCCTTGTGATTAATCTTCCTGATGCACTTCTTCAGGGTCGCCATGCTGCGCTTCTGTAGGACCAGGTACTCCTCTTTCAGCTGAAGCCACTCCTTCCTTCAAACAAAAACAAAAAACAAACCGACCTTCAAAAAACAACGCTGTGACAAAATCCTGCAGGGGTTTCACCATATTGAATCAGTGTTGGTGTAATTGGGTTAAAAAACGGATGTAGTGGCCTACTTTGAAAGAACACGTAGTGGGATGACTTCCTCCCCAATTTTCAGCTTCTCTTTGTGCTTCTTTTTTCTCTTCCTCTTTGCCTTCACAGTCATGTCCTCATTGTTTTCTTTTCCCTTCTCAGTGTTTTCCTCTGTGTCATTTTTACTGGGGAGATCTGTGAGGGGGAATAACAGTTAACAACCCAGCTGTTTCACTGCTGTAAACCAAGGTTATGGTAGGCATGTGGGTAGATATTATCACTATTAAAACTTTTCATTTCCTAAGATCATGCAGCAGCTTTTTTAACTGTAAAAGGTCAGAAATGACTTTTTTTTGTCCTTCAGTACATGACTTTATAGACCCAACCACTGATGGAAACAGTGATGCAAATACTAAAGAGGTATCTTAGTGGTTTAAGACACTACATGAAATATCTAGATGGACAAAAGCAAAGAAAACAAAATACCACAAATAAGCTGGATTCAAGCTTAGAGACAGTAATATGTAGGTCGTTACCGGATACAGTAGCACCTTAAATTTCCGCATCAGCAGGGAGGAAAAAGTATAATGATATGGGCTGTCAAGTTAAGGGTAGACTTTTTTTTTTTCTCCCTTTCTTTGCAGCCTATATTCCAATAGATTATATATTAATCAGGACTGCTTGGTTATGTTAAAACAGTTATTTTGTTTATCAATATCAAAATCAGAGTTTGGAAACACTGGACTGGATAAGAGTAGGGCCTTATGAGATCAGTTTTAGCTTTTTATACATTTCTATTTTACCCACATTCCATGTGAGAAAAGAAGTGGCAAAGTAATTTATTAACTAATAAGTGTTTTATGCTGTCTTTGTGAAAGACTGAAAGCAGAAACTTTGATAGAATTTTTATAAATGTACAGACCTAAAAATAATGAGTACATCTCAATAAATTAGCATATAATTATTTAAGTAATTCACTTCAAAAGGCACACAGAGTGCTACATTTAAAGTTTAAGTCTGTTAAATGTGTGATTATGGCCTACACCTAATGAAAGCCATAAATTCTGTTGTCAAAAGATGTTATTTTTTCAAACCAATACAAAAAGTATATTTAATACAAAACATTGTTATGGTTGAACTATATCCACCTGAGTCTACAAGTAGGGGTGCACCGATCCGATATTAGGATCGGATATCGGCCGCGATACTGATAAAATAGCTGGATCGGAAAAATGAACAGATCCACTGGTCGATCCAGGCTTTGTTTTGTTTGGTTTTTCTGTCGCAGCAGAACCTGTCATTCGTCAGCATCACGTGTATCGCATGCTAGAAGCAACATGGAGCGAGCCAGAGGGTCGGCTGTGTGGAGATATTTCACGCTTGCCACTCCAACAAGTTCGTCGGCTGTTTGCAATGTCTGCAAAGTAAATGTTTCGAGGGGAGGTGGTATTACTGCAAAGTACAATACTACCACTTTAATCAAGCACATCCAGAAACACTAAGCTAAGCAGCACGCTGAATTCCTGCAGCTCAGCAAAAAAAAGGACCAGGGTCAAAAAGGAAAAAAGAAGTCTTAGTTATGTTTAGTTAGTAAAGTCTGGTACCTTTAGTCTCTTCAAGTAAGGTAAAAGGTGGAGGGTATACAGTTTATTATTAATTCAACAATAGTATCGGATCGGTATCAATAGATGCACAAAGCCCAGGCATCGGGACTGAAAAAGTGGGATCGGTGCACCCCTATCTACAAGTATCACCTCTAAGATCAAATTAATGAAATTAATAAACTTTTTGATGATAAATGAATTGATATGTACCTATACACAATATGTAAGAAGTGCGTCAATACTGTACATATTCTGATTAAATCCTCGCCTCTACTTAACGCTGCTCACATCGTATTGCTAATTCTAACCGGGGCAACAGTTTAAGAACCTGACTGTGTGTGTAGATGGCAGTTTCAAAGCAGCGACAAAAATCGACAGTGTCCAAGTCATTCACTATAGTTAAAGCCTTGCATGTAAAAAATTATTGGGGTAATTTCAGTTGCCTAACAATTGCATATCTAGAGTACAATAGAAAAGCAAATGAGTGAGAACTTACTTATTTTGGCTTCATCTTTCTCCTTAATACCAGTTTCACTTTCACTGGTTTTCCTAATCTTGGAAGGAACGTCGCTTTCTGATCCGTCCGCTGTCTGTGACCGTCGTCGCTTTTTCTCTGATAATTTCCCGGGTGTCTTCTGTGTACTGGTGGTATCAGGATCACAATCTGCCGTCAGGTGCTTCCTCTTCTGCTCAGACGGTTCTGCTTCCATTGGAACCTCTTGGACTTTTTCTGATGGCGCTTTTACTGCTGCAGCTCCATCCTTCTTTTTCTTCTTCTTTCGCTTTTTCTTCTCCTCGTCCCCTACGGAGCATCACCACCCAGTAAGAGCCATAAAAATAGCTTTAGGGTTGATAGTGTTTGTAAACATCAAACCTCTCAACTTACGTGACTGTGGATTGTCTGCAGGAAAAGGAATAGGCTTCCTACTTAACGTTTTGGGGAAAATCCCTGGTTTCCTTGGAGCGTCTTCTGGTGGATTGTTCAGAAGCTGTTCCAAGAATTAAAACTTATCATGTGGCTCCTTTTAAATCAGGTCATGTATTATATATATATATATATATATATTCACATGGCACAAAGTTTCCCATCATCTTAAATGTCCCAAATACTGCATGTTCTTTTCTAAGAGTGAGTATATTAGCTGGGAATAGTAAAATGTAAATATTTAATCAACTCTCTGTTTCTAGGATCATACAAAATACAAGTGTGAATCTAATAACATTTTATTTGCATGGTTTTAGATAGAGGTAATTAAATGTTTGTATGTTAAGAAACAGATCAAGTCACAATATACAAATGCAACCCAGGCTGGACACAAAACAACTAAAACCCACTAAAATGACATACAAACAAGGTTTGAAATGTTTTTTGCCAAAAAACTGAAAGCATACTATCACTATCACTGTTTGAAGAAATATGGATTGATAATCTGGGAAAATACTGTTAAACATGTATTTTAATAAATACAATTTTCAACAGTGTAGCCCAACAACACTACAAGAACTTGTTAAACAAAGCACAAAAGGGCTGATTAGAGTGGGGTGTAGAGCAGAGTTCACGGTCTCATTTATGACCTTTTTGGGTAGAATACATTCTCATAATACTTAAACTATGACCCCAAATCCCAGAGAAGTTGAAAAGGAGGCTTCATGGATGCAGAGCAGCATCAAAGAGCAGGGAGAGAATGAGGAAGTTCAATTAATCATATTTGGGCAAGAAACATATCCCCAACTCCAAGGCCTCTCTGCCTAGCTTTCTAACCATACGACCAGAGATTTAAAGAGCGGCAAAAGCAAATGAGGTGGATTAGCAGTGTTTGCTAACAACTGATTGTGTCATATAGGACATGTTACTGCTTAATATTGTCTCTGCTGCCTGCATACTGAGCTGTTGGCATGTCATGGTAGTTATGAAACTGTCATACACCAACAGTCTTCAGTCAGAGGCCTCTTCAGATTTGTTGCAAGAGTGACTGTTAATGGAGATCCTTCCTGCCCAAGGTATCGCCATCCACAACAACTCTTTGAAGATATGTGGATGATATGATCTACGGCAACATTTACTTTCCTTTTGGGATAAATAAACTATCTTTGAATCGAATATCAAGCCTCTTATACTTGAAACTTTTCACTAAATGAAATACGAAAACCTGATCACCAAACTGCAAAATTATGACATACTGTAGGTGCTTACAGTGGGTTTTATCTTGCTTTATTGTGTTTTTGGTCTCGTTCAGGAACCATCAACCTCTTCATCGGACATAAGATGACATAACATGAAAATTAGACTTTGGCTACAATCTTGGATATTTAAATCTACTTTGTTCTTGTTCATTAATGTATTTTTCCCTGTTTTTAAATAAACTAAACAAAAATAACCAACCATATTTAAAATCACCTCGATAGCTTTCTGAGCTTGTTCGTCTTTCTCAAACTCGACAAAGGCGAACCCTTTAGAATCACCGGTACTCCTGTATCTGGGGATGCTGATGTACACCACATTCCCGCATTTTGTAAAAACTCTTTCGATCCAACTGTGGGTCACATCTTTGGGTAAAAGTTCCTTAAGGGGGAAAGAGATATTAGAAAACAGATTGGAAGAGTTAAAAATAAAACCAATTTTAAAAAAAACACATTGTTATGTTAATGTTTCTGTAATCATTATTTGGCTGTGGTTCAAAATCAACTAGTTTTCTTTCTTTTTTCTATTTTTTATGACACAGATGGGAAGGAACCCTTAAATCCTTCATCTGAAAATTGCATATCAAGCCTTTCAAAACATGGCCGTCCACTTAAACTGATAAGCTGGTAAGACCTGATAAGTACTAATCAGGGAAGCAGCCAAGAGGCCCTTGGTAACTCTGGAGGAGCTGGAGAGATCAACAGCTCAGGAGAACCTGTCAAAAGGACAATTATGTGTCATTCACTGAACACAGGACAGAGCAATCATGTGGAATATGATGCTCTGGTCATGGCAATCCTGGAAGAAAACCTATCAGAGGATGCAAAAGACCTGAGAATGAAGCTGCGGTGAAGAAAGAACCAAGCCAAAAAGCAGGACTCTCAATCTACCGGTCCGTCTGTGTTGTGATACTGACCAATGATCATGAGATATTGATTATGATCGAAAGGACATCCTGGATACAAGCGGCTGAAATGAGCTTCATTTCGAGGGTGGCTGGATTCACCCTTGGAGATAGGGTGAGAAGCTCCGTCATCCGGGGGGAGCTCAAAGTAGAGCTGCAACTCCTCCCGATCGAAAGAAGTCAATTGAGGTGGTTCGGGCATTTTATCAGGATGCTCCCCTGAGGGCCTCCCTTTGGAGGTTTTCTGGGCTCGTCCCACTAGGAGGAGACCCCAGAAAAGTCCTGAATGAGCTGGCGGGATTGTGCATCCCACCTGGGCTGGGAACATCTTGTGGTCCCCCTGAATGAGCTGGAGGATGTTGCTGGAAAGAGGGATGTCTGGGGTTCCCTCCTAGACCTGCTGCCTCTGCTACCCAATCTCAGATAGGTGGAAGACAATGCGTGGATGGATTCTCAAATCCAAGGGTAAATTTGGTATCAGTATTTTTTCTCTTCACAAGTATTTTTTAAACTATGAATAAAATTAATCAACAATTAATTATTGACTGCAATTTTTAGATTTCACCATCTACACAATTAAAACAAACCTGTGTAAATGATGCATATCAATAAATTAGTAAACAAATCAAACACAGGAAGAAAACTGTGTTTTACCACATAAACCGTCCGGCTGTCAACGTTATTTGGTGGGTTTCCAAGCGGATTTTGACGCCTTACTTTAGTTCCTTCAAGGTTAATCTGAAACACAAAGAAATAAGATGGGTTTTTTATGTCATCAACAAAATGCTTGAGTTGATAGGAGAGAAACAGTGAAAATACGTAACAAGTATTAGCAACAAAAGCTGTTTTGTTTGGGGTACCTGCACAACAGATGAATTCTTCAGGGCTCTGGCAATCAGCTTGGTGTCAGTCGTCAGTTTCTTCATGCGACTGAAGCTCGTCAGCACAGATATGTCAACATCTACAACAAAAACAACGTGAGATACAAAGTTTGATGTGTTCTCAATTCTATGTTTACATTTTGAGTCCCGTTAGCAGAGCCTTACATCCATTGTCGGACTCATCGATGAGCTTTTTCAGAAAGCGGTCCTTGTGCAGGTTGACCTCTCCAAACCAGAACTCCACCTGCCTCTTAATGTCGCTAAGAAGCTGTTTGACACGGGATCGCTTCTTTTTTTCTGTCTCCTTGTTCCTGTCACCTGGTTTCGCTGCTCCATCATCCCCCGTTTCCTTCTCTGTCTCCATCATACTTATCGTGGGACTGCACTATGGTGCTTTTTTAAATAAAAAACAAAAACAAAACAAAAAACACAAAAACATAGGTAGAGGTAAAAGAGGAGTAGACTAAGGTTTTTTATATGCCATGTGATGTCAGCCATTTGACAAATAAGCCTCTGAGATACCAGTAGCATGCTCCAACCTTTCCCAGCACCTGTGCAACATAAATGGGCCAGATGACGGCAGATCTTGACCTGGTTTAAACATATAACTAACTTCTGAGCTGTTAGGTTACTTATCTGCTAGTTTTAGCAACTGTGTGATGTTAATGAATGAAAATTCACGACTGGCGATAGATTCAAAACACTCCAGTCTTAAAACACATCTATAAATAAGTAATTCCACATTTAAGTACTACAATTATCCGTAGGACTCACCCTGTTTGAGGAGATTGACGAGGCCAGACTGATACTAAAGACAAAAATATGCATAAATCGCAGCTAGCTCTTCTAACACAACACAAACGGATCATTCAGACATGGCGCACAGTTAACTCGTCATCTTCCGGTTAACAATTTCAAAAATAAAAGTCCAGGCGTAACATCCGGAGTAGTTTTAACAATTTTATTAAATAAATACAGTCATGTTATACATAATATTAAAAGACAAACAGCAGAAGGAAAAAAAGAATAATATAATATGGAACATGCTATAGCTTAATGTAGCTCTGACTCAAATACCCCTCTCATACCTTAAACAAACCTTTAAACTAATGCATGATTTATTTAATGAACATTGGAAATAAAAAGTCAATATTTTCTCGCAATTTTAACCGCCTCTCTTAAAACTTTAAATTACAACTTGTCTCCATTCATTTTTTGTTTTGTTTTTTGTTTATTTATTTTCGATATTTATTAATTTGTTTATTGGGGAGGGTGACAGTTTACTCCAGTGATAACAGGGGCGCCACTAGAAGGTGGCTTTCTGGGAGAATGGGCTCCCTAAAAACATTTGCTTCCCACCCTGGCCAGATATTTGCCTTTTTTTCATGAATTGAAAAGTTGGAGTGGAGATGCAGTTTTAATTATGTACAACTAAATTAATCAAATAAAGGGCAATGGGTTACCACGAAGACCTTACACACTTTTGAAGGCCAAAAACAATCTAAAATTTATAGTTTGTCTTTCAGTTTTGCAAATTAGTTAACTGAAGAAAAAAAATTGTTAATGTCATTAATTAATCAATAATACAGCTTTTGTTCTCCAGTTTTGTTATTTGATTGCAACTGTGATGGCAGTCGCTTAATAAGAAACCACTAAATTATTTAAAGGTTTTTATTTTATTTTGTGAAGCAACTTGAATTACTTTGTTGTTGAAAGTGTGCTATACAAATAAAATTGTCTTGCCTAATGTAATTTTTAAGTATTTGATAACAGCATAACATACATTTTATCATGTCTTTTGGTGTAAGTATGCCGACCGAGCATTTATTTAGCACCCATTTGAAAACTTTTTAGAGGCACCCTGTATGAAATATGATCCGATTATGACCCCTGATCAAACAAGAAATAACTAATGTAATGGATTCACACATTCCTTACAGTCTTTGTTTTAACTTGGAAAGGGAGCAAAAGTACCTCCGGTCGAGGGATTTTTGCAAAATTTCAAAAAATCTTCGCAGGTTGTCAGGCACCGACTTAATTAGACGTATCCATTGATCTATCTAGTTATTTGATCAAATGGAGCCATTCATGGCCAGTTAGCTTAGTTGATTACAGCGTGGAGTTATTAACGCCAAGGTCGCTGGTCCGATCCCCGTACGGGCTAGCTTTTTTTTTTTTTTAAATACATCACTTTATTTTCCATCAGTTCGGTCAGCCTATGTCTCTGTGTGCTACTAATATGCTACTTATACCCATACGTTAACTTTATTTTTTTTTATATATGTTCTTTAATGACCTAAGTCGCAGTCATCTTTTTAAAGACGTTTTATCCAAACAATTCCTCAAAATAAGCCATACTTCAGTATTTTTCTTATTGTATCGTCATGAACTGTAACATTGTGCTATCTTAGGTTAGTAGTGTCTGAGACATGCTTCAGTGGGTACTTTCTGTCTTCTGTGACGGTTTAATGCTCCAATGCTATCTGGACCATTACAGCAGATGTGAATCATGGTCTAGTGTTAAATGTTAAAATAGAAAATAATAATTTTTTTCCTAATGCCATTCATTTTTCAGTCTTCCACAAAACAGTCAGCAGGAAATAAATGTTTTCTATATGGTCTTTATAGATTCAAAAGGCTGTCAAATCTTTGGAGTTTCTTGCACAGATCATCCTCCGTGCAGAACTGTATCCGTCTCTTTATGAGCTGCGATAGTTGACTGTAGAAGGTCTTTGTCCACTGGAGTTCCAGACAGTCATTTGGCATGTTGCAAATTTTGTGAAGTACCATCACTAACTTCTCATTGCTGCTGACCTCGCACCGCCTAAACACCCATTCCCCCCACCCTTGCCACATTTCTTCATCTGTAAAATTCAATGTGATGCTCTCCTGGCTGCCCACACTTGCCAACTCTGTCTCATACAAGTTGTTCCATATGACCCTGCAAGAAGAAGAGGAAATAAAAGAAAAGTTTTATAGTTCTGTAGATTGTACAAATTTTTTTGTTTTTTTAAAGCTAACACTTACACAATTGTTTGCAGTGGATCAGGCGTCAAATCAGTGAGTAACAGCAGACCTCTGTGGCTCACTCGGTTGCCCTCCATCCTGTGGTTACACATGATTAATTCATAAGTATTCACATTAAAATTTTTCTCACGTTATAGCAGCAAACTTCAGTGCGTTTTATCGGCAGCTTTTATGATAAACCAATACAAAGAAATTTGTTGGAGAACATTAGTGAACAAGAAGCATCATGAAATTTGAAGCAGGGTTAAGTTATAAATAATATTCTAATCATCTCATGGAGTGCTATTCATAATCTGAACATGGGAAGAGTATGGTACAACTGAAACCTACCAAGATTCTGCCTAAGCTCACCAGCTGTGCAAGGAGAGCAATAATCAGAGAAGCACCCAAGAGGCCTATGGTAACTTTGGAGGAGCACTCAATAAATTTTGTCTCTTTAGAAAAGCACCCAAAGGAACAGCAACATGTGAAAAAGGGTGTTTTTGTCAGATGAAACCAAAACTGAAGTGGCCTACGAGCAAAACACTACGGGTGGCGGCGAACCAATGCTGCTTGTCACCCCGAACAAACCCCCCTCATGCTAAAAGAGGCTCATGCTCTGGGTATTCTTTTCTTCATCAGGGACAAGGAAGCTGGTCAAAATGAATTGGAAGATCAAGGGAGCTAAATACGGGACAATGCTGGAAGAAAGCATGTTAGAGGCTGCAGAGGATGTGAGACCAAAGGCAAGGAATCACCTTCCAGTAAGAACGTCTCTCAACATACAGCCAGAGCAACAATGCAATGGTTTAGATCAAAGCCTGTTCATGTGTTTAAATGGCCCAGACAAAGTGCAGACCACAATTCCCAAATCAAGTAGAGTCTGTCACAACACAAGAAAACATGTTGATAGATGTTTTCCATCCAACTGAAGTTTAGGCTATATTGCAAAGAAGAATGGACTAAATATTTGGTTTCTAGACGTGCAAAGACTTGCAGCTCAATGTGGTTCTTCAAAACATTCACTCAGGGGGGCTAATTACAAATGCACCACATTTCTCACATTTTTATTTGCAGAGAATTTTGAAAACTATACATCTTTTCCTTCCACGTGACATTTCTGCTCTACTGTGCATTCATCAATCACATAATATCCCAATAAAATACATGGATCTTTGTAGCTTTACCGAGACAAAATGTTAAAAAATGAAAGGAGTTTTAGTGCTTTTGCAAGGGACTGATAGCTAGATCAAGTTTTTAAAAAGTCACTTGTAAATGAATGAACATGCACATCTGTTCCCTTTACTCTGCATCTCTATTGCCTGAGAAAATATACACAATTTGTGAATAATTTCAATATTTTGATTGGACTAAAAAAACAGAAGTTAGGGAAAAACATGTTATTATACCACATGAATTAGGATATTTGTCATTCTGAATATTTGGTTTCATTTCTCTAAAATGTTTTATGCCATGTACTGTACAGTTTCACACTCGTGGGTTCTTCCTTACCACAATTCCTGAAGCTTTTTTTTCACTTGGATTGCAGCACAAAGAGCTTGTAGTTCATCATCACCGATGTTTGTCCACCCAAGCCTAAAGAAGGAACAGAAAGAGTGACACATTGTTCAAGTGAGACCCTATGAATGAATTCATTCCGTCAGAAAAGTGTTCATTAGTGGTTACTGTTCTGAATTGTAAGAAAATTCATTCAGACTTGCAGAGTGGCTAGCTGTGTCCAAACAGATGAATGAAAACTTACCCAAGGTGGGTGATGTTTTCTGAGACCTTCAGCACATCTGCAATGACCTGAACTGCATCCATATCAAAATTATTTTCTCCAAGCCTTCAGAATAAAGAGAGTTCATCAGTGGCTCAACCAGTTTAAATGTTTTGAAAACTGGATAATGAATACAATGCCTTGCAAAAAGTATTCTGACCCCCATTTTTGTCACAATATAGGGACAAACTTTAAGATATTTTATTGGAACTTTATGTGACAGAACAACACAAAGTAGAGCATATGAAATGGAAGGAAAATTGTATTTTACCAATGTTTTAAAAATAACAAATATGAAAAGTGGGGTATGTTTATATTGTGGCCCACTTTACTCTAATACCCCTTAATACAAACTGGTGCAGTCATCATTAGCTTCCCTCTAACAGGTTTTCTTCAATAATTGTGCAGCATTTAGCTTTCCCATCTTCCTACCAGCTCTGACCATATTCCCCATCCTTGCTGAAGAGAAACACTCACACCGTGATGCTGCCACCACCATCTTTCACCAAGACGATTGTGTGCAGTGCTATTTTTTATATTCTAAAAAGTTCAATTTCTGTCTCTTATGACCAGAGCATCTTCTTCCACGTTTGTTACGCCCTCTACATTGCTTCAACATTGGCTTTCCTCTGCTGCTCTTCCATAGAGGCAATAGTTGTGTTGTTGGTCTATCAAATAGCACAACCTTTGGTTTCTCTGTCAACATAACTAGTTGAGCTATGGATCACTAGAGCTCCTCCATAGTTACAATGGGCCTTCTCTGATTAATGCTTTCCTTGCCCAACCTCTCAGTTTAGGTTAATGGACATTTTTGGTAGGTTCTTTTTTGTGTCATACTTCTACCATTTTCAGAAGATGGATTGAAGTGCTTAGTGAGACACTCACAGTTTGGGATATTGTTTTGTAAGCAAATTCTGCATTAAACTCCTCAGAAAACTAGGTTTATTATAACCTGTCTACTGGGTTCCTCTGTCTTTATGCTTTTATTTGCTAATGTTCCCTAGCAAACCTCTGAAGCCTTCACAGAAGAGCTAGTTTCATACTGAAAATAAATTACATATAGAGGGACTCTAATAACTAAAGTGATTTCTGAAGGCAAATAGTTGCACTGGATTTTACCTGGCAGCGTCAGAAAAAAGGGGTCTGAAAACAAATTCAAGAGGTTTTTTGTGATTTGAACGTGACAAAAAGTGGAAAACGTCAAGGGTTATAGATGCATTTTCAAGGCATTATAGTTGCAGGTGTTACAAACTAAATTTCACCTGGTACTCACCAAAGTTTCTCACATCTATGCAGAAATGGTTGAATATCTCTCAGAGAGTCACAGTTCACTCCAGTCCCTGTAAGATCCACTTCTGACAGTATTTTACCTTCTGTGAGGGTTAGGAAATACTTTATGGCATTATGATCCATTTGAGAGAGTGTTTCGTCGCTGACATTTACGCGAAGTAATTCTGGGAGCGCCGCTAACATCATTGAGGGGTCCTGTTGCTCAAATAAGCAATGTAAGCAGTTCAGAATATGGGCTCCATTCTCACAGAGCATTGCGAGATCTGTTGTGATTTTCTGACGGTACATCTCCACTTTTTCCTCCTGGCATCGAAGCCCCACTTGTCTCAACAGGAAATTAGAATTCCGAACTGAGAGGATTCCAGACAGGAAACGGCCAAAGAGGTCCAAGTGTCCATTATTTAGGTTCTCACTGCTCTGAATTGCGTCAGGCAAAGGTTGTTCCGTCACAGCGCAGTAAAGAGCAGCAAAGAACTCCTGAACAGTGAGATGAGCAAAGGAGAAAACCTCTTCAGTGCAGCCAGGCTCTTGTGCAACTATCGTATCAAGGAAGGTACTGACCAGGCTGCATACCTCTAACCCAACTAAATCTGGGTCGCTGCTGTAGAACAGTGTTTGATGCTCCATTAGCTTTTTAAAGGCGAGTCGACCCAGCTTCAGCACAATATCAGACAGCTGCTGGAGGGTTTTAGTTCCTTGGTCTTCAAGACATTTCTCAGTTCTTGACTGGGTGTGAGAACGGAGCAACGCCACCAGATACTGAACATAAATATCCGTCATAGTCTTGGGGCTTTCCCCACAAAGATCCTTGCTCTCTTTGAGGATGCAGCACACGATGTTGCAAAAAGCAGGGATGTAGCAGAGTGTCAGCATCAGTTGGTTTTCTGAAACCATTAAAAACGTTCTGTCAGCAACAGTAGCATCTTGGAAATATCGTAGGAAGAAGTCTTGAACTTCAGTTAAAGAGAAACCAGCAATGAGCACATAGCGGTCGATGCATCCAACAGGAATATGGTTGATAGCTGTAGGCCGGCTTGTGAGCATGACAGAGGCATTGGGTAGCAGCTCACCCTGCAACAAACTCCCCAAAATCTCTTTAACCTCCGCATCCTCTTCTGGCTCCGTCACAAATATGTCAACGTCGCAGCTCCTGTAGTGTTTGAACTCATCAAAGCCATCCAGGACAATTAGGAGTTTGTCATCGTTAGCAAACATGTAATCCAGTTCTTTAGAAAGGTGCCTATTCTTACGAAGGACCAACTCTCGGAAGTTTGTGGGTTTGTTAATAAGATTTAAATCTCTAAAGCTCATGTGAATAACAAAGTCAAATGCGAGGTGGTCCTGGTTACCCCCAAAATCAAAGAGAATTTTCTGCACTAGAACCGTCTTACCAATTCCTGCTACCCCTGTCACCAGCACTTTCTTTATTGGACGTCTTTCCTTTGCTCTCGAAAACAGTTCAGCTGGTGTGATTTTCCTTTGGAGTCCTGAATTATGCAGCAGAGACAATCGCTTTTGTCCAAACGCGAGCACCTCGTGTCTCTTAATCTCCAGGGCCTGGTGTCCGTCCACTAACAGGAGGTTGACATAATGGTCAGAAAAGAGGATTTTCTCCCCATGTCTACAGTTGTAGAAAAGCATGTTCTCACTCCTGCGTCTCAGGATATCTTTGTGCTTTTGTTGTAACTTCTTGTACTCTGCAGGGGAAAAAAACGGAGCATTTTAAATTTGATCGGTTATCTCCAAGCAAATGTTGCAGAATTTGGAAATGTAAAACCAGCTGTCTTTAGCTTGTATTTCATGCAATGTTTTAGATAAAATGGACAAAAAATATATAGTTCCAGTAGTTTTTCTGTTTTCATGAAATTTTTACAGAAAACACAATGGCACTAACTGCGCAAGGAATCAAGTTATGTCTCATTAGACCACGAACTATGTGCTTTTATTCCTTTATATTTTATAAATCTAAAATGTTTTATTAAAAATATTTTAATCATTTTTTGTGAAATGGTTATGCTTTTCTTTACTTTAAAGGGTAAAAAACCAACATAAGATTCTCTTGCTGTAAAAGAAGCAAGTTTCATATGGTAGGTAATAATAAAACTTAATAAGTTATCCATTTTAAATGGTCTCTTAGATTTTGTTGCTCTGAACAAGTTCTTTAATTTCAATTTGAAAATTATAAAGAGGGATAATTACATATCTTTCATACAAAACCTAAGCAAAGACAATACATCTTAATATTTTTTAGTTAAACAGGGAACAATTGCAAATATATATGACTCAATATAAAAACGAATATTTTATTGTCATTTCATATCAAAATATACAATGAAATGTAATTTATTTCTCCTTTCTAGAGGATATAGATGAAGTTGAGGACTGCGTTGCTATAACATTTGATAAGGGTGGGACATACAGAGAGCGATGCTAGACCATTCCTCTCTGAACAATCTCTTTAGATTATCCAGTGTTTTTGTCCTTTCTCTACTCTCTTCTCACACCACAGGTTTTTTTATGGAATTTAGGTCTAAGGGTGGAGGTGGTCATGAAAGAAGGGCAATCTTTTGAGTCTGGTGAACCATTTCTGTGTTGATCTTGTCATATGTTTCAGTCCATTACCTTGACAAAAGACTTGTGATGATCACTTTTCATTTTTGTAGCTCAGCCCACTAGAATTCTATTTTAAATATTTTGGTATTTCAGAGTTTGTAACACAATGAAGTACAACAAGATTCCTTGGGTCTTTGGAAAAGAAGCAGGCCCACAGCATGATGGATCCTCCACCATGTGGGCATTAGGGTACTTTTGCTTGTTTATACCCAAGCCACGTGAAGTGTATGTTTAGAGTCATATTCAACAAATTATGTGTTCCGATGACGCTCGCTTGTCAGATTAAAAGTAGCTTTTGAAAATAACCTTTAAGGAAGTATTAAGCATACATTAAGGCCACATTTCTGAATTAAAAATGTTTTTTATTGGTTTGATGTAATATTTTAATCTTAAATTTCATGTTTGCGTAAACTGTGAGAGGAAAATCATAATTAACAGAAATAGAGGCTTGAAATCAGTCTGTGTAATTAATCTATATAATGTTTTACTTAGTGAATTTAGTCACTGAAACAAAGGAAATGTTTAATAATATTAGGATTCAATCTATTGAGTACGACTGTACAAATTATAACGTTAATGTGATGTCAATGTTAGCCTTCTGCTTTGAGTCAGATAAAGAAAAGCTGAAGCAGATTACATCAGAAGACATTGGAAGATTTTTTTAAAACATGAATCTAATTTTTATATTTTAGCAGAATGACAGGAAGAGAATAACTGATAGGAACAAAGAAAAGGGAACTGATTAAAGGGACCGATTTTTTAAAAATAGTTACAAGTTGAGGAGCTATTTAAAAAGGCTTTGTAAAGCTGCAAACAAAACTGTGTAAACGGCATTTATAAGGAATTTGAGCAATTTGTTTGGTCCAGACTAACAACTAATTTGGACCTGGAATGGTCTCAGTTATACAAATGAACATTAAAAACATTACAATGAAATCGAAGTCAGTTGCTTTTTCTAAAAGCACAATCAACAGTTTTCTTTTACAGAAAACAAAAGTGAAGTCCATAAGAACCACATACAGGTAACAACAGCTTAAGTGCATGAATTTTAATAACTGAACTTTTTTTTATTTATATAAACATTTTAAGCCTCTTTCAAACCTGTTAAAAACTGTAATTAATCCTTTTATGTAAGACATTTCACATTTTTCCTATTAAAAAATTTGCAAACCTGTGGATGAAGGCTGAGCAGTATTATTGAAGAGCTGCTGATGACTTCTAACAGAAAAGAAAACTTTCGCTGCTTCCTCCCCTTTGCATTCCAGGATATCCAACATCTTCCGCACTCTGGCCCGGGGCCCCGGCTGGCACAGAACTTCCTCGCGGTCATCCCGAGTGAATGCTTCCTGACTGACTAAATCTTCCAACAGGGAGTCTATATGTCCTTCGATTTCATCCACCAGGGAAACACGTAGCACTCTCACCGCCGTCAGACAAGAGCGACAAGCATCTAGTTCCACCATAGCTGATGTGAAAACAATCTGCAGGACAGTCCAGTTTTAATGATCCGATGATCACTATTTGTGATGCAGCTGATGTTTGATATTTCCTCTAATGTTTCTGGCCTCTTTTGAATCAGAGAAACAAACGGCTGGATATTTTGAGCAGAAAAAAGAGGAAGTAGAAGTGCTTCTGACAAAACGAATGTGAAGATGATGTTGAAAGACGCGTTTGTCCGGTTTGAGATTTTTTGTTGTTGTTGAAGAGGATCTGATGCATTCATTTTAGACTAGGGTTCCAGGTAAGGTTGAGAAAAATTCCCACGCTAAAATTCCTTTTAACTCAGTATTACAGACATATCTATATTGTTAGAGAAAAACAAACACCCCAATTTAAAAAGGATTGTATTTTATTTTATTTTGCAACAAAATCTTAAGTAACACATAAAGCCACCAGCAGAGGCTCCCCCTGCATGTACAAGAATACAATCAGTGGAAGTAAATCAACGCCAAAAACACCAACCCAGGAAATAAATTGGGATAAAAATTCATGTAAATAAATAATAATAATGAAAAAAAAATGTACACAACTTAAGACCATTAGCAACATTTAGTGACATTTATCTCTTGTTATTTAAAAATATCCACACCTTATTCAGACCCAACAATTTCTGCTGAGCACCTGTAGATGATGATTCATTGTGTATCAACAAAGCTAAAAGTGCAAAGTACTGCTTATCAAGAACGATACTGAGATAATGGTTAACTATTAACAATTTCTACAAGTTCCCATTGATAATATCCAGCAACAGTTTACATTACTGACATTTCAGGATGATGTATTCAAATATCCACAGACTAAACTGAAACCTGATTAAAAGTTTATATATGTCAGGTACTTTGAGAAAAAGTGAAACCTGTTAGACAGGATGAACTCGTTTTTATGACATACAGCACCCTCCACATTTATTAGCACTCCTGTTGAAGAAGTATAAAAGAGCGCCTTAGATTAAACCCATCTTTATTACAATTGCATAATCTAAAACTGAAAAATGTGGTTTCTGTGCATTTACCTGCTATTTTTTTTGCTTAAGTTATTGTAGATCTTTCATGACTTATTGAGATCAACACACATCAGGTCACTGGAATGGCAAGTTTTCTTTTCTTTCCTATGTTAAAGAGTGCCCAATAGAAGTATCGTGTCATTTTATACAATTTGTACCATTTAAAAGTTCCAAGACAAATTGACCATCTCAAAGTAAAAAATAAAAAAACCCACTCCAGTAACTTTTATTTCCAAGCAGAAGAAATTTACTTAAATTACATTTTTCAGTTGAGATTATGCTACTTTTTGCACATCTTTTCCTGTACCCAATGGACATGGGAGGGCACTGTAAGTAGGGAACCTCTATGTTTACATCAGCAGCACTTTAGTGGTTAAAATGACATTTTGAATAACTTTTCATAAAAACATATATCAACAATTTTTATTAAAAAACTAAATAAAGAAAAACCTTTGCAAGCCATGTTTTTAACAATGACTTTGTTGAGTTAATAGTGCAAAATACATGTACTTTTTCTTGAAGAACATTGCTCGCTTCACACATATATATACACCTTAGTGCAAACCTCTGCAGGGGATCTCTTTAAATTGTTCTACTTTCTGCTTTACAGGAAATGTGGTTACACCTTTAATCCTGCTAATAGATGGTCACCCAAAAAGATAAAAAGCTATAATTTATTTCCCAGATGGCAGAAACTAATTATATTGTCATATAGTAGCATTATTGCCAATTTATTAGAAGTATTACACTTTCTGTTTTAATTTTAAGCAAAATTTCCTTCCACTGAGTTGAAAAGACTGTAGACTAATTCAATAAAAACACACATGTATTCCAGGTGTTTTCACAAGTTTAAAGGTTTACAGGTAATTTCTGGCAATGACGTAAAGAAAATAGTTAAATATAAAGACATTTGAGGGTAAATTGGGTTGTTTCTTTGAAAAAAATGTGTTGTATTTCAATTGCATCTCATAGGTGCTGTTGGAAAAGATCTATATGACACCAGTTTAATCACTGGGGCGGGTGGGTCATTAGTCAATGCATCACTGTCAATAGTTCCTCTTTCAGGGACAATGTCATCACCTCATGTTTCTATTATTCACAGTGGTAACTCATCTCAGGTTTGCACAATTTGGAAAGGAAATCTGTTTGCGTGAACTTTACAGTTTTATAAACAGACAAAAAAGGGAGAACTGAAACTGAAGCCTTCATTTAAGGCCTTCTCTCTTTCGTAAGATCGGTTTCAAATTCAAACCAACACATAACATCCAAAAGGAGGAATAGTCATACCCACTGTGGGAATGAGACAAACATTCTTCCCCCACTCAGCGACCCTCATCCGAAACAGACCACAGAAGAGACAGTTGTGGGTGTGAAGTTCCCCCCGCTAGGACCAATCCCCCGACCTGTCCGAGTCTTGCATGCGCCTTGTACCACGTCCCTCGTCCATCAGGTTTTCCTGCAGGAGTGGCAGCAGCGGCTCCTGAATTGGGGCAGTGGGCAGAGCTCCAGCTGGCGGACCCTTTCGCAGTACCTCGTGCTGTCACGACACTCCTCTGCTGGAATACGCAGCAGGAAATAGTCATTGCTCATCATTACTCAATAACAAAGACAAAGCAGCAAAAAAGACTTCGGTTGCTAACACTAACACAGCTAAGGTTATACAGCGTATATCCCACCTAACCTTATACCTGTCTACACACACAAAGCATCGTTTATGACCAATCCCCCCCTGCTGGCGCAACCCCGCAGTGTTGCCAACTGTCTCCGACAGAAAGTAGCTGAAGTTACCCCAGAAAGTCGCTAGATGTCGCCAGGTGACGTCAAACGCTAATTTGCATAATGATGATGTCATCACGTGATGACGAATGAAATAGAAAGGAGGTAAAAAAAATTATAGATTAGCTTTTGATCAGTCAGATTTAATTAGTCCTCAGCCCTTTCTCTGCCACTCCTCACTCCCTCTTCAGTATATATACTCCTCTCATTCAGTCACAACTTGCTGGTCCATTGTCAATTTTCCCTGTCTAGTTTCTGGATTCTTAGTTTTTAATTTTTCTGCATTTGGGTCCTCTTTCACACCAAACATGACAAACAAGACAAAGATTGAGATATTAGACCTAAAAGACTAGACGTATCGTACGTTTGAAGCAGCCAAAGTAAGGCTTTTAAACCTACACTGGGATGGATGAAATAACTACAATTTTAACTTGAATCTGTTAGGTTTTCAGTGGCTTTGTGCTGGGGTTTTGTTTGTGTGTGGTGTTTCCTACCTCCCCTTCGCAGGGTGACTGGCTGGTGCTGCACAGGTGTTCCTCATCAGACCTCATCAAGCCTCCTGCTTAAAAGGGGAGCTGCTCCAGGAGGCTGACGCCAGATGATTTCCCCCTACCAGCGTGGTAACTTGGCTCCTTGCCGTTCCCTAGCTCCTGCTCAGCGGTAAATATTGCCTGATCTCACTGTCCTGTCTCTGTTTCCAGATCCTGTTCCAAGTTCCTTTCCGTCAAGCCTTACTTCCTGGACTCCACCTCAGAAGGAGCTTTCCCTCAACCTGATAATCTGATCTCACCTTTGGATTCCACTTACTTCATCCTTGGATTCTGGAAGCCAACTGCAGACTCTGTTCTGGCTTTGTCCTGGTCAACCTCCTCACCGCTTTCCCCAGGAAGGATTACCCACCTGTCGCCTTTCATCCTCCAGCACCGGCCTGTTTACCCATTCAAACCTCCAACATTCATCCAGCTGAACTCAGCTACTGTTCTCCTACATACCTCCTCCAAGCGTCTCTGTATGGCAGACCAGTAAGCTCCTTTACCTCACATTACTCCGTCATTCATCTTGGCGTCTTCTTTCGAATTATTTTTACTTTAATTTCTCAGACCACCCCCTCCGGCGCCGTGTTCCGGTCCTCGTTCCAGTTCTCTCCTCGCAGCATCTTGTTTCCTAGTTCTGGGTTTTTTGCCAATAAACATCCCCTTCTAAAATCACTGTTAAGTTGTCTGGTTATTGTGCCCATCTGGAGTGTGGTTAAACCCCACCATGGCAGAATCAGCAACTAAGGGGTTGACATTTGTTGACAGTTGGGTTTTCCAATAGGAGTGATCCTCAAAACACATCAACAATGGCTTTGAAGTATCTAAAGCTAGGAACATTAGAAATCTGGAATGTCCCTTCAATGCTGTCATTCATCCATTGTCTTCCGCTTATCAGGGGTCAGGTCGCAGGGGCAGCAGCTTAAGCAAAGAGACCTAAGACTTCCCTCTCGCCATCCACTTGGGCCAGCTCCTCGGGAGGAATCCCAAGGCGTTCCCAGGCGGAACCTCTCAACCTCGCACACCAGCTCCAGCTCCTTCCCCACCAGAGAGGCAACATTCCACGTCCCAAGAACCAGCTTCTGCAGCTGAGGATCGACCGCCAAGGTCCCCACCTTTAGCCACCGGCCATCCCACATTGCACCCAACCCCTACGGCCCTTCCCACAGGTGGTGAGCACATGGGAAGGGGGGCCCATGTCACGTCTTCGGGTTGAGCCCGGCAGGGCCCAATTGGTAAAGGCTCGACCGCCAGGCGCTCGCCTACGTGCCCCACTTCCAGGCTGGGCTCCAGAGGGGGGGCCCCGGTGACCTGTGTCAGGGTAAGGGAACACTAAGTCCAATATTATGTTTCTTCATAGGGGTCTTCGGGGTGCACTTTGTCTGATCCCTCACCTAGGACCAGTTTGCCATGGGTGACCCTACCAGCTCCTGGGATCACTGGGACACTCAAGCCCCTCCACCATGATAAGGTGGCAGCCCAGGGAAAGGGCTTTGAAGTAGCTAAAGCTAGCTAACATTAAAAATCTGGAATTCCTCTTCAATGCTGTGATATTTGAAGGGCCATTCCCGACTTTCTATCCTAAATTTAAAATGTTTCAAAACTGGACTGAAATCAGAAACCAACCAATTAGTCTGCCTATGCTACCAATCCCACCAAGAAGACTGGCCAAATATCTACTTGGAAATATACTAGAATGTTGATGGCTACAAAATGCATTTGGGTGAGCTGCAACCTACTAACAGATATTTAGTCTAATATAAAATGCATTTTTGTCCTTTATCTGCAACAAATTTAAACTCCGGCAACCAGTTTCCTGTTTTCAAAATTCATTGAAGATGTTTTCATTGGAGGTGCCCAATCTCTCCCACTTAAATAAATTATGCTTCAAATTTATTATTTCAATGCCTTGAAGTTCACACATCCCTTCTGAAAGTCAAATATGTTGGTATTTACAGTTCCTGTCATAAGTGTATCTCTGAAAGAAACTGTAAATTGTAAAGAAACTGTAAGTGCCAACAAATGTGATTGTGAAACAAAATAGTTTTAGGAGTTTCACAAAAGTTGCTTTATGTCAGACTTTCCTGAAATAACCACAGCAGTGATATAAACAGTCTCCATAAACTATTTCTTTTCATAGTGAGGTCAGTGGGGTATCCATACCATTCTCTATATTAACCCTAAACAGAAACCTGCTCTCAGTTTTATATTGAAATAAAAAAAAAAACATTGTTAAACTAAAAGTTTAGAAATGTTTGGTTTTTTTAGACATTCTTTTTATTTTAATGTGATTGTTTCCTGTGTGCAATTGCCCAGCATGTGTGGTATGTGCCTTACAACACTGACCAAACATGTGTGTTGGTACATTGTAACAGTTTAAACCCCACACTGTCATTTATTATACTGTTAACATTTTACAATGCTCAAATGTTTTGGAAATGTAAAATTGACTGAACTACATCTAGAGAGAAAATTACTCAAATATTCTAGGATGAATATGTCTTAATTCAACAAATCTTACCTCTGCCACAAGACATCATATTGCAGCGCTGCCAGCTGGAAGGCCGAGGTCTCCACATGCAGTGGTTTTCTCTTGTCGTCCTGCCCGTTCGTCGGTGTTTGCAGGTCACCTGACGGGACTGAAAACCGTGTCGACCGCAGGTGGCTGTGCATTGTGTCCATGGCCCTGTGTGCCAGTAAAGGAAGCATGCATCTTTGGAGCAGTTCTTCACTGAGCTGGGCCTAAAGCGATAGACAGATATGAGACATTACATTCTGTTCTGGCCACAGTTATGTGTTTGATTATTAATTTACAAAAATCATAAACTCTAGAAGAGTATGGGCTTATAATTTAAACTCTGTTTACCTCCTGAAACCATGACACATCCTGTAGGAAACTTCGGTACCATTTGCGTCCTTGCAGTGAACGTGGCGATGCTGCATAGCCAAACGAGGACCCACACACCGACCATGACACTGAAATTGTTTAAAATGTAAAATTTTACCAGCTTCTCGCCAAATAATGAAAAAAAGTGTGTGTATGTGTGTGTGTGTATATATATATATATATATATATATACACACATCTGAATACTCACCAGCCCCCAAGAGCTTGTGACCCATCTGGCACAGGGCAAAATGTTGCATAACCTGGTATTAGATGGTTTCTTTCCTTTTCCAAGGCAATGCCTGCTTTGTACTTCTCTTAAACTGCCCTCAGACCCCATCATGCATCGAACACTTCTAGACTGGGATCCCCCACCGCAAGAGGCCGAGCATGGCGCCCATGAATCCACTCGCCATCTAACCAGGCTGGAAGAAAAATAGAAAACTTAAAGATAGTTTGAAATTCTGCTTTTTTTATCTGTCCCAAAATGTGTTTATGCACAATGAACACAATGAAGACAATATATTAAATTGTGTATATAACAAACCATGTGTTTAACAAACTGCACCTCAATTGTCTATTTCAATAATTATTGTATAATACTTTTGACTTAACTGGATCTTAAAATATGATTTGGACTTTTAGTGCTTCATGACAACATTTATGGTGAACTGATATAAATGGGCAAACTTGAACTTAGCTTAACTGAATTGAATTGAATTGATCTGAACTTAACCTGACTTAACTGAAGTAAACTGAACTGGAATGAGATGAAATGAATTAAATTGAGTTGCACTGAACTGAACTGAATGGCAGTGAAGCTAACTGGACTGAACAACGCTAGATTGAATTGAATAGATTAGAAATTTATTGAAGTCAATTTATCTGAATTGAAAAGAACTGAATCAAGCTAAACAAAAATAAATTGGATTTAACTGAACCATAATGAATTAATTTGAAATTAACTGAACTGGACTGGATTGAATTGATATTAAATTAATTTGACTAAAGGGATTGAACTAAAAGTAATTACTTTAAATGAAAATAATAATCTGAAGGTGAATTGAACTAAAGTAGACTAAACTAAATGTATTTGCAATCAATGGAAATAATTTTCAATTGAACTGAAACTAATTGAATTTAATACTATTTTTTTAGAACTATTTTTATGTTGTAGTAGCTTAAATTAAGCAAGTTTCTTCAAAGTTGTAACATAATCATTTAATCTAAGTAAAATAACCTGACATGAGCTGAACTAACTCAAAATGAACCACACTGAGATAAATTGAAGTGTAGGGCACTAAACTGAATTGAGGGCAGTTGAAATTGACAATAAAGTATCAAACCCGTAGTAACAGTAACAGACCTGAAGGGGCAGGCTTGTCCTCTGCAAAGCTCGACTGACTGGCTGCTGTTTGTCCTCTCAACACAAGGTTGGTCAGTGTTGTTACCATGGAAACAGCTTCTTCCTTTACTACCTGAACAAACAAACAGATTGAGATTGATTTTAAAGATCTACAAACCCGAAAGTAACAAACAGAAGAAGTTATTTTATGTGCTGTGTAAAGTTTCTGATTTCTTTTAATTGAAAGTGATACTTTATTGTTCTTATTCTTATATTTTTATCTCTGCAAATGTGAGACGGTATTTTCCAAGAGCTTGAAACGAAATTCTTCTGGAAGCTGCTCTTCTTTTTTCCCCCACCATCGTCTTCCTTAAGAAGCCCCTGAAAACCCCAATTACACTGTTTTTAATAGAATCTGAAGTTAAATATAATCAGAAAAATAGAGTTGGGCCATTTTTAAGCACTTGTAAACTTCTTTATCCCTTCCATTTAGATTAGCTGGATGGGATAGGTCGAGTTGATCTTCTTTGATACATTGCCTGGAATCTGTAATTGCTGCCGCATGGGAAGGAAGAGTTTGACAGTCAGGAAATCCTCAGTGGCGGTGCTTTGATGAGGATTCAGTAATTTTGGGCCTGATCTTGGTTTGCAGAAGACAAAGGTCTTTAAAGTTCAGAGACGACCCAAACTCTGACGTTAAACCGGACATTCCCCATCACTGACTCAGCCAGATGTTAAGTGAAAGCTCAGTGAACGTGTGCGTCTGTGGTCACTCTTGTGTCTGTGCGTTTCTCAGCTGGAAGAAAGCTTTCCCAGAACCTCTAAGCCTGAACCACAAAAGAACAACACACATTACTATAAACTGGCCTACATTAAACTAGAAGAGTACAAACTAGACCTGACATTACGCCAATACTGACATTATTATTTGTTTTTTTGGTTTCCAAAACTGTTCAAGGCAAAGTCAGAGTGATGGTTTTAGATATCGCATCAGCACAAAAGTCCTATTAAGTTTGGTTATGTTGGAAAGGAAACCTTTCAGGGATCTTGCTAGGCAGAATTTAAATGAAGAAAAAAAAACAGCCAAAGTCAAAAGAAAAATGTTGAAAGATCTTCAAACAGGGTCCCTGCACATTTCTAATATTAGAATTTCACACTTTTCCAAACTAATTACCAAATGTTGTAGTCACCTTTAAATCCACATATACAGTGCAAATACAAATTTTCAATGTGATCGTAGAAGACGTCAGGCTTAAATAAGAACTCTGCAAAAAACACAAATTACAATGGATAGACAAAGAGTCTTATGGACAGATTTTTATGATTTACTACGCTAATCATTGTAATTCTGCTGTCTTGCTCCTATCTTAGCCACATGTTCTTTGCAAAATAGATCAGTGATTTATTCATTCAGAAATAAAAAAGACTTCTTTGCCCGGAGAGACCTGACCAAGACAGACACATATGAATGAAGATGGATGGATGGATGGAGGGATGGATGGGTTTTTCAAAAATAACAGGACCTTATATGATAAAGAAAAAACTGTCAATATGGGAACCATGAGCATATTTTAGACAAAAATGCATAAAAAGAGCAACATATTTTATAAACTCAGATATCTCTCATGTAAACAAAGCATCAGAGAATAAAGTCTGGACATAAAAATATTTTTCCATAACAATTTTCCCTTTTCATACCTTGAAAATACTTTTACAGACTTTTCACGTGTATAAACTCTGCCAATTGTCAAGTCAATGACTCTCAAGTAAATGCAATCCGCTGGTTTTCCCTTGATAGAAAAATTTCAAACTGATTGGAAAGTATGCATTATTGGTTTGAAATTACTTGTAAAGTGCCTTGAGATAATGTGTTGTGAATTGGCACTATATAAATAGACTGAACTGAATTAATTGTAGTCTCATGTTTGTTTAGGAAAGAAAACATGTTTTCCATGATAGAACCTAAGAGAACTACGGTATTCTTTATAACCAAAGTCTGGCTGTTTGCTAGTATAAAGAAGTTAAAGATTGTTTGAATATTTTTCACAAATTCCAGTTAGAAGAAGGACTTTACTTGTAATCCGCAGCCAAGATGACAAAGATGTACTTCCAAGATGATTTTTAGTAGTACAGGTGTATAGACCCTCGTCTTCTTTACCTGGGGACTGGATCCTTAGGGAGCCGGAGGCTGAAAGCCCAACTCTGCTATAAAGAAAGAGACAAAATACCTACAGTTGTATGAGTAACTTGCTTAAAAATTCTAAGTGAAGGGTAATTCATACCTGCCATTAAGGTCCAACGGATTTTCATTTTTTGTCCACAATAGAGCAGGTCGAGGGTCCCCGACAGGGTGACACCTTAACTCCAAAGACGCAACTGGTTTCCGTAGGAAAACTGGTGTCCCAACATAAAATACAACTTCAGACTGAGGTGCTACAATGACTTTTTTAGGCCGTTGGATAAACTCTGGACTCCCAGCTCTTGAAGTCGGGATTTTGAGGTTTGGCTTATAAATAATTGGTCCATTTGTGGAAGATTCTGCACCATCTATTGGGTAAACAGTAGAATCATTGGCATCTCCTTGCGTCATAGCAGTTTCACTAAGGAAATGCATGAGGAAATGTTCCCCCTGTTGTCCTCTAAAGCCTTCAGAGAGATTATGCATGATCTCATCTAACTTGCTACTCTCAGTAACAAGCATAGCCGGGACTGGAAATTTAGTGTTTGTCCTTTCATTCTGTAGAGTAAACTTGTTCTTTTCACTTGAGTAAGGTTTGTCAGCAAGGTATCTTTTATTGTGATAATAATGATCTTTGAGCTCCAGCAAGTGCGCCACAAGGTTGTCATATTTATTGAGGGGTATAGGTAGCTCCTGCAGTGTTCCTCTGGTTGAGGTTGTATTTGGTAGCGTAGTCTTGTGTTGCCCACTTTCAATCTGCCAAGACTCTGGAACGGTCAGCTTTCTCTTGCTGCCAAGGATGTGCAGGACAAAATGTTCTCGTGTAGAGCCCGCAGTGCAGGTGTAGATACCAGCATCAGTTGGATGAACTTGCTGAATCTTCAAAAACCCTTGGGATTTTATGGAAAACTGAGGGCGGTTCACCAGTGGTTTCCCTTCTTTAAGCCACTGAATGTGGCCCTTACGGATGTTGAGTGTTGGGCAGCCAAGGATTAATGTCGTCCAGGGCATGAGGTATGCATAACCACCGACAAGGAGCTGAACGTTTTTGGAGTTCTTCCACTGGATGTAGACTTTCCTCTGAGCAAGTATGATGGCATCAGGTTTCGGGGAATCTGGGATGTAATTTGTAAATCACATTAGTAATTTTATAGTTTCAGTAGAGAATTCTTGTTATCACTACCAACTACCAACAACCTCAAAAGACCCAAACAAGGTGTCCCTTACATTCACAGTGCCTGAGAAAGCATGAGCGGATCGTGATGGGACGGGCTATCATGGAACAGTTTGTTGAGTTAATAATAAAGTGCCCATTTTCTCCCTGCTTCCTGCAGACAGCTTGGAGAGTCTGAATGCCATTTCCACACGTTACTGAACACTAGATGCAAAAAATATTATGTAAATTAGAAAAAAGAGCAACATTTTTAGATAAGTTGAACAGCAAATAATTGCTTATGGTCAGAAGACTAGCTACCTGAGACCAATCAGTAGTGACCCACTGAGATGGGCAGTCCTGCCTGCCACATGGGCGCTGGTTAGCAGGAGTCTTGGATGGACAAAAGGTGTCGGGAAGCTCAAGTATACTGCCATCTGCCAGTCTCTGTTTGCAAAACACCTGTCTTTTCTGGACTCCACCACCACAAGTCTGGGAGCACTGTAGAAACAATAATGGTGAGGTTCTAGTGCAAAGTACAAGAAACATGGTCTGAATCAGGCATTTTTTATGGCAAAAACAACATGACGCCTTTTACCTGGCCCCAGTCACGTGTGTCCCATGTAGGAGGGCAGTCAAAGCGGTTACAGGCTTGGAAAGGGCTTGGTTTGGGCTTCTGACACATTTCATCTTTTAAAACTGCAGTGTAGTTGCTGTTTGGAGAGGGCTGATGAGTGCACGTTGCAGTTCGTGTCATCAGACCAACACCACAAGTGGCAGAGCATGAGCTCCACTTCCCTGTTTCCCACCTGTAAAAACAATATCCAACAGAAGTTCATTCAAGGCTGAATATTGACAACCTTTTGTAGAACTATAAAGTTATTAATGCCACTTTAACCCTTAAAGGTAATAGCTTGGTGATTGCTGTGCTTGTGTGCATGTTGGCGAAGGTAGGCATGGTTTAGAACACTGGCCAAAGAAATCTCTGTCTCTGTGGGGACCTATTCCGGACAGTATTGTGTATGTACAGTATTCCGGAATTGCGCCGCTCAAGGTGGCAGCATGTTGGAGTAGCTCTGTTACTTTGGTTCATATTTTTTTCTTTTTTAAAAACTTTCATTCTTCCATTTTTGGTAGAAACATTGTTTTTGTGGACAACTGTTCTCTCTGGTTTTGAATGCTGTGCAGGTGGAAGGATTTTTGCTGATACTTTTTATTTTTGGACATTTGTTATGATGCATAACCATGGCAACAAGGTGGTTTACAACTGGCAGCAGCTGATTAACATCACAAAAGCTCAAATAATACCTCAACTAAAGCCACAAAAGCCTGATGAGTTGAAAAGAAGACACCATAGATCCTGAGCATCCTCTACATCAGACTGTCATACAACTACAGAGCGTCTTCAGTCAGAGGCTTCTTCAGATCTGCAGAGCGCTACAAGAGATCATCCCTACCCACAGCCATCAGCATCTACAACAAATCTTTGAAGGAACTTGCATAATGAGTTACAACATTTAATTTCCCTTTGGGATTAATAAAGTAATTTTGAATTTTGATTGAATTGAATTGATTAATGATAATGTTTCCAACTCAGCTACATTAAACTACAGTTTGTTAGCAAAAGGAACAGGATGAAAACAAAATCAAGATGCTAACTGAGGCATGACCTCATGATCTGTATATTAAAACTTTCTTTCCTAAAATTATTGATAGGTGATAAATGAATGAAAACTATTTTATATTGAAAATGCAAACTTAGTTCACGTTGACATATCATCATGAATTAATTAAGTTTCAATGGTGTGAGCTGAACTTAGAACTAGCTCTTGGGGTTAAACTGGCACAATATTGACTAGAGTTAACAGAAGAACTCATATTAAAAGTGGCCTCCACATTCTAGAGGAAGACTGATTTGAGCTGCACTTCCGGCACTCATTTCTGTTGCAGAATTTTGGGTATCTGGTGACAAAAAATTAATGGAAAAAGAGAACATTGAGACAAAGCATTATAAGAAGTAATGGTGTGACAACGCCTAACGGCACTGAAATTAGTAACTGATTTGTAGCCACCTATTTGTAGCACAAAATTTTAAATCCTTACACTGCTAAAACCTGAACTGGGTTGTTTTGCACTGTAACATATTCAAAATGTATGGTTTGTTACACTGTTATTGTGTTTTTTGAACACCTACAAAAGGATTATTCCCCTTCTGTTGTGGCCTACAGACTCAACACTGATGCGTGTGATGCAACACGCTGGTTGAGGGCTAAACCTAAACTTGGCTGTTTTACACTCACAGAATCTTTAAAATAAATGTTATGGAATGTTAAACCTTTACTGTATTTGTGAAAAGCCCAAAAGGGATTATATCACTTCTTTTTTGGCCTGTAGACTTAAAGCTGGTGTTAGCATGTGATTATATATTTATGAAAGGGCTAACTGACTGCTTTTTTAGGACATATGCACTTTTTTTTAATCATGTCTAGTTCTAAATTTAAAATACTTAGCCTTTTCAAACCTGAACTGAGTAATTTTGCACTTAGTTGAAGTTTAATAAAATAGTTTGAGATCATTATTTATGAAGACACAAAAAAGGGGGATTTTTTATTTTATTTTTGACATTAGGGCCAACTTAAATTTCTTGTTATTAAATTAATGAAATAAACTGTCACAGCCAGTGTGTACACAAAGTTCATTGGAGCTCAGTTGATGTAGGCCTAGATATATTTTTCTTAACCCAATGTAAGGTTTCACAGTTTAATCAGTATGTCAATATGTAAATTAATGGAAATAAATTCGTTACATTTGAGTGAAAAGCAAAATGCTTAAAATTTCCCCTGATGTTCAGTGATATCTGAGAAAGCATTATGCAACAGCTCATTTACCTTTTCAAGTAACTCATGGGGAACAGCCTAATGTTGTTGACAGTAGTTATTTTGAACTGGACCATAAACTTGGCGTCAAAGTTGACTTTCAACTTAGTCAAATCTGATGGTGTAATCCAGCAACTTGCATCTTCAATCCAACACTGCAGCAACTTTACTTTTGGTTTGACAGACTGAGTGATATTTCAAAAACTTGTGGTTATTTAAGAATCCAGGATCGAGAGGGGGAATGGAAATGAAAGTTGTTCATGGCCCGGTAAAAACTATATCTAATGGCTGTTTCCCCTCAGAGAGAACTCCATCCAAAGAGTGTAGCTTATTATGAAAGGGTGAGGGGGCCTAAGGGAGGGAGCAAATGGCCAAAAGAAACAGGTCAAATGCAGCGTTTGTTGTGCGTGAAAACAAGACTAAAAGCTTGGGAAAACAGGCAAGGTCAGTCTGAGTTTTCGGACAAGAGTAAGAGTGGTGGAGCACCAACAATGTGCACGGTGTTAACTTGAAACATGTGGTCTGCCCTAGAATCCACTTACTGTTTAGCCAAGATTTAGATATGTTAAACTACATGTGGCTTCACTGCTTAATATTTCAGGTAATTAACCCATTTTGTTTAAAGTACAAAATCCGAATACCATTAAAAATGTCAAATATGTAAATTAATCTTAACTCAATAAATATAACAACATTTTAGAGATCAGTAAAAGTTAAACTTACGGTTTTTCTGTTCTTTTTTGTTATGTACAGTGCTTTCCTTTTATTCAATTTTTGTTGTTTTATTCACAGAGCTAATCTGCACTAATCAAAGACTTAAAGCTTGTTCAAGCTTTTGACAGGATAAGCTTCCCCTTAATACTTCCAGTTAGATAAATTGCGGAGTAACTTAATCTGACTTTAGAACATGAAAACTTCCAGATTTCTACAGCAACACATCTGACAAAAATCCAGAAGGTTCTTCTGAGGACAGTTTTAATATCTCATAGGTATGTTGCTAAACTGCTGACCTCGGATCCCGGTGCGTCAGATTCCAACCTTGTTCCACAGGGCTTTAATTTCCTGCCAAAATTGATACAACCATTCATCTCTGTCAATCTGCCTCAGTTTCACTAAGACCCAGGTTGTCTGAATTGTGATTTAAATGGCTCAACTGACTTTTATTCAGACTGGAACAATGCTGAAAATCAGGAACGATTAAAAACTATTACACTGACTAGTTAGGATGAACTGATTTAGATGGTCTTTTGCTGTATTTGTTCATTTTAGCTTTAAGTGGTTGCATGTGTTTGACCTGGTGAACCATTAAAGCCCTAGAAGAATGGCACAAAAACACATGAGCACCATATATTGGATATTTTGGAACAATATGCACTTAGGAAGCTGCTAATGAGCACAGGATTCCAGTTCAATTTTGTTTTAATTAATATTTTCATCTTTTATTCCACTAAACTTTGTTTCCCCCAAAAAAGTAATTTCTTCTCCACTGTTATTGCATTCATCAAAGTCTAATTTAAACTTTGTGCAGAAGCCATTACAAACTCTTAAAGCAACCTGATGGTGGTGACCAGGACGTCGGATTCGGGGAGTTTTACTGTACCTCGGTGGGCAGAGGTGGGTGTTGCAGTCCTGGAGGAATGGAGGAGGTCGACGGGAGCTCATACACAGGCTTTGGTCTGCTGCCTCCCTGGTCTGCTTGTTCAGGCAAATAATCACCGCTTCCTGCACACCTGTATTTTGAGTACAATAAATAAACACATGAAGAGAAACAAATAACTGAATTTTGAATTGCGTATCATGGCAGAAAATGCTGTTTTGCATTTCTTAATATCGAGCTACCTTAACTATGCAGGCATACAGGGTTGCCAACTTTCACGCTTCTGGTGTGAGGCTCATGTGTTTCCTCTTTTTCTTCCCTCTCTCACTCTGCCCAGACAGATCTCAATCAAAAGCAAGAAAGTGGTTTTCACAATGGCAGTGTGACTGTCTCTTATTTTTGATCGGCAAGATTCTTCACCAGCAGCACCACCAGCAAGGCTTGATTGCACATAGGCCATTGTTGTGATTTTTCTCAACGTCTTAGGTCAGAAGCCAATCTTGAACCTGTTACTTGAACCGCCCGAAAAATGATCTGCATAATAGTTTGTCACTTGGGTCAATAACGGAGATCTAAAGAATCCCAAAATTCTTTAAGTAAAGGCCAAATTAAGAGTTAAGCTTATACTTTTCTAACAACCTGCAGCATCTAACTACGCAGCAGTGCTAATACTAGCTTGCGTGTAAATTTGTTTAAATTTGGCTTCCACTGTGTTATTTTTCTCATTATTTACCTTGTCTGTAACAGTGTTACATCTAAAAAAAAATGTATGTTAGCGTTACTGCATCACGTTCTTTGCTGCTGCACATATAAAGTTCCTGTTGAGCTAAACTGTTATGTCCTTCACTCACACAGGGCATGGGGGCTGCAGTCTGCTCACCTCCTGTGCTAACAACCTAACATGTCATGGAAAATACTATTTCTATACTAATTCCTACTAGTTATGATAACATTTTTGAATTGACTTTACAATCTTCTGAACCATTTATGCAGTTTGCCTTTTTTCTTTTAAATAAATAATGGCATAATATACTGGATCATAGCTTTTCATCTTAGATTTCTTTTATTTAATTTAACACCTATGGAAAACCAGATGGCCTTAAATATGTAAAAGCCTGGAACTAAAAGAGGGCGTAGTTTCTTTTTATTGTGACTGCATATGGAGCAGCAAGTATGACTGGAAGTAAACTCTCCAGTGACAAAATCCAGGCATAAGACTACCATAAATACACAATGACATGACTCAACTTTAAAAGAGTAATTTAAGCTCATATTAAAAGTAATACAACACAAGTATAGGAGTCCACAAAAAAAGAGGCACTTCAAACGCCACAGTAGTGTGATGGTCCACAGAAGCGCAGCCCTAAAGGTGTGTTTTTGACATTAGATCCTTCTCTGTAATCATCCTCAAATGGAAGCTACTTGAGTTTTGGGGAAGTGTATGCTCACACACACACTGGCAAATCCCTGTGTGCAAAAATGAATTTGTGACTGTACTGGATGTGAACATTGGGAGATTAAAGTAAGCCTTGGCTTGTGTTGACAGGATGTTTAGGGAAACTGTTTCGGTCTGGGACAGCTTTTACTGCTGCTTTGAGCCCAGGGGACTTATGACCTTTAGGGTTAAATGTGGTGTTTTCTTTCTCAAAGCCAATGTTGGCATGGTTTTAGTCACCTACGTTCTAATAACGTATTACTTCAGGTTTCACAAAAATAAACAGAGCCACTTCCGAGATTCTAATGGAATTTTTATGATTCACAGACAGTAGGAATAGCCCTTGTCCATTGGTTCACAATAAGGATTAAGCCTAAAAAATTTAAATGAAAACATCTTTTAACAATGCTTGCGTTTCAAGATGATAAATTATACTCGTTTCAAATAGTTCCTCATATAATTATTCAAACCTACAGCAAAGGAAAGGGATGAAGTAAGAACTAGAATAGGATGGATTTCACCTAATTCATGCTGTTCGATACGCTTGTTGTCCCAGGAAAATGAAACAATTGTAATCTTGAATTTAAGAAGAGGAACAAAGCTGTGGAATGAGGACAGAGCAAAGTTTTTGCCGTGGCAAAGACTGATACCTTGTCCAGGGAGTAAACAGCCAGACCATTGAGGTTATTGTAAGTGTTTTGAGGATAAAGTGTATTAGGTTAAAAAAGTATAATTCTTTTGCTATGGTTTTTACTTTTACGTGTCATCTGTCAATGCAAAACAGCGGTTGATATCCGGGGATTCCGTAAAAGCAACACTAAAGAGTTTTTTTTACCTTAAAATAATGTTTCCGAACGCGTGTCAGTGGTTGCTCAACTCATAACAGGGTGAAACGGCACTTCTGCATTCGCTTTGCGGCCCTCTATCGGCCATAACAGCACTATGTAACTTTGGGTCGTCGGGTAGCGGTTTTGTAGTTCAAATGCGACTTGCTTTACGGCAGGCTTCACAAAAGCCGGTGGATGCAGCGTCCTGCCAGGCTCTCTGGGTGGAGCATACTCAGCAGTTACTTATAAATGGAAGATACCTAGCAGCAGGTAGCTTGAACAATTGTCATCATGACGGAGCCGAAATTGTATTCATCTGTACACCGGTGTTCCGACTATCTGTGCCACCCGCATGCACATTTCGATGTTACGTCACAATTCGCTTACTCAGGAAATCTGTCATCAAGAATTCCTACCTGGAAGATCCATTTCGTCTGTTTTATTTCTTTGAAGTTCACGGTGAGTTTTATTCAAATTATTTTATTACTGGCTAATTTTTATTCAAAATATTTTAAGGCTTTCCTTAAGCTACTTGTTTCAAGTTTACATGACAGCCCTTGTAGCCTATGTTAGTTTTACTTCTGTGATATCGTTACATTGCATGTAAACAAGTCCCATTAATTAGAGTCGTACAGTAAATGCGGTGTACTTTGCGGGCTATTTGTGCTTATAATCATAGGCTAGTACGTTTTAATATTTTGGAGTAATAATAGGCTACTGCTATCTGTTCTACGTCTTACTGGCTTTGTATATATTCATTAGCTGCTTTACAAACTAATAACAGATTTCCAGAGTGTGCTATTCATCTATAGGCCTATTTAACAGGTAGGATATTCTGATCATGGTTTTTAGTGCATCTTTATTTGCTAGTTTTAGCTTTATATTAAACGGGTATCATGTTCTGTGGATTGAAAGAAAAGTTTTTGTTATTCATAATTTTTTGCGATGTTAGGCATTACTGCTAAACTGCCACTTCAATCCGGTCACTTGAAAAATATTTTCCGATGATGTTAAACATCAAATCTAACAGTTGTTGTTTTCGGCATGTAAACATACTTTTCGAGGGGGAGCACTGACAGATGCGCGCTACGGTAGGACATTCTGAGGAGGTAGCACAGATCGTCAGAACAGTGCTGTCAGCCATATAATAAAGAAATTAGACCGTATCACGTTATAACGTGATGGTTTATTGTAAAAACGTGAAACTATCACGTTATAACGTTTTAGTTTCAAGTGGTTTTCACGTTTTTACAATAACGTGATACGGTCTAATTTCTTTATTATATGGCTGACAGCTCTACGCCGCCGTACATATGACATGCTGAAATATAGAAAATTTACCTGGGATGAACACATTTGACACAAAGGCTGCCCAAGACGTGAAAATCTGTAACGTTAGAGGGTATCGCTTGTAAATGTGAATCCCCTGTTGTAACCATAACAGATTTTACGACAGTAGTAGAAAACAATACATTTTCCCAACTGTAGGGGGACCCAGAGAGCAAAACTTACTTAGTGTTGCTTTAACATATTATTGACAGCTCCAAACATCCCTCCAGCACATTTAGCCATAATTTTTTTAAGCTGCAGTAGCAACTTTTTCTTTTCTAGTGTTTGAGCCAAAGAAAGAAGAGAATATCTATCCTCATATCCAGTCCAGGTTTGTATCAATATTTTGAGTTCACTTCCATCCATCACATGTATAGCATTAGCTTGAATTGAATGTTTTGGGCCAAGTGAAATGTTTTTGTGAGAAAACAAACTATAGGCTTATATCGCTTAAATCATGCGATAGACAAGTGTGTTCCAAACATAATTTCCACTGCTACATTGTATTACTACAGTTCAGTTAAAGCCTTATGACTAAAACAGAGACTGATTACATGAAGAAAAGTGAGACTTACACAAGCGTTGCATAACTCAATAAATAATGTAGGCAATTTGGTTACACAGATACTTGTATAAATAGAAGGGTTGAATAACAATGCTAGTCTGAATAGGAGCAGAAGTCAAAACCTTTATCTGAATGCTGCCAGAATGTTAGGGTTTTATATGACAGTTTTTTCTCCAAGCAGTCATTCATCACTAGGGAGAATACGATTGATTATTCTGCATCGATCCATGGATGCTCATGAGCAAGGTCTGAGTACATTGGTAGAGAAACTATGAAAGGATGCAGTTTTTGGTGATTATATCTAGGTAGCAACAATGAGCAGTTGAAAATGGCTGAGGCTGTAAAAATACACAGAATAGCTAGCTATAAATTAGCTTTACTACCCTCACTATACACTTGAGACCGTGAGATTGTGTGAATGTGGCTGTGAACCATAGCTCCAAGGGTTCGCTGCTGAGTGACTGAACCAGTGTTAAACACGTCTGCTGCCTGGCAAATACTTTAAAGTTGCACTAAGCCTTGTTGTTTTTGCTAATTAATAGTTATAAACATTCACTAAAACGGTTAGAAACTCTGTTTGTGAATGGTAGTCGTTTTATCAAGGGACTCCGGTGACACTTGGAAGTACTAGTGAAACAACTTTAATGATAGACCAAAACGTTTATGGCAATGGACCACCCCCATGAACTGATTGGTCAACCTGTTCATGTGTTAATATATGATTGGCTCACTTGTGTTCCTTCCTGTATGATGCTTTCTGTTTAAACTGTTTGCTGGGTGTTTTTTTTTAAATGACCCTGATGAAGACCACATGTTGAAACGTGTTGTTCTATCAATAAAGTTGTATCACTAGTACTTCCAAGTATCAGCGGAGTCCTTATCTCATTTTACCTTTGATTCCATCCATGCACCTTGCAAGTTGGTGAAGTTGTGGGAGTAGACGTTTGGAGTCATTTTATGAAATAAATTAATTAGGCTTACTTCATTTCGTAGTATAGTTTTTTTTTTTTTGGCGCATCAAATTCAATTGCCTCGCATCAAATTTGATCAAATAATACCTTATTTTAAACCCTAAAATCGAGGAATGGAACTGCATTATAATAGAGGTTGAATCATATCGGGATTTTTCCCCACACCATCCATGCACCTGAAATGATTTAGATCATTAGCAGTACAACGCGATATGTAAATATCAGACACAGACCAGAGATGCATAACCCTATTCACTACTGCGGTAAATTACAGGCAGTCTGGGCTTGTCACTGAAATATTTTAAATCCCTCGGAGAGATGCCTGTTTGTTAGGTCTCTGGTTAGTAGGTTACTGTTTTCAGACGAGATTTCTCCTGAATTCTTCCTCCTCAGTGGACAAACTACCACATAAATCTTCACTTGTTAATTTCCCTGAGGGAGTCATCCCAAAGGGATGAATAAAGTAAAGTCTAAGTCTACTTCATGAACTCAAATCAGAGCTGGAGACTTAGCTATCACTCCCTTTGTCTCGTGTGGCTATTGCGTTTCGTATTTTTGCTAAAGCTTGGTCTTCTATATGAAACATCACTCTACAGCTACTTTCAGCTGTATTCTCAACTGTCTGGACCTCACCCTTTCCCCCCCCACACTTGTTTACATGTTTGTCGATTTTGGTCCTGGAAAATACAATTACTAGTGTGATTGGAGCCTGAACAAAAATACGCTGTTATGGAAATGAATAAATATGCCCTTTTAAGTTTTCCAGAGACCATGTACATTTGATCAAATACTTCTTATTTTATTTAATAAATTCTAAGACATTTTCGGACACTCAATCTAAATTAATGTTATAAAAAGTTATGTTTATTTAATGTTTATTGTAAAATCTGGCCACATTTACTGATGATCTATAAATAATTGAACATGTTAAATCTAATACACTTTAGCTGCTGTTTTTTTATAATTTTACTTTTTTACTTTTTCTGCATTGTCCTCAAACTTGAGAAAATTTTAATTTACTATTTTTGATGCCCTGATTTTCTTATTTCTAGGTTTACTTACAAATTTTCCTCTTCTGTTATTTTTTATTACTTCCCCAATATTGTAGATATAACTTCAAATACGTACCTCCTCCACAACTCTCTGAGCACTCCGTAAACCCGTCATACTCCCAGTCAAGAAGCCCCCCCCCTTGTGGCGGCTCCTCCTTTTCTCTATTTTCGTCCCCATGGCCAAGCCCTTCAGAGCAGGGTTTGCGATAACACGGCTGGACTGAAGTGGGTTTTTCCCCCTCGCACTCATCGTCAGGCAGGTCGGCAACAGTCTGGGAGAAAGACAGCAACACCTGACACTTGACCATCCGCTGCTCGGTCCCAGGTCCGCACGTTCTGCTGCAGGGCTGCCAGGGACCAGGAATGAAGCTGGAGGAGGATAACGCAGATAGAAAGTATAGCAAATATTTAACTCATGATGTAGGCTCACTTTAAATACCAGGGGTTTATTCTTTTGCTAAAGAGTTATAAAACTGTAGCTTCAATCGGATTGATATAATAAAATATGATCTTGGTTAAGGAGCTTTCATGTGCATCCTTTAAAAATGTATATGTTAGGTTCCTTGGGTGTTTGGGCTTTGAGTTTTAGTTAATTCATTCCCTTATTCAGTTTAAATTATTCCTTTAGTCTATTTCTTGGTGTTTTGTTGTGTTGGTTGAGTTTTTCCTTCCACCACATTTTCTCGCCATCAGGTGCTCTTATGTTTGGTTTCTCATGTTTGTGTTCATCCCTTATTTATTTTCTTAGGTTCCTACTGTTACTTATTCATTATTAGTCCCAGTTAGTTATGTTATATTTAATTTCTCTTTCTAGTCAGTCCTCTTTAAAGAATCCTTCCTTTTAGGTTTATTTCCTTAGTTCTGTTTTCTTCACTATAGTGCTCTCCAGTTTCTCTTAGGTTCATAGTTAATCCTTATCCCTCTTTAGTTTAGTCCTCTGTCTAATCCTTATGTTTTGCTCTTGGCCTTCCTCTCTGTTTCTCTAGCATTCTGCCTTCTGTCCCAGCTGCTGATTGTTTCCACCTGCTCTCTCCCTCTCACCTGCATCTGCTTCTCCTAATTAACCTTTAGCCATCTCCCTGCCACTTGCACACCTCCTCAGTATACTTAAGCCCTTCTCTGACAGTCACTACTCGCTGGTTCGTTGTCTAACTTCCCTGTCTGGTTCTTGTTTTTTCCCCGTCGCTGCATTTTCTGGTTTCCTGAGTTCTGTAAGTTCATGTTCCTTGTTTTTGTTGTAATTAAATCATTCTTATTTTACTTGCTGCATTTGGGTCCTTTAATAAGCAAACATGACAGAAAACTCAAAGCCCAAACATCCAAGGAACCTAACATTATAAGGGAGGCGACATCCTCAAGGTCACACACAGAGCTCCTTAAACAGTTTTCATCTGGAGAAGACGAAACAATAAGGGTATAAAACTGGAAACAGACACAAAGTTAAACCCCACTTAGTCTTTAAATCTATTTGACTTTAACAAATTGTTGGTTTGAATAACAAGCTTTCATCTGCTAAAAGATCAAACAGAAACAAAAAAAATTAATTACATCTGGTGATTGGAGAGATATGTGACACCTCATAAGCTTCATGGGATAATATAGCAGCTGAGCTACCTCCATTTTGCAATATGGGTTTAAAATTACAGCACCATAATTTGTAATGAGATCCACTTTTGGAAGCAGCCTAATAAATACTGATTAAAAAAACCCGTCTTCACTCTGGATTTACAAGAAGGTTGATCAGAGAAGTTTCTATCAGTGCCAAGTGTTCATGTCCTTCATAATAAAGAGGATCAAACATCTTTTTGTTGAAAGCCATGTGTTTCGGCACAGCCCATTTCCATAAACGTAACAGAAGCTGGAGCAATGTGATAACCCTGTCATTGAGATGTATCATAGCCATTAATCCTAATGAAAAGGGGCCTTTGAGGTTTAATTCTGGTTTTTATTTCTGGAGAGAAAACAGAAACATAGCTGGGATTGAGAAGAAAAGGAATACAGTGAACGATTAACTGTATTTTTTACCCCAGCTGTTCTCTAATAATCTGTTGTGGTAGTTATTGGTGACATAGGAAGAGGATGCTGTGTGGATTTCTGCTTTAAAGCTCATCTATGCAGGAAACTTGGGTAGTACCTTGAAATTACTTCAAAAAAGAGGACAGATTTCTCCTTACTAACCAGGATTTAGTGTTGTTTTATTTAGTCATGTTCCCACTGTAAGGAATTACAAGCAATTTGTCTGAGAAGTCGGAAAACAGTGGAATTTGGCATTTGTTTTGGTGTCAACTACAATTAGCGTAGTGTTCAAACACAAAAGGATAGGATAGTTTACCATTGTTGCTTTTTAAAAGGGGAATTATGAAAATTATGAAATAGACCTCACAGTTTAAAGAAAACACACCAGTAGACCCCTTCCATAGGGTACCTGTGGGTTAGTTCTCCATGCTGCTGCTCTCAGAGAACAGCTCTCTGGACTTCTTGCTCCACACTCTATAAACCCCCAGATAAATCTTCACTCTATGAACTTAAACTTGAGACTCTGAAATTCCTACTTTTGCTTTGAGAAGCAACTGTGTTGTGCGCTGATTGATTGATTGATTGATACTTTATTTATCCCCAAAACTGTCCTGCTGTCCTACTGATTGACATTCCATACAAAACCTTGTTTGTGGGGTTTTGTTTGTTTTCTTTTATTTATTTTTTCTTGATTTTAGACATAGATATTGATATAATAATATTGAGATCGTGAGCTAAAAGCTGGACTGTATGGTTGTGCAGTTGGTAGGACTGTTGACTTGCAGCAAGAAGGTCATGGGTTCAAATCGAGGCCTACAGTGGCTTGCAAAAGTATTCGGCCCCCTTGAACTTTTCCACATTTTGTCACATTACAGCCACAAACATGAATCAATTTTATTGGAATTCCACGTGAAAGACCAATACAAAGTGGTGTACACGTGAGAAGTGGAACGAAAATCATACATGATTCCAGACATTTTTTACAAATAAATAACTAAAAAGTGGGGTGTGCGTAATTATTCAGCCCCCTTTGGTCTGAGTGCAGTCAGTTGCCCATAGACATTGTCTGATGAGTGCTAATGACTAAATAGAGTGCACCTGTGTGTAATCTAATGTCAGCACAAATACAGCTGCCCTGTGACGGCCTCAGAGGTTGTCTAAGAGAATGTTGGGAGCAACAACACCATGAAGTCCAAAGAACACACCAGACAGGTCAGGGATAAAGTTATTGAGAAATTTAAAGCAGGCTTAGGCTACAAAAAGATTTCCCAAGCCTTGAACATCCCATGGAGCACTGTTCAAGCGATCATTCAGAAATGGAAGGAGTATGGCACAACTGTAAACCTACCAAGACAAGGCCGTCCACCTAAACTCACAGGCCGAACAAGGAGAGCGCTGATCAGAAATGCAGCCAAGAGGCCCATGGTGACTCTGGACGAGCTGCAGAGATCTACAGCTCAGGTGGGCGAATCTGTCCGTAGGACAACTATTAGTCGTACACTGCACAAAGTTGGCCTTTATGGAAGAGTGGCAAGAAGAAAGCCATTGTTAAAAGAAAACCATAAGAAGTCCTGTTTGCAGTTTGCCACAAGCCATGTGGGGGACACAGCAAACATGTGGAAGAAGGTGCTCTGGTCAGATGACACCAAAATGGAACTTTTTGGCCAAAATGCAAAACGCTATGTGTGGCAGAAAACTAAAACTGCACATCACTCTGAACACACCATCCCCACTGTCAAATATGGTGGTGGCAGCATCATGCTCTGGGGGTGCTTCTCTTCAGCAGGGACAGGGAAGCTGGTCAGAGTTGATGGGAAGATGGATGAAGCCAAATACAGGGCAATCTTGGAAGAAAACCTCTTGCAGTCTGCAAAAGACTTGAGACTGGGGCGGAGGTTCACCTTCCAGCAGGACAACAACCCTAAACATAAAGCCAGGGCAACAATGGAATGGTTTAAAACAAAACATATCCATGTGTTATAATGGCCCAGTCAAAGTCCAGATCTAAATCCAATCGAGAATCTGTGGCAAGATCTGAAAACTGCTGTTCACAAACGCTGTGCATCTAATCTGACTGAGCTGGAGCTGTTTTGCAAAGAAGAATGAGCAAGAATTTCAGTCTCTAGATGTGCAAAGCTGGTAGAGACATACCCTAAAAGACTGGCAGCTGTAATTGCAGCAAAAGGTGGTTCTACAAAGTATTGACTCAGGGGGCTGAATAATTACGCACACCCCACTTTTCAGTTATTTATTTGTAAAAAATGTTTGGAATCATGTATGATTTTTGTGCCACTTCTCACGTGTACACCACTTTGTATTGGACTTTCACGTGGAATTCCAATAAAATTGATTCATGTTTGTGGCTGTAATGTGACAAAATGTGGAAAAGTTCAAGGGGGCCGAATACTTTTGCAAGCCACTGTAGGTTTTTTCTGCAAGGAGTTTGCATGTTCTCTCTGTGGATGTGGGTTCTCTCCAGGTACTTTGGCTTCTTCCCACAGTCCAAAAACATGACTGTAAGATTAATTGATCTCGCTAAATTGTCCTTAGGTGTGAGTATGTGTGTGATTGTTTGTCCTATGTGTCTGGTGTTGCCAGAGACCTGTCCACTGCCTTTCTTTCTAAAGTTATTCCAAATTGCATTTAAATGTGGTACCTGGCACAACTACACCAGATTTGAGCTGCTATCCATTTTGGCAACAACATTCCAAATAAAAGGGGGTTTTAAATCCTGAGTTTTAATTTCTGCTTTACTTTAGAACACTGATTATTAAGCTATTTTAATGTGAATTTACACAACGAAGTGAGCTTCTACTTATGCGCAGCATTCCTCTCCACCACAACACAAAAGCGCCCCACTGTTTTATAAGATACCTCAATAAAGAGCTCATAATTACAACAAAAGTCGGCACTTTACGAGCGTCCGGGGACTCGCTCTTGTTTGGACAAACGAATGAAATGAATCACTCGCAGTTAGAGCTTGGAACATGAACAACAAAGTCAACATGCAAGCTCACAGAAATGTTTATCTTCATGGGCGGTTAAAGTACATCTGTCAGTTCAAAAACAATCCTGCATTCATTTGTGGCAGGAAACAACAGATTTTTTTGGTAATATCAGCCAAGGCCACATGTTAATTTCATCGATTAAACATCCATCTACAATAATATATATAGTATAAACTGGTAGTAAAAATAATATGTTTGGCTGGGATGTGGAGGACAAATCGGTTTCACTTTTCTTGCGCCAACAGCAAGACCAAAATAGGAATTTCCTTCTCCTTCTTCCTACATCTGTAACATGGCCCCATGTGGTATGCAGATATTTTTGTTGGATTGTGATCGATGGTGCATTATGCAGAGATATTTATGAGCTTTTTGACAAAAGACATGTTTTTTATTGCAACAGAACAAAATCATATGCATTGGCACTCCTCCAACCACTCGTCGCTCGATCCAGATATGTCAGAGTAACAAATGTTCAAAACTTGTTGCTAATATAAGTCATGCAAAGTCACTGCTCAACATTCAGATATTGTTCACTTTCAGGGGACAGAACATCTGGAGGATTGTGGGGTTTGCTGAGGTAATGCTGGAAGGAAGTGCAGGTTCTCAAAACGATGTTTGTTCTCCTTCACTCTCAGTTTCCCCTTTTACCCTAAATAACCTCAAGTTACATTCAAGACACAAAGATTAGGCACACAGGAGGTATTTTCAGTCATATGGGTGAAGGGTTTGACCACTGCTGGGCGAGTGTTGATGGAAATTGTTGCTGACATGAACACAACAGTGATACTGTAGTGGTTTCATGGCGGCACCCAGACCTGTCCACTTCAATTTGACCTTCAGGTTGGTCTGTTTCTCTAAGCTTGGAAAATGTTGTTGAAACTATGTGTGTCTTCAAAATTACTTTTGCTTTATTTTACCCCTGTGAAGAAATGTAATGCTGCAAAAGTATATTTTTCTTTTAAGACGAGATCATGCTAGTTTTCAGCTTCTGCACATAACTGGAACCAGCAAATCTAAGCACATATCTAAAACTCAAATTCAGTCTAAAAAGGTTTGGAAATGTAATCATAGGTAAGTAAATTCTCGCTTTTTGTTGGTATTCTTTGTGACTGACCAATAACTTTTCAGTGGAAAAAGATTCGTTTTTTATGTTTATGAAAAAATCTCAGAAGTGTGTCTTGTCCATTTGCATTTTAACCCCTTTACGCATATAACCCTAAAATAAAATCCTGATGTTCTGTGAAGGCCTCAGAGATTTCCTACAGAACATTAGTCTGGGCTTTTCCACATTTGTCCAATAAAAATCCCATGGTTTTCCAGATTCAACTTTTCAGAGTTCACGGTCCATTGCTATTATTTTGAAATATAACATTTTAAAGTTCACAATGATATATTGCAGATATTTCTTTAAAAACTGAGACTGTAAGAAAGGAAGGGAAGACAACGAAAGAGGGAAACAAGGAAGAAAAGAAGAACAGAAAGCAGGAAAAAGAAAGGAATGATAGAATAGCAGACTGGCTGGGCTGGCAGGCAGGAAAAAAAACGGAAGGAAGGAAATCAGAAAAAACATTAAAAGAAAGGATGGAAGGCAGGAAAAAACAATGAAAGGAAGGATGGAAGGCAAGGAAAAACAATGGAAGGATGGAAGGCAGGGAAAAACAATGAAAGGAAGGAAGGAGGGCAGGAAAAAACAATGAAAAGAAGGATGGAAGACAGGAAAAACAATGAAAGGATGGAAGGCAGGAAAAACAATCAAAGGAAAGATGGAAGGCAGGAATAACGAAACGAAATAAAACGAAAGGAAGTATGGAAATCACAAAAAAATGAAAGGAAGGATGGAAAGGTGGAAAACACAATGAAAGGAAGGGTGGAAGGCAGGAAAGAATAATAAAAGAAGGGTGGAAGGCAGGAAAAAACAATGAAAGACAGGATGGAAGTTAGGAAAAACAATGACAGGAAGGATAGAAGGCAGGAAAAAACAATGAAAGAAAGGATGGAAGGCAGGAAAAAACAATGAAAGACAGGATGGAAGGAAAGAAAAAACAATGAACGAAAGGATGAAAGGCAGGAAAAAACAAGGAAAGGAAGGATGAAAGGCAGGAAAAAACAAAGAAAGGAAGGATGAAAGGCAGGAAAAAACTATGAAAGAAAGGATGGAAGGGAGGAAACATACAATGAAAGGAAGGGTGGAAGGCAGGAAAAAACAATAAAAGGAAGGATGGAAGGCAGGAAAAAACAATGAAAGGAAGGATGGAAGGCAGGAAAAAACAATGAAAGGAAGGATTAAAGGCAGGAAAAAACAATGAAAAGAAGGATGGAAGGCAGGAAAAAACAATGAAAGGAAGGATGGAAGGCAGGAAAAAACAATGAAAGGAAGGATGGAAGGCAGGAAAAAACAATAAAAGGAAGGATGGAAGGCAGGAAAAAACAATAAAAGGAAGGATGGAAGGCAGGAAAAAACAATGAAAGGAAGGATGGAAGGCAGGAAAAAACAATGAAAGGAAGGATTAAAGGCAGGAAAAAACAATGAAAGGAAGGATGGAAGGCAGGAAAAAACAATGAAAGGAAGGATGGAAGGCAGGAAAAAACTATGAAAGAAAGGATGGAAGGGAGGAAACATACAATGAAAGGAAGGGTGGAAGGCAGGAAAAAACAATAAAAGGAAGGATGGAAGGCAGGAAAAATTCAATGAAAGAAAGGATGGAAGGGAGGGAGGAAAACACAATGAAAGAAAGGATGGAAGGGAGGAAAACAATGAATGCAAGGGAGGAAAACACAATGAAAGGAAGGGAGTAAGGCAGGAAAAAACGAAGGAAGGAAGGAAGGAAGAAAGGAAGGAAGGAAGGAAGGAAGGAAGGAAGGAAGGAAGGAAGGAAGGAAGGAAGGAAGGAAGGAAGGAAGGAAGGATGGATAGGAACCCAACTTGGTGAACAAATTGTATTATGGTAGGAGATAGAAGAAATCTGTTGAAAGGACTTGGATCAAAGCAAACTTGTGTGTTCAAATGGCCATGTTAAAGTCCTGACCTAAATCTAATTGAGAATATTTGGCAAGACTTGATGTTCCCAGAGACATTCCATCCAGTGTGACTTAGCTTGCGCTATTTTTCAAATATGAATATGTCAAACTTTTAGTCTCTAGATGTGCAAAGCTGAGATGTCTTACAAAATCCGTGCAGCTGCAATTACTGCAAAAGGAAGGTTCTACAAAGTATTGACTCAAGGGGAACACAAAGAAACACAAATATTCAGATTATTTGTAAAAAAAAAAAAAAAAAAAAAAAAACATGTATCGTATAAAATCCCACAAAAACACAGAAGTTTGTAGATGTAATGTGACAAAATGTGAACAAGTTCAAGGATTATAGATCCTTTTGCAAAATGGAATTAAAGCATGTGGTAGAAGCTCAGTTAATGTATTTGAGTGTTTTTTCATGTACAGTTGGTACTTACGTTGGCTCCTCAGTAACACTCAGTTCCTCCTCCAGCTCAATGGCCTGTTTCTGCCAGACAGGTTTTGCCTCAATAGGTAGTGTGTCTAAAGCAAATTGCACAGATCCACTTAACATAGCATGAAACCACTATGAAAAGAATGAAAGTTTCCCAATTTAATTCAATGCTTCCTACCTATGGATTTGTAGCAGGGCACTGTAACCAGACACTCCTCCTTGATGTGGGGTTTGGTGGTGGGATTGCAGCCTCCGGCGTGGAGCCCTCGGTAATCAATGCATAAAACCACCCTGTAGCGCAGACCCTGACCACAGGTCACCGTGCACTGGTGGTGACAGGCCACACAAGACTTTTCAGTCCTATTTCCACACAACTTTTATAGTCATGTCCATTTTTCTTTAAATTTCTTTCAAAAATATCAGCCTGAAACTCAAGAGAAATGATGAGAGAATCCTTCCAAAATCTAATCAAATCTCTCATCAGGAGCAAACTTTGTGGATCTTCTGCCAAAAATAGCATTTTAAAGTTAGAATGTGCTGGACAAACAGCATACCAGGTTTTAAAGGGGCAACAAATCCGATTCGCTGGGATCAGAATGTTCTTGATTCACTTGGGAGACAGAAAAACTGGTAATCAGGAAGTTGCATAGGATTTTGTAAGTCTGTAGTCCAAGAAATAAACTTTGTTAAATTGGCACAAAGGGAAACTGGTGTTAACAATGCAGCTGTTTTATACAAAGTAAAATATTTGCATATTCGTTCCCAAGCAGTAATGAGTGTTTCTCTTGCAATTAAGATGCAGCTTATTGTTTAAACAAAAATTAAATGAACCATCTGTTCTAGAAAGTTACCTAGAGCTATTATTGCTATCTCTGAGGGGGATTTGATACTCGTTCGTGGCCACTTTTATGGGTGGAGTTCACAAAGCTGCATCAGTAGCTATAGAAAAAGAAAATATTTTTCTAATAGCCGGTTCCAGGAGCTGACAAGATCGAGGCACTCCGAAAAGCTTTAAGACAACATCTGAGTATATCTGGGGAGGAAACCTATTCAGAATGGAGCTCACAAGTACTGTGCTAATTTATGATAAATGTTTTTTAAAAGCATAGCATAATTTGTATCAACACCCTTTACTCTGATACTCCCCAAAAAACTACTTTCAGAAGTCACCTTATACGTAAATAGTATCCACCTTTGTGTGATTTATTCTCAGTATAAATCCAGCTGTTGTGGACCTCAGAGGTTTGTTAGAGAACATTAGCAAACAAACAATGTCATTAAAATTACGAAACACAGCAACTCTACAGTATAAAGGTCTGTTTATCCTTTAGATAATTCCTACCTGAAGAGTGCTTTTACTTTTCAAGCATGTGAAGTCGTAAGACAAAAGAAAATAAAGAAATCTTTAGGAAAACAATAAAAATAAGGAAGTCAAAATAAGACATTTTGGTAAGTTTCTACTTTTCTTTTGTTAAAAGTGATGTTTTTGTTTCCGCATTAAAAATAATAAGAAAAGATGGATAAAAAAAACCCAAAAAAACCAGCAAGCCATGCCAAGCACAATTTAACATTTACAGTAAAAAACTCAATTCTTTTTGTGAAAATCCTGATTCCAGTATAAAAAATTACCAAGCAGGATTTTAGTATCATGGCAAGGAATGAGAAAGGAGGGAACTTTCTACCTCAGTTTCTTTATACCTGTGTTCAAGACAAAGATAAAGAAAGGTACCTACAGGCGACCATTCCTGTGTCACCCAGGTTGGACAGCTGAAAGTGTTGCAGGGCTGCAGGATTGCCGTCTTTGGAGAATAGAGACACTTCCACTCTTCGGTGGGGGTGATATTACCCTGCATGTCTTCCTCCACACATGTCACAGAACGACTCTGGATGCCGCCGCCGCATGAGGTGGAGCAGGCTGTCCAGGGACTGCTCTCCCAGCTGACAGAATAAAACGTGAAACGCCAATAGTGGATTTGTGCTACAGGTCTTTTTAATATGTTAATCGTACAGCGCTTCAAACATACCGAGGCAGGGGGTGGTAGAGGTCATATGGCATAATTTCTTTGTACCCATCACTAAGAAACAGAGATGATTAAAGAATACTGGATTACGCTGTTAAAACTAACCAGTTTGTTAATTTCAGTAAAGATCCAGAACCCAACCTGTCCAAACAAGGTTCCATGTTGCACTCCTGCAGTTTGGGCTTCGGTTTAACATTTTCAGGGTAATAGTGGCAATACTGGTCCACAACCACCTGACCAGTTCGTAGATCATAGCACTCTGCAGATGTTAGCTGGTAACCTGTGGACAAGGTTGTGAATAAAGACCAAGAGAGCACTTAGTCAGACAATTAATATATAGACATATTTATAAAAAATGTCTCTTTTATTTTATTAATTAAATACAAATAATATTAGTTAGAAAATAAATTACAATAATTTCAAATAAAACAAATAACAGAACAGAATAAACCCAATTAAAATAATTGATAGTAAATTGCTTTAATAAATTGGATATATATGAATATTTGCATAACCTTTAACTAAGCTAACACTTCGAAATACATTTCAGATCAAAAGAGATCTTGCAATTAATTAAATGAATGCACAGATAATAAAAATATTTGAGAAAAATAAATATTTACTTTATCCAATTCAAATACTAAATCTTAAGCAAATTTGAGTTGGTTTATTAAATTTTTAAAAAAATTATAATAATTTCCTTTTGATTAGATTAAATAAAATCAACAAATAATCGGTGGGTTGCCAGTTTGAATCCCTGCTCTGTCCGTTTTGGTCGTTGTGTCCTTGGGCAAGACACTTCATCCCGTTGCCTGCTAGTGTGGTCCGAGGACCTGGTGGTGCGGCTTGTACGGCAGCCACGCGTCTGTCAGCGTGCCCCAGGGCAGCTGTGGCTACAATGTAGTAGCTTGCCACCATCAGCGTGTGAATGTGTGTGTGAATGGGTGAATGACTGAATGTAGTGTAAAGCGCTTTGTGGTACTCTGAGGGAAAAAGTGCTATACAAATGCAGGCCATTTACCATTTACCAAATAAAACAATAGTAATAAGTAAATAAAACCTAAAGAATAAATATATTTGAAACCAGAGAATCTGGTTGTATCTCAGTTTTCTGTGATACAACAGAAAACCTCTGATAAACAAGACAGTTTATCAGAGGTTTACAAGGCTTACCCCCACCACACGTGACGGAGCAAGGGAAGAAGTCAGTCTCTCTCCAGCGGTGGATGATGGGCTGATAGTAGAGGTATTGGATTCCACTGTCGGCTCCACTGGAGAATTGTATCTACAGTTGAAAGAAAATAAAACTCAAGAAGTAAGTCACATTATCTATTTATTCTCAGTGTCCCTTAAAAGAAAAAATGAGAATAAAGGCTTAATTCACTTGGCATTTAGAAAGATTGCAACTTAAATAGAGCAGTGTTTAATGTAAGAGCTGCACTCAGTTAGGTAGACAGCTTATAATCAGAGGGTTGTAGGTTCGAATCCACCATCTGCCTGTCACATGTCAATATGCCCCTGGTGCAAGGAACTTAACCCCAAGTTGCCTATTGGTGTATGAATGTTTGTGCGTCTGTGAGTTAGTCGGTGAATAGTGTAAAGCGCTGTGAGTGGTCAGCATGACTAGAAAAACACTAGCCATGCAGCATGACTAGAAAAAAGCTATATAAGTTTCTGTCCATTTTCCATGAACATGGTCATTTGTTAGCGTGCAGAGCTCTGCATCTGGGATACTAATAATGCACAAAACAGTGCTTCAACATATGCCGTCCTCTACAGCAGGGGAAATAGTCAAGGGATTCATTTGCATTTCATGTTGAAGGGGTTCACACTACTCCAATATCTTTAAATCTAAACATATGAAAACCAGAGCTGCTTTGCACCCTGCTTAACACAGGGAGGTTCAGCTGGAGTTCATAAATGAAAGCCTTATCTGGGGCCAGAATGAACAGGCTCTTTAGAGGTTTTCAAGGAAAAGGGTCTGAGTAAAACTGCAGAGAATACAACTGAAAGGAGTGAGTATTTGTAGGTATTTAACAGAGTGAAGGTGATGGAGATCTTAGCTGAGTAAGATATTTTTGGGGAAAACTGATTATCTCACTAAGTATAAGAATTGCGCTGCTCTGGGTGGCTGCATGTTGGAGAGGCTCTGTTGGCTACATATTAAGTTTTGGTTTTTTTGTACATTGGTTCCTCTGTTATCTTGAGGAAGATTGCATTTTTTTACCTGTATACTTTCTAGTTTTTGGTGCTGTGAAGCTGGAAGAATATTTGCTGTTAATTTTTCACTTTTTGATAACTTGTTATGATGTGTAACCATGGCAACAATGTGGTTTACAGCCGGGAGCAGCTGATTAACATCGCGAAAGCTGAAATACCTCAACTGAAGCCACAAATCCCTGATGAATTGATAAGGAGAAGACGTGGATGCAGAGCAGGAGCAAATAGGAGACAGAGAAGGAGGAAGTTCAAGCCATCTCTTCCGTCAATCATAATGGGCAACGTGAGATCACTGGCTAACAAGATGGATAAACTCCAAGCCTTTTTCAAGGACTCAAACAGAGTATGGGGACTGCAGTGTTAAGTGTTTTACTGAGACGTGGCTGCAGGATCATATCCCCAACTCCAACGTCTCTCTGCCAGGTTTCCTGACTGTACGAGCAGCATCACAATCTTGTTTTCCTCTGTTCAGAATATAAACCACTTGTTCAGAGGCAACCTGTGACAAAATGAACTGTGAGAAAATGGTCACAAGAAGCTGAAGAAGCGCTGCAGGGTTGTTTTGAGACCACAGACTGAATGACTCTTTGCCAAGCACATGGAGAGGACATCAATGCCATGACTAAGTGTGTAACTGACTATATAAACTTCTGTGTGGACAACATCATCCCCACCAGAACATTGAGATGCTTCCCTAATAACAAACCCTGGATCACCAGTGACCTGAAGGAATTGCTAAACAAGAAAAAAAGAGGGAGGGAGACAGGAAATTACTGAGGAGTATACAGAAGCAACTTAAGGTCAAGATCAGAGACAGCAAAGAGGCATACAGGAAGAAGCTGGAGGTCAAACCACAGAGGAACAATATCAGAGATGTCTGGTCAGGAATGAAAAAGATCTCAGGCTTTAAGGACAGGAAGGATTGGATAGGTGGAAGTCTGGACAGAGCCAATGAACTGAACACATTCTTCAACAGGTTCAGTTCAGGAACTAGCTCAGCATCCTCCTCTCCAGTTCCCAGCCAAAGAGACATCCCACTCTCCTCTGACCAACAGCTTCTGTTACACCTCGGATGTTTTATCATTCACCTCAGTCATGGACTCCTCTGATTCCACAAGTTTGACTTCAACCAAGTCAGGAAATGCTGCTACCCCCTTTGCCTCCCCCTCCCACTTGTCTGTCTCCAAAAGTCAGGTGAAGAGCCAGCTGGAAAAACTGAACAAGAACAAGACTGCAGGTCCAGATGGTGTCAGCCCCAGAGTCCTGAAGGCCTGTGCAGAGCAGCTCTGTGGGATTCTGCAGCACCTCTTCAACGTTAACCTAACTCAGGAGAAGGTTCCAGTATTGTGGAAGACATCTTGCCTTGTTCCAGTACCAAAGAGAACTCACCCATCAGTTATCAATGACTATAGACCTGTTGCACTGACATCCCACATCATGAAGGTCCTGGAAAGACTCCTGTTGTCACCCCTGAGTAAGCAAACAAGAACGTATCAGGACTCGCTGCAGTTGCTTATCGCTGTAAAGTTAGAGTTGAAGATGCCATCATACACCTGCTTCGACCAACCCACTGTCATCTGGACAAAGCAGCCAGCACTGTGAGGATCATGTTTGTTGATTTCTCCAGTGCATTTAACACAATTCAGCCTGATTTGCTCTGTCGGAAACTTCTGGAGACACAGGTGGAGCCCTCAACAATAGCCTGGATCAATGACTACCTGACAAACAGACCACAGCTTGTGAGACTGAAGGATTGTGTGTCAAACCAGGTGATCAGCAGCACAGGAGCACCACAGGGGACCGTACTCTCACCATTCCTATTCACTCCTTACACATCAGACTTCCAGTACAAATCCGAGACCTGTCATCTGTAGAAATAATCAGATGACTCTGCAATTGTCGTGTGCATCAGAGATGGACAAGAAGCTGAATACAGAGAGCTGGTGGACCGCTTTGTGACATGGTGTGGAAACGATCGTCTTACCTTAAATATGAACAAAACAAAGGAGATGATTGTAGATTTCAGAAGAAACAGGGATAAGTCAAACACTGTTTCCATCAAGGAAGAAGAAGTGGAGGTGGTTGAGGAGTATAAATATCTCAGAGTTAACTTGGACAATAGACTGGACTGGAGGTGCAACAGTGAAGCTGTCTACAAGAAGGGACAGAGCAGACTGTACTTCTTGAGGAAGCTTGGGTCCTTCAAGGTTTGCAGCAAGATGCTGCAAATCTTCTACAAGTCTGTTGTGGAGAGTGTAATCTCTTCAGCCATCATCTGTTGGCATAGCAGCATCAGAGCCAGGGATTTAAAAAGGCTAAACAACCTGATAGAGAGGGCTGGTTCTGTTCTGGGGACAACTGTGGAACATCTAGAGATGATGATGCAAAGACAGATTCTACATAAAATCCAAAACATTGTGGTTGACCCTGAGCATCCTCTTCATGAGACTGTCATACTTCTTCAGTTTCGCTGCAATACAGACCTCTACAGGAAATCCTTCCTGCCCACAGCCATCATTATCTATAACAACTCCTTAAATAATTAAGTATATGAGCTATACCAACACTTAATTTCCCTCTGGGATCAATAAAGTATTTTTGAATTTGAATTGAATTGAATTTCTAACCTTACCACTTTTAAACCTTCAACAGGTGTATTAATAATTTTGGACCACTTTGTGTTAAACCCAAGCTTGACAGCTCATGGCCCAACATTTTTAGTCAACAGACTCATTTACACAACCAGTATTTAATTTTCAGTAAGACATGTCCTCCTGCTTGCCTCACTTTAGATTGATTTTGCTTTCAAATCAACCAGATGAAGCAGATGGTTTGCTCTCTTTATCGTTACAGTTCCTACAGCCTTCAGTGTGTCAACAACAATTCTCTTTTTCCTCAAGAATTTGATTGCTGTGCAAGAATGAATGGCAATGACTAAGCAGACTATAATGTAGAAAAAGTAAAAAAACTACACTTTGAAACTGAAATATGCGACACATTAAACTATCTATTGTTAACTTATAAAAATAAATTGGAGAAACAGATTATATGTTGACATATATATGGTATCTCTAAATTGTGATGCTTATACCATTGAATTTATCAGCATGTCCAAGATATCGTTACCAGCCTGGCCTGCATGGAGATAAAACTACATATGCTATAGTACTACATTTGCAGAAAGATTATGCTGGAGTATCATTTACTTTAAGCTGAATATTTTTGTGCACCACAGAAATGCAAGCCAGACATGTGTAAAAGGAGTATTAGTGGGAGGGAAAAGTCATAAGTTCTGACCAAAGAGATAGCAGCTAGTGAGAGCGGAGCTAATTTTGAATCATATTTCTACCATCCTAAAACAAACCACAGTCATGGTACTTCATCCAATCACTAATTTAGAGCCTTTACATCAGAATAACTTTATTTTCATTTCCATGAACTGTGATGAAGTTTCTTTTTTACTTTTAAAAGTAGAGTTGCTGGATATTGACACAAATCATTACTCCATCATGTTCTCCGTATCTTATGAGCATCATTCACTGTCTTTACTGTGAAACACACAGAGAAGTTCAGACCATCAAACCATTCCACCTGGTTTCTATTGTCAGTGGGTGCATATATTAACGTAAGCTCTTACTTTGATGGTGAAGTCCGCTCCAAGAGGACCAGTCATTCTGAGGATTTCTTTATCTGAAAGCTTCTGAAAATCCAAGGTAGTGTTCTCCAGGTAGTATTGCCCAGATCGGTCCAATATCAGTTCAATTTTTTCTCCCTGTAGAGTCTTACCCTCCACATCTGAAGATAAAACAAATTAGACTAAATCAAACTGGAGACAACAGAGTTCAGGTGAACCTTCATCCTGCTGCAAAACTTCAGTTTCTTTATGTTAAAATATTAGCTCTTCATCATCATCAAACCCAACAATTTCTCAGTGGGGTTTTATCATTACTGTGTCACTGTTCAAACAGAATAAAGAAATAAATAAAAAATGTGATTAAAATGTCTAGAGGCTTAAAGGATTGCTGTGATTTAGGACAGACCACACACAGAGGTTTAGTCAGAGGCAGTTACACACAATGAGCACAGTCTGGGTTCGGAGTTTAAAAGCCAAGAGCAGCACAGCAGCACTGCCAGCAGGATCACGAGCAAGATCTGCAAGAAGGCTGTCGCTTCAGTGATCTTCTGCTCTGTTTGACCTGACCTCAGCTACGACACTAACCCTTAATGGAGTTGGCTCTGATTCCAGCATGAATATTTACAGAAGAAACAGAAGAAGCACCAGCAGAATTGACAAAGTATTTATTAAATTGTAATGTTTTAACTAAAATGTAACACAGAGAACAGAGAGAAAATATAGTAGAAGAGTTCATTTGTTTTAGTATTTCAGTTAATTTTTATCAGGACAGCTAATGGAAACTCAACATTTAGTATATGGGATAATTTGAATATTATATAACATATAAAAAGGATTTTTAAAACTGAAATGTCATCAGTCTGTGGTTCTGCTGAGGTGTAATTGTAGATCAGCTTGCTCTGATAGCAGCCTTCAACTCATGAATTGTTGAGTCTGGTGCCTATCATCTCTCATTCACCTCAACAATACTCCATAAGGCACGTTATTGGAACTTCAGCGTAATTTAACAAGATCTTTTTTGGACAGGGTAATCAGTCCACTCCTCTCAGCCGCCGTGTCTCCATACACAATCGCCCCTTTAAGCAATCAACTAAGACGTCCGAATATCATGACTATTTCAGCAGCAAGTAGCATCACTGATCAGTGCAAAAAAGGTGCCCTCAGCAGCAGAAATAACAAGAGATCTACATGGAAGTAGCAGGGCTTGTTGATGTGTTTCTGTTTGCTGTTGTTATAAACTGCTTCGCCAGCAACTCTTCTTATTTATACAAAGCCGGTTGTTTAGCGACGTCTTCTCAGTTCCCTCTGAATTACAACCAATCAGCGTGAGTCAACCACAGCTCCCGCCCAGGGACTCTACAGGGCCATTTCTGAATACATACCACCAGACTGGTACAGGGTTATTTCCTCAAATGGCCCCGAAAACGGCCCTGTCGGCCTGGCCAGGTGTAGTGGAGACACATGCATACCGTGAAGTTTCCATAAAATTACCCTGAAGTTCCGATAGTAGAAACGCACCTATAGGTTCTCTTTGGGCTTCATGGAAGGCCAGTTTGCTGACCAATAAAGGTCAGTAACACCAAAGTCATTGAACCAGCTTTTGATATCTTTAGCAATGTGGGCTGGTGCCAATACCTGCCAGAAAAGAAAATCAGACTCTCCATAAAGCTTGTCAACAGAAGGAAGCATGAAGTGCCCTTACAATTTCCTGGTTGATGGCTGCATTGACTGTGGGCTTCAGAAAACAAAACACCAGCAGATAAAATAGTACCCCAAATCATCACTGAATGTGAAAACTTAACTCTGGACTTCAAAGCAAAATGAATTTTGTGCTTTTCCCTTTTCCTTGATTTATAAATACAAAATTTACTTCTCTGAATTTGGACAACTGAGCAAGAGTGCAGTCCCTTTTTCTTGCCCAATTAAGATGTATCTAATGTTGTTTTTTGTTCAGGAATTGTAAACATAAGCAATGCCATGCTTGTAGCTCATGTCGAGGCTGAAATTATTCCTTTTGCTTGTGCTGCTTTTCTATCACTCTTCTTCCTTCCTTTTAATTTTCCATCAATACGCTTGGATACCGTGTGAACAGCCTGCTTCTTTAGCAGTGACAGTTTTCATTCATTTTTATTTGCTGTAAGCTATAATCATCCAAATTTAAAGAAATAAACACTAGAAATATATCACTCTGTTTGAAGCTAGTCTACTGAAATTAACTTTTCATTGATATTCTAGTTTATTGAGATGCAACCATTAATACTGTATTCCGATAATGTACCGTTATTATTCGGCTAAATATGATCAAATAATTACAGTTGAAGTTGGAGTTTATACAACTCAATAAGATTCACACAGCAAAAAATAAAAATACAGACTACTTCCCTGCCATTTTCTCTGGAATATACCATGTTATGTACTGTTAACTTTCATTTTCTGTTCAAATGTAAAAACAAAAATATCGTTAAGAAGTTTAATATTTAGCCATTTGCCAGACTAAAAATCAAGATACTGATGTCAGAAGTTTCAATTCAACTTTACCAAAAAGAGAAATCATGATTACTATGTTTATTTTAGATTAAATCAGCATGAAACTAATATTTTCCACAAACGTTTTTCCTTGAAAGCACTAAAACCCTTTCTTATTCTTTTACATACATTTTCAAGAGTACAGCTGGAATTCTAAAAATTTGATAGCAAAATAATATTATGTCTCTGTAATGCTGATCAACTCAACCCTGGACAGGTTTTAATCAATTTAATTCTGGTTTTCTGCTATATGTGAAATATTTCTCTTCAGTGTTAGAGGTAAAAGGTTATTTTTTTATTTTTTAAAGTATTAACTAAATCTACACAGGTGTTTTTGTGCTAAAAAAATTCCAATAATGTTTTGTTGAGTGCTCATGTAAAAAAAAAAAAAAAAAAAAAAATAGGAACATGTTAATATCAATAAAAACGCAGCATTAAGCATCGAGGATTCAAACACAGTGCACTTCTGATCAGTTTGCAACATTTGAGAATAAAGCACACAAATCTAATATACACATTATAGTTTGGGTATAACTGGTTTGGATGGAAGGGCACCCCAGACCTACCAGGACTTACACAAGTGATCCGGGCCTTTCAGGACCAGACGTACATGACGGCTTTGATATGGAATGACGACCACTGTGTCTTCAGCTTGAGTGGGACAGACCAAAAATTTTATAAATATGTATAACAATCCTTATAAATGCAAAAATATGTTAAATACATTTTAAACAAAGTCCAAAATAAATGCATATTTTACACCAGCAGCAAGTGGCTGTAATTCAGCATAACATCAGTTAATACAAAGCTGATTTAATTTTTGTATTTTTAGGTTACATTATTCATTTATGAGTGGAAAGGTTAGAATATCAAATTAATATGTGATCAAAGCCTTATGTAACAACTGCATTGTATTTAACTGCTTTTAAGGCCTCCTAATAGGGTAACTTTAGCAGTTTAGCATTCCGCAGTGTGAAATCTGCATCATGAAACATCTCATCATATCTGTCACTATATTAAAACCCCAAAATCTTTAAAACATCATGACCGTGAGCTACAATACTTGATTTTCACTTAATATTTCTGGTCTCAACCCCCGAGTTAAAACAGTCCCGTTACAACAATTAATTTTTCCAATCCGTTTTAAGATAACGCTGTTGTTCAGGTTGGTTTTTCTAACGGATTTTGAGTGAAAATCAAACAAAAAGCCACATTGTTCCAGTTATTTTTGAAATCTATATTGTTTGTTTCTTTTTGTAAAAATATCTATATCGAGACAGGCTCCAGATTTTCCAATAAAATATGCAGAAATATCCATTCCACACCAGTAGGTGGTGATAATGTGAGCTTTAACAATAAATTTGAACATTAGAAAAGGAAATCTCCATGGTGGATGGTAGTCGAGATCTTTGCAATATTTAACAGCTGCTTATTTTTTGATGTAGTTAAAAGCTTCACTACAAAACATCTTATGGTACAATATATGTTCTAAAGACCTGATTTAAAACTGTTTTGGAGATACTTTGAGACGTCTGTGGGTGGAAATATGTTGATTGCAGTAATGATGAATGTAGCTGTAAACACAAATTCAGCCCAATCAAAGCAAATAAAACATTGAAAAACTGTATACAGGAGCAACTGTTGGGATTTTGAAGGCTTTACATCACTGATTATACTGATATCTGGATAAGAGGTCCACAACTATACATAACAGACAGAGGTCTTTGATATCTCTTGTGGGAAATATGTTCTTTATGATCTTGAAGTGGACAGAAGGCGCCAAGGCAGCAGAAAGTCTCTCTTTAACAATATTTGTTTAAGTATGGACTCCGCCTAGTTTTAAAAAAATTAGAAAACAAAAGGTAAATGCTAACGTGAAAAAAGTGAGAAAGTAAGATAATTTACTTTTCCCTGAAGTATGCTGGGATTTGTAATGACCTCGCACCAGTCTGCAGGATGAGCCATCTCCGTTGCAGATGCCACAGTTGTCTTCCTTCACTGTGCTCCCCAGTTCATGATCACAGCCTACAATCTGCAACATATAGAAATAGTGAAACGGATGGAAGCATCTTTCTGTCTCAAAAGGCTGAATGGGTAACATTGTAAAGAATAGTGGGACAAAATTAATCCACAATCATTTGAGAGACTAATGAAGTTATAGGATGAAGTTGGGAGCAATAAAGGAAGTTCCTCAGGTGGACGATAAAGTCTCCAGTATCTTTGTATCTTTCTACAGAGATTACACAATTAATTCAGACCAGAACCTTCAAGACATTTTGAGAAACTCCAAAAATATGTTTTTTTAAACTGTAAGTCTCACAAAACAATCCAAACAACCCCTTGGTTTAATGAATATGTATATCTAATCTTTGCTTCACTATGATACCATCAAAAAAGATTTTCATCTGATTACATTTCCACATTATCTCCTTTTCTCTACATTTTTTTTATTTAGCAATATCCGCAAGTATGCATCGATGATTGATGGAGTTTTTAACTATTTCTGTCAGTAACAAAAAACCAAAACCACACTGTGTTTCTAAGCATTGTAAAATAGTGCACCAAACTGTGCGTCGATGCAGACATGCAGCGGTGTGGTATGTTACTTCATTCAACCGAGGAAAAAAATATATTGTAAACTATTTCCTGGACAGTCGGTCAAAAGCCACATTTCCAAAATTATTCTCTTTGGGTATTCATGTTTAAAACAGATGGTATACTGTATGATGTTATTCGGCCTTCTGTGCATTAGTCTTTTTGGATTTCTTTCTTTTTACTTAAATGCAATGCAATGTGATCCCTTTTGAACCAGAGTGAAAACGCGTGTATGAATAGTTAAATGGTTGCTTCAGAAAGCAGTAGCTTACTGTGGGTTCAAATGATGACTTCACTGCTCACATGATCATCATTTTTTGGGTACAGTTTTACAGTTTGGAACAAAAAATATGCCTCAATTTTTAATAATAGAATCTGTTCTAGACAAAGTGTAATTTATTTAATAAAATTATAAATTATTGCTTGATCTTTACATCTTTATCGCATAAGTCCATATAGATGGTTCTTAAAGACATATCCTGACGCCTGTTTTACAATAAATAATTTGTCATAAGTTATTCAAACAAATTTCATTAATTATTGCCTAAAGAACCCTGAATAAAGGATCAGAACTTTCTGATATAATATGCAAGCAAATTTATTGGTACATCATACGGTATGCTACATTGGTACATACAAATAAACAATGAAAATCTGTCCACTAGATGTATAAAAAATATTCTAATAGGAACCTTCATTATGTCTTCTTGCAGTTCGAGTCATGGCCAAAGGTTTTTCACAACTCCTTCAGTTTTTATTATTACTATTGTTTATTATTTATCATTACTATTATTTTATAATTATTCTAGAATTGCGCTGCTGTGGCTGATTGCATGTTGGATTGGCTCTTTTGACTACATATTGAATTTAGTTTTTTCAGATGTTGGTTCCTATGTTATCCAGAGGAAAATGTGATTTTTTTGGCCTGGTATCCTTTCTAGTTTTGGTGCTGTGAAGTTGAAAGAGTTTTTTGCTGATGATTTTTTTACTTTTTGATCATTTTTTATGATGCATAATAACCATGGCAACAAGGTGGTTAACAGCTGGGAGCAGCTGATTAACATACAAAAGCTGAAATAATACCTCAACTAAAGCCACAAATCCCTGATGAGTTGAGAAAGAGGAGGTGTAGATGCAGAACAGGAGAAAAAAGAAAGCAAGAAGGAGTTCAAACCCTCTCTTCCATCAATCATAATAGGCAATGTGAGATCACTGGCTAAAAAGATGGATGAACTCCAAGCCCTTACAAGGAGTATCGGGAATATAGTATTATGTGTTTCCCTGAGACATGGCTGCAGGATTATATCCTCAATTGGAATTGTTTTATGCTAATGTTAAGGATTCATACAGGTCCAATGCTAGACCTCCCCTGGGACAATCAGATCACAATCTTGTTTTTCTCTGCTCAGAACATAAACCACTTGTTCAGAGGCAACCTGTGACAAAGAGAACTGCGTGAAACAGTCACAGGAAGATGAAGAAGCCCTGCAGGTTTGTTTTGAGGCCACAAACTGGATGAGTCTCTGCCAAGCACATGGAGAGGACATCAATGCCATGACTGAGTATACAAAAACGTCTGTGTGGACAACATCATCCCCACCCAAACAGTTAGATACTTCACTAACAACAAACCCTGGATAACCAGAGACCTAAAGAAAGTGTTAAACAAGAAAAAAGAGCCTTCAGGGAGGGAGACAGGGATTTATTGAGGAGTGTACAGAAACAAACTTAAAGTCAAGATCTGAGACAGCAAGGAGGCATACAGGAAGAAGCTGGACACCAAACTACAGAAGAACAATACCAGAGATGTCTGGTCAGGGATGAAGAAGATCACAAGCTTAACCACAAGAAGGATTGGATAGTTGGAAGCCAATGAACTGAACACATTCTTCAACAAGTTTAGTTCAGGAACAAGCTCAGCATCCTTTTCTCCCCAGCCAAACAAACATTCCACCCTCATCTGACCCACAGCTTTCCTGTCAGATCTCAGATGTTTTATCTTCCACCTCAGTCAGGGACTCTTCTCTTTCCACAAGTTTGTCTTCAACCAAGTCAGGAGATGCTACTGCTCCCTTCGTCTCCCCCTCCCACTCTCTCTAGAAGTCATGTGAAGAGGCAGCTGGGGAGACTGAACCGGAACAAGGCTGCAAGTCCAGATGGTGTCAGTCCCAGAGTACTGAAGGACTGTGCAAAGCAGCTCTGTGGGATTCTGCCGCACCTCTTCAACCTTAGCCTGACCCAGGAGAAGGTTCCGGTGTTGTGGAGGACATCCCATATCATGAAGGTCCTGGAGAGGCTCCTGTTGGCCCACCTAAGTAAGCAAAGTAAAACATATCAGGACCCCCTGCAGTTTGCCTATCACCGTGGAGTTGGAGTTGAAGACACCATCATCCACTTGCTTTAACCAACCCACTGTCATCTGAACAAAGCAGGCAGCACTATGAGGATCCTCTTGTGAGTTTAACCAAAGGCAACTGGACTTTTCTTGTTGTCTTGAATACGTTTCGTCTCTCACCCATAAGAGTTTCTTCAGTTCTGATAACTGGATTGGGAGTATCAGAGTTTTCTAGTATTCAAGACAACAAGGGCGGCTGTAGTTCAGTGGTAGAGTTGTCAGCCTGCGACCCAGAAATTGTGGGTTCGATTCCTGCTTCCACCTGCTACATGTCGTTGTGTCCTTGGGCAAGACACTTCACCTACCCGCCTACTGGTGTTGGCCTGAAGGGCCGATGGTGCGATATGGCAGTCTGCGCCAGGGCAGCTGTGGCTGTAATCATAGCTTTCTTCCTCCAGTGTGTGAAAGTGAATGAATAATGGAGTCTCAAAAAGCACTATATAAATACAAGCCTTAATATTATTAACAAAAAAAAGTCCAGTTGCCTTCATTTAAAGTGGACATATCATGCTTTTAAAATTCTTCCTTTTTCATCTAAATCATTTAGTTCTGATCTATATACAGTGGAACTGCAGTTATTAGGTTGGAGTTTTTTATTATAGTAGTTCTATAGGCTCCTCTTCTAACCCTGTTGAGAGGTGTCTGAACATGGTTTGCAGAATGACTCGTTTTGGTGCGGTCCCTTTAAATGTGTAGGACGTGCTGCATACCACACCCCCTTCCAGTTCGCTGAACCTTCAACCCCACCCCATTCAGCCATTTTTGTAGTTTGATAGAGAACCGGCAACCTAACAATGCAGAAACGTCGTACTCGTCAATTATTATTTTTTAATGTCGGACGACGTGTCCATCCAGCCGTACATGTTTGAGCCAGAGTCTAACCCTGAGCGAGAGGAAAATGAAGACGATGAACCTGATGAACCGCGCCTTCCAATGAATGTCCCACAATGGTGCATTATTACTGTATTTACCTTGATATCTCCATCCATACCAGCGGCCGTGTTTTTGAAATGATTACTTAACACATTACCACTAAAAATAAAACTTAACCACGCTCTTCGAAACGGTTCTGGAAGATGGTGTAAAGAGTTGTGCAGGTTAATACACCCAACAACAGAACATTTTGACACTTGTACTTTCGATATACCTAAACTTGGACTACAAACTCATAGCGAGAAATAAAGATGGTGGATTTGCTCAGCATTTAGGCGGAAATCCATAACCAAGTTCGACAGTTCCAGTGCAAGTACTGTGACGTAGTAGTTAGAAAAACGTAATAGATACTAGAGAAAACTGAACGGCTTAAAAAATATGACCCAAAACATTTTACAAAAATATCTCCACAACACATTGAGTGAAAAATGTATGCTTTTTGCACAACTAGACACTCTAAATTCACTACACTAAGCATTTAAGGGCTAAAAAAGTGGAATTTTCATAATATGTCCTCTTTAAACTCTAAATATCATGTCCTGGATGACTGAGTATCTACATCAACGTACTGTGAGGATCATGTTCTTTGATTTCTCCAGTGCATTTAACACAGTTCAATCTGATTTGCTTTGTCAGAAACTCCTGAATACACAGGTGGAGCCCACAACAATTGCCTGGATTAATGACTACCTGACAAACAGAGCACGGTTTGTAAGACTGAAGGATTGTGTGTTGTCCCAGGTAAACTGCAGCACAGGAGCACCACAGGGGACTGTACTCTCACCATTCCTTTTCACTCTGTACACCGCAGACTTCCAGTATAAGTCCGAGACCTGTCATCTGCAGAAATATTCAGATGACTCTGTAGTTGTAAGGTGCATCAGTGACGGACAGGAAGCTGAATACAGAGAGCTAGTGGTCCGCTTTGTGGAATGGTTTGGAAACAATCATCTTACCTTAAATGTGAACAAAACAAAGGAGATGATTGTAGATTTTAGAAAAAACAGGGTTAAAACACTGTTTCCATCATGGAAGAAGTGAAGGTAGTTGAAGAGTATAAATACCTCGGAGTTCACCTGGACAACAGACTTGACTGGAGACTGAACAGTAAAGGCGTCTACAAGAAGGGACAGAGCAGACTAGACTTCTTGGGGAAGCTTAGATCCTTCAAGGTTTGCAGTAAGATGCTGCATATCTTCTACAAATCTGTTGTTGGGAGTGTAATCTCTTCAACCATCATCTGTTGGGGTAGCAGCATCAGAGCCAGGGGATTAAAAAGGCTAAATAACCTGATAAAGAGGGCTGGTTCTGTTCTTGGCACTACTGTGGAACCTGATGCAAAGAAGGATTTTTCATAAAATCAAAACACAGTCTTGGCTGCTACTAAGGTAGTTTTCACACCTGATAGTCCAGTAGACACGGCTCGATTGGGGCACTTTATAAACATGGAGTGGCGTTAGCAGTTTCAGGTTGCTCTGTTGTCTTTGGCAAATTTGCTGTCCAATTACCTTGCAGCAATGGGTTGAGCATGAGCAGAGAACGAGGCAGAGTTGTTGTCACACGGTTGTTTTGGTGGCATTTACTCAGAAAGCACTCTGCTTTAGTCCTCTTCCTGCTTTTGGAGGGTTTCCCGGCCCGCTTGGCATCTACATATGCAATCGAACTGCAGCAGAGTTTACTTTAACCAAGCCGAGATCTAGGTTTTCAGGCGGACCAGAGTTGGCTTTTTTGGCCCACATCAAAGTTCAATTGCGCAGTCCACACCTCCCTATACAAACCGGACTTTCTGGACAAACAAATTAGAGTTCAATTTGAGCTAAACAGGGGTGGTGTGAATGCACCCTAAAGGTAATAAGATAAAAACGTCACAGAAAACTTTCAGCCCTGCCACAAAGCGACCTGCGAGCATAATTTTTGACCCTATGGTTAGCTCAGAGGAACGTGTTCATGAAGACAAGGCTGCCAAAATCCGTCAGATATCTGTCATTTTGACTGAATTAGAATTGCAGAATTAACTTAAATGGAAGAGATGCTTGAAATTAAACATGGTCACCTCAAAAGAAACACATCCTGCCATTGTCACTTTCAAATAAAAGTGCTTCACAAACATGGATATTGCTGCTAGAGCTAAAGAGTTCAAGGAGCTCAGTTGCTGTGAAAAAACTTAAGGGTTTCCAAGAAAGTCTGGCAAGTGCAAGACATTTTAACAAAGGGAATCAAACTAACAGCAGTGCAGAGCTTGTTTTTTTGGGGGTTTTTTTTACGTGTCCTGTTTGGCAGTGTGGAGCTCAGAATTGGTGTCTGAGTACCAAGTAGAAGCCCAACAGATTTACTTTCACAAGCGGAGCAGAACAGCTTTTGCTATAGTCCTCCACTTGATATATGTGTGAAAAATCTTTATTATGAATTGTTGGGGTTTTTATTTCCTGATGTTATGGACACCGAGACGGAAAATTAAGGAGAAGAAAGAAGGAAGATGAAGAAGAGAGGTAGGAAACAAAAAGTCAAGAGAGAGGGTGAGTTGAAAACACAAGAGAGGAAGGGGAACAAAGAAAACACAGGAAGACATTGAAGTCTGCCTCCATACCCACAGGACGGCAGAGAGAGGGGTAAAAACAAAACAAAACACGAAAAAGGAACATCGACAAAACAAAACAAACATTGTGAACTAAGAATTACACAACCACATCACACAAAAATAGATATAAAAATACAACAACAATGTCACAGAAAAACTCATGGTACCGATTAATCAAGCTCTAGTAATGATAACCTCAGCCCAAGAATATATCCTTAAACACCAGAGACCCCACATCTATGTGTGTGTGTTAGCATGCTGGTGCATATAAGGTTTCTCCATAAGAGTGTTCGATAGTTGGTGTGAGCAGGCATCAATCCGTCTCCCAGGAATCGATGCAGACATGAAGGAGATCGGAGCAAGGATGTCCAAAGGACCCCCAGAGCCCCAGGCGGACCCGGCGGGGCCGACCGCATCCCCCAAGAGTGGAGCAAAGGAGAACCCCAGGGGAACGTCCAGCGGATACTATGCAGCCAGGGCGGGCCGGTCAATGGACCGGGAGAGCCGGGGCCCAGGGGCACCCCACCCCCCAGCAGGGACCCGACAAGGGGCCGGCCGACGAGGGGCCCCCTGCACCGCAGGGGCCGCCGCCGACCGCCTCCACCCTAGGCCAATCCCCACCGCCAACATCCCAGCGCCCCACCGATAGCCGCAGGGGACGGATAGCATCCCCAGGCCGGGCTCAGCCAGCATCTGGACACCAAGTTGTACCAGCTCCCGGGTCCTGATCCGGCGCAACGCAGGGCGCCGAGACCAGACATCCAATGAGGGCCAGGGCCAGGGCCGGTCCAACCCGCCAATGAACCGGCCACGCACAGAACAGGTGATCAAACGAGCAGAGACGCCGGATCCGCATCCCGCCGAGCCACCAAGCAGGCACCAACAATCCCAAACCTGGCACCAACCAACCAAAGGAAGATATCGGCCCAGCGCATCGGCCGATCGACACACCGGCCCCCCCAGGCCCGGCCAGGCACGCACCAGGTCCGAACCGGATTGACCACCGATGCACCAGCAGGCAGGGGCCCCCGTCACCGGCGGGGAGTGACGGAGGGGAAATAGGCCCCCCATTAAGTGTAAGGCCTGAGGTGCGCCAGGCGAGGGGGCAGACCAAGACTCAACCTGACAGGTAGACAAAGACATACAGACACAGTCATATGTTCCCTCCCTCTTAAACCCATACATTCGCAGAGCTTGTTTAAGAATCGCACCAAACATTTGTGTGTGTTTCTTCACAGGCAGGGATGTAGAGACTTTTAGACAATGGTCTGGTATCTACAGTGAGTTAGGGTATTTTCTCCAATAAAGCCCCCAAGAGATTTGGGACATCCATAATCAGGACTGTTTTTAGAAAAAGGAAAAAGATGAATCCAATCTAAATCTTTAAAACTTGGGACATATATGCAGTAAAACATTAAGTAAAAAGAATTAATGAAACTAAAGCAGTAACGTTTGTGAACATTTCTCTGATCATTCCAAAACTGTGACCAAGCTTTTCAATAGGTCAATGATCAAAGTAAACATTTTATGGAGAGCAAAACATTGCAGACTACTTATACTGTAATACAATATGTTACCTATTAAATATTTTGAATACAATAATCAGTGGAGGCAACTGAATGCATTGGCTAGAATATCCATGATATAAAAAATTTATGTAAAAGTAATTAGAGTATACCCAGCAGGGTCCCACATTAAAACATTTCTAACTTTGTCTCTTAGGGATATAATTCAAATTAAAAACTGATTTTTGGATGTCAGATTTTTGTTTCTTTTCAACCTTTACATTATCAACTGTCTCAGGTGCACATTTTGGATTTCAACTAAAGACATACAAATAACGAAGCCAAAGTATTTAAAGACAAAAAGCAATTCAGCTCTTTCTCTCACCTGGCAGACTCCGCTGATGCACATGTCCAAGGACTCAGTGTAACAGCGTGTTCCGTCCAGCACTTTGGGCGCCAGCTCCATCACAAGGCCCGAGCCTTTAGCTTTACACTTGAGAGAACAAGGATTTTCTGGATCGTTATATACAGGGAGCCAGTCATGGAACTGTCCCTGGTATTGGACGTCTGCATGAGCTGAACACTGCTGAGCCCGAAAGTCCCCAGCATCAGGCGGGCAGTCCTAAGGGCGAAATTGCATATTTTAATAGTTGGAACACCAAATATACATTAATATGAATTAATACACACAGTGGAAACCATCTTTGGAATACCACAGGAGTTAATATCTACTGTCTTCCATATTTCCGCTCTTGGGGATACAGCCAAACAGCATCAACAAAAATGAATGAGGCTTCTGGATTGTTGGCTTTGCAAACACCAGCCAATAGCATGTCAGATATTATTGCACTAAGTTATTCCAGCTTCTCAAGCTGCATTTTCATTTGAGTATTTTACATATGTGCTACAAAAAAAACAGGCAGGTTTGCTGAAAATAATTTGAAGTCACGTTCCACAGAAAAATCTGTGAATAGGTAAATTATATACTGATCGGCAAATGGGTGGGGATCCACTGTAAATACTTTTGGGACTAATTTAAGCCTTTAGTAAAGCAGGGGTGCATAAGAGTAGTCAAAACAAGCGTAAGCATCTACCACCTAAGACCCATTTGATACAATGTCTGACTAAACCATCAAAGCCATTCTTTGCCAGCTTGTGTAATGTAATGAATTGCAAAAACTAAAACTACCTAAGCTGAAAGAAATTTGTTGACCATATTTTTGATTCTCCAAATTACAGGGAAAATGTGAATACAGCATTTACTGTATTTAGTTTAGAAAGGCATGGTGTAGAATCAGCAAGGCAGCTGGGATCTGTGGGTTTTGTGAAATTCACAGCAGAGTGTCATCTACATAGCAGAGGTGATGAAAACCATGTTTCAAAATGAGCCAAGAGGACACAGGCAAGTACCAAAGAATAAAACGGAGCCAAAGACAAATCCTTGGGGCATATCACAACTCAACCAAGCTGTTAATGATCTGAAATGATTAAATGTTATCCCAATGGTTCTGGGTTAATGATACAAGCATAATAAATTCTAAGAGGAGTTCTAAATTCTAATTTATGCCCTTAAATAATACAATTAGATGCTATGATGGGTGGTGTTCAAGGTAATGCTTAAATCTAAAGCAATTAATTTAGCTGCCTCTTTTATCTGTACTCAACAGCAGATCATCAGTCACTTTCTGTACATATGAAATAATCTAAAACCAGTGGATCATACATAAACATATGTATGATTTGCATCGCTAACTCCCCAATTAACCATACATGAAAAAGACAAAACTCTTACATCCAATTAAAATAAAACATGTTCAATATCTCTTAATCTTCTCTCCAGCAACAAAATCACAGATGAATAACTCTCCTTGAGTATGAAACTTGATATTTTAAATTTCCCAATCCTCAATCCAAATTTTCCTGTACTACCAAGGTAAAAGCTGCTTGAAAGCTCTAAATACATCAGTACATACATTCAAATGTTCTGAACTTACCACATTACTGCATGTGCGATATTTGAAATTCTGCCCTTCACAGGTTCTGGAAAAGACAAAAAAGTCATGAAACAAACCAAAATTCATCTGCATCCAGTGCATCTGGAGTTGCATTCCAAATGTGGTGTTATTTTCCAAATGTAATGAATGCATTTGTCAAACCACAAACATATGCCCGTGGAGAGTTTGCAAAACTCTGCCAGGAGAAATGTTTAGGTGATAACATAATAATAATTTTGATTTAATTTATTTTTAACCTAATAGCCTACCAGTTTACTGATAAGCTGTGATACCATGAAACAATTCTTATCAGAAAACACTCAGCAATAGTTATTATATATCATATTATATTTTATACTAACTTAAGAGATAATTGCAATGTTTAGTAATCTATTATTAGATTTTAACTATCATGTACTTGTGCATTCCAGTTTTGTATTTGGTCAGTTGGATAGACTTTCACTGCCTACACCTGATTTAGAGCTTAGTGACCTAAATATTAGAGTTCATGGAGAGTGGTGTGGACATGGTGATGAATAAACAGTAAGCGAGCGGTGAGAGAAATGTAGGCTAAACATAACAGTAAGATTTCTAGATATTTTTATCCAAATAAAACTACACAGAATTGGGTGAACCCCAGCTTTGAAGATTCTGAATAAACTGCCATTTGTCTTGCTGTACTAGTCCATAAACAAATCATAGCTCCATAAATTAGCAGTAATATACATACATTAGCGGAGCAGGAACTGTGGAGTCCTGCAGTCTGTGTCTGCTGAACAGATTAAAGAACTTTGGATCCTGACTCCCTCCAGTCTGTGGCGGTTCTGCCCAAACTATTGAGCTCACCACTTACTGAAACGGAGGATTCCTTTCTTGTCAAGAGATGATAAACCGCTGATTGTAACAATGATAGGCCAATTACCCAAGACCGCAGTGGAAACTGATTAGATGATATTCCTTTTGAGTTTGGAAACACAAGAGGAATTTCACTATCTTTGTTCCTTAGCTAATCAGAACTCATGATTGGAGACAACGTTTCAGAGTTAAGACTCACACATCAGTGAAGGGCTTGGGATTTTATGCAGTGTTATTGGAGGGAGTGGATGTGGAGCGTGTGGCATGGCAAGAACATTAGAGCCTGTGACGAATCCAGACAGTCCCCTTTGCCAAGCCAAACAGGGCCTGAACCCAAACAAGAAACTTCCAAAGACCAAGAGATGAGAGACAGGTAGCAAAGATCAGTGTGGAAACTCACTCAGGGACCAGGAATATATAAACTAAACATAAAAAGGGTAAAGGAAATAAAATGAATTTCCTTTTTCATTTCCTTCTCACACTGGAATCTCTAAAGTGCCAGAGCCAGGTCTGTAGGGTTCATCACGGTGTCATCATTAGTTTTAATGTCAGAATATCTGGAGCACATTACAGATAACTTACAGAATATGAGTCTGGTGTTTTATAAATAAATTAAACACAAGTAGAGAGCAAATTAGAGAGAAAACCAAGATTATGAGCTGGAAAGTTTTCCCAAGCCTTGATGTTGGTCCAGCTTATACATTTTGCTAGTTCATGTCAAGATGTATTGGTATTCCAGTTGTTTTGTCGGGTAGGGAGGACAGTGTAGAGAAACAAACATCAGATGCCTAAAATAATGCCAGTTCGCCACTTGTATTCTATCAAACAACCCGTCATGTTGTTTGATAGTCTAGTTGATATTTGATACTCCAATCAGCTTTGAGCTTGTTCTATTCAGAAGCGACAATGCTAAAATGTTGCACCATTCCCTTGTGTTAGTAGGGGTGTCTGTCCCTGAGTTATAAAATACTCCACAAGCCTTCTAAGATTATTAATGCAATAGAGGATTATTGAAAATATCCTACAAACTTTTGGTAATTCAAGCAAAAAAGTGTCCAGACATTTCCCACCTAGGCAAAGAATTTGGGAACTGTGTCCGTTCAGACTGCTGTGCACAAAGGATTAGAACCCTCTTGTGAAAGAGATTTTTATTCTCAATGAGCATTTTCTGGTTAAATAAAGGTAATATGAAAAAAACTATAATCATACAAGAGCCTTACACAGAATACATGGTGCATTTATTTCTTGCCATCCACAGTTCTTGTAACCCAACTATTTTTTTGAGTTTTGTGATTAGGTAAGAGTGCTGCGTGGATGGGACTAATGAGGGCCAGATGATTAGTGTCCTAATCCACTCCAGGGGTATTTTTGGAGTGGCACTAGGTTGCTTGCATGGCCACTTGTGTGTGTGTGTGTGTGTGTGTGTGTGTGTGTGTGTGTGTGTGTGTGTACATGTATAGCTATACTTGTGTGTGTGTGTGTGTGTGTGTGTGTGTGTGTGTGTGTGTGTGTGTGTGTGTGTGTGTGTGTGTGTGTGTGTGTGTGTGTGAGTGAGTGTAAAGAAGCTGGAATTGGTTTGGAGGGTGTTACAGGCCCATTTCCAGCCTCTCCTGCCAACAAAAATCACTCACTCTCACACAGAGACACACATAAGAGGCCTTGTGCTGTTTTTTAATGACACTGTTATATCTGCCACCCCTGGCCAGGCTACTGCTTCCTCATTCCCACGCAGCAGTGGTGTGGACCTGACCCCATTAACTGTAGCAACTGCCAAAGGACACATGAGTTTGTAAACAGATCCACCTGGACCCTAGTGAGTATGTAGAGCTCTTAGTATGCAATCACAAAAGGAGCCTAAACCCCAAACACCTCTTAACACATCAACTGCTTTTACAGCCAGTAGCATTGTGAGGTTTGCCTGACCAAAAAAATGCTGGCCAGCCATCGACATCATGAACTGAAGTCCTGAAAAAGCTCCTGACCTCAGTGTTTACCGCAGAGTACAGAGGGGGTCTGGCACTTTGAGCATGAGGTTTTGACAGTCTTGTGTTTCTCAGGACCATTCTCAAGTGCAGAGAGTGCTAGAGCCATATGGTAACTCAGTTGTGACCTTAAATACGATCTGTGCTGTTTTGTCAATTTGTCTTTTACACAGTTGAGATGTTTTATGATCTCACTGGCTGCTCCTGTCATTTGGCGGCTCCCTCCTGAACACCCCGAGCAATGAAAAAGTGGTGAATTCTAGCAGCAAAGCTCACTGGCTACCTTTAGCAAGTGAGCAATAGATTCTGGGAACTGTAAAAATGGAGGAATGTGGTGAAGTCACTCTACTGCTATTTCCAAGCCTATAAATGTGACAAGATTTCTATGGAAAGCATACCCTGTTGGTCCTTTTGTCCCTTTTTCCCTTCACCCATCAAACCCAGTTATAGTTGCCCACTTTACCAAGCCCAATCAAACTCTAATCAAACAGTTTAGTCTGAAGTCAAAGCAAGCAGGTGACTGTGGCTTGAGGATTAGAGCACCCTGAGGCCTTTACAGTCCTGTAAAAAAAGTTTGTACCCCCTACACGTCACTTCTGTTCTTGCACACTTTAATATTTCAGCTCAAAAAGCAAATTTGGACACCGATAGAGATGACCTAAGCAACTACAAAAATACCTGGTTATTGCCACCAAAACCTAAAACTGCAGCAACACCTGCCTTGAAGCATTTATAACTGGTAATGTGTCAACTATATTGCTGTACCACTGTTCTTTGAAGAATTGTCCTAATTTAGCCTGACAAGCCATTCTATTATATATATATATATATATATATATATATATATATATATATATATATATATATATATATATATATATATATATATATATATATATATATATATACACTATGTAATATATATATATTACATAGTATATATATATATATATATATATATATATATATATATATATATATATATATATATACACTATGTAATATATATATATTACATAGTATATATATATATATATATATATATATATATATATATATATATATATATATATATATATATATATATATATACACTATGTAATATATATATATTACATAGTATATATATATGTATATATATATATATATATATATATATATATAATATAATATATATATATATTACATATATATATATATATATATATATATATATATATATATATATTACATATATATATATATATATATATATATATATATATATATATATATATATATATATATATATATATATATATATATATATATATATATATATATATATTACATAGTATATATATATATATATATATATATATATATATATATATATATATATATATATATATATATATATTACATAGTGTGGCCACGACCCTTTGACAAACTCAGTCCTAGGGGCGGACTCTACATTGATGTTTCAAATTGTCTCTGCATGCAATTGGACAGCTTTGGGACCAATCAGAGCAATGAACAACGTAACGTATTCATAGCAACGGAAATCAGTCAATGGGGCAGTCCGCCACACACCTTCGAAGAGGAAGAACAGGGCAGTCATGGCGTCAAGCAACAACATCAACATCAATGCCTTCCGTCGTTTTAGACACTTAGCCAAGCCAATGGTGGACCTACTGAGGCTACAATGGAGCGTCGCTAGACCAACCTGCAGATCACAATTTTTGCGGATTTCTAGGGTAGGGTTTTCCAGCATTTCCAGCCTGTTAAAAGTCACCGCATCTCAACTAAATTCAAGCTCCACTTTGATTAGGCCATTTCAAAAACTTCATACTGGGGAGACGGGGCCTCAGGGGTAGGGGTTTGTCCTGTAACCAGTGGGTAACTGGTTCAATCCCCCACTCCGTCCACCTCAGTCATTGTGTCCTTGGGCAAGACACTTCACAAGGGCCCGATGGTGCCAATTGAATGTTAGTTTCACTTCTGTCAGTGTGCTACAGGGCAGCTGGGGCTACAATGTAGCTTACCACCATCAGCGTGTGAACGTGAGTATCAATGAGTGAAGAACTGATTGTAGTGCAAAGCACTTTGGAGTCCTCGAACTTAATGAAGCGCTATATAAATGCAGGCCATTTACTACTTCATATTGCTTTTGTTTGTTTTTTTAAGAGTGATTCAGAGGAGTGCCTTGGATCATTGCCCTGCTGCATTATCCAAGTGTGCTGGAGCTTAAGGTCACTAACTGATTGGCTGGATTTTCTTCCTTCAATTTCATGGTTCCATCAATTATAGCATGTCAGGTAGGTCCTGAAGAAGAAAAAAAGCCACAGACCATCACACTTTCACAACCATTTTGACTGTTGGTACGATGCTCTATTTTTTGTGATAATTTTACACCAGATGTAAAGGAACAAATACCTTTTCTAAAGTTCCACTTTTGTTTCATCAGTCCATTGCAGTGAGTAATCTTGGTAGTCTGGTAACTCCTGGGAAGGTTCACCAATATTCCATGATTTCTGCATTTGTTAATATTGGCTCACTGTGGTTGACTGAAGACCTAAAACCTTGAAACTGGGATTGTAACCATTTCCAGACAGAGATATCATGAAGTTTGCTTCTCATCTGTTTTTATTTATTTATTTAGATTTAGACATGATGGGGCGATTAACAAAATTCAACTCAGCTTTTCCACACAAAAAAAGTGTTTCATAACAATTCATGATCTTAACAGCAGGGGAGGGGTCAGATTATTTTTTCCACATAGGGCCAATTTTGTTGAATTTTTACCTACAATTTCTGGCCATTGTGTGCCTATCTGTAAAAAAAAAAAGCTAAATCTTTTAAATAGACCTATGATTCAAGCAGACTTTTTTTTTTATTTGTCTCCCTGGAGACTGGACTGTGACTGGAAAGAAAGTTCCACCTTTACTGTCATAATAAGGTGTGCTAAAAGAAACTGATTGGTAAGTCAATGTCATGAGTACATGAGATAGGTGTCTGACTGAGCATGAAACCAAATGACTGTCAGTACACTTACTCATGCTCTCTTAGTCTCCATATGTGTTTATGTATCAGGATACTAAAGATAGGCTAGATATTAATTAATATATTATTTTTGCTTGATCAAGGAATGATAGGTCCTTGTCTATTTTGAATAAGAGCAATTGGATTATGGTGTTTGTTCTACATTTTTGTGTTAATATGTAATGTTAAGGTTATCAAACTGTGACAATCTCACATCAACCCATAACTACTCATTTGTCAGATGTTCAGCTGCTTGGTCAGACTTTTTTCTGTTGCTTTTGCAAAGTTAGTAAAAGTTGTGTTTGGCTCCTGAATCTGCATCATCACTGCCTGTAATTGTGATATTTCAAGCATTCTGTGATTAAGAAGATTTACATCCAAAAGAATGAAAAACATTTCTCAGTGAAATATTTTAACCACTACCTGAATCAAGTACCTACACTAGGGGTAATATGGTTCTCCCCTAGAAGAGAGATTTGGATTAGGAGACTGTAAACAGAAAGAGGCAAGCTTACCTGGAGCTCAGACATCGTCTAAGCGAGTAAGAGGCTCCTCCGCCACATGTACGAGAGCACTCGCTCCATGAGCCCCAGGCATCCCACAGCGTGTCCCCATCTTCCTCTGATCGTGCCGTCCTTGAGCTCTACACACCAAGGAAGAGTTTGTGCATGAGCGAATAGTTATAAACATCACTTAAAACAAGAGAAGACCCTTTTCAAGCAATAAAACTACTGTGCTGATAAAGACCCAGTCAAAGATGTATACGATGAAGCCCTCATCACACCTCAAGAGTTATTTTTATGTTGTTTCAAGATTGGCACATATAAGGACATAAAACAAAAAGGTTTCCCTAAAATGACATTTATAGACTTGTATCTTAGTAATGAATCTTTAATCTATTGAGTCATAATTTCCCCAAAAAGGTTAAATTATATTAAATTCAGTTAAGTTAAACTAGCTGATGAAAACAATGAGCATCTGTGACCGTAAGAAAGACTTTTAGCCTTTTTACAAAGTCAGATCCACTTTTTAGATTCAGTTCAATTCAATTCAGTTTATTTAGATAGCGCAAATTAACAGCACATATCTCAAGGCACTTTACAGGTCATTTCAGTTTAATCATACATACATTCCAATCAGTTTAAAAGTTTTCCATCTTCTCTCTCGATGATGAAAAATATTTTTCAGGCCACACTTCTGTGCATCTCTGCTAATTGCATTGCATTGTATTTGGCAATGGGGTAAGGAATACCACAGCAGCACCCAAGATCAATATTATGAGGACAAGCGGACGTCTCGGATGTGAAATGACAGCCAAAAACAGAAGATCATGTCTGTGTTATCCATCTTATCCTGTTCCAACTTTCCGTGCAGAGTCTTTAACTGGACTAACCGTTCCTGCTTTTAAAAAACATGCATTTCTAAAATAATCTGGATTATCTATAATAGGAGATAAATTATATTATCGTTCACTTTCTTGGCTTTCTGGCCGTCTTTTAATAGATTACTGAGGGAACTCCAATTTTGCTACGTTGTCTAAAAGCTGAACTAAAGCTGAAATAAAATAAATGTTGTTTGCTTTAACGATCAGGCACAAGGACTTTTTAGCTTAACGAGAATATGGCTGCCTTAGCACAAGGTGAATAGATGAAACACTTGGAAAGTATTATTTATATATATATTATATATATATATATATATATATATATATATATATATATATATATATATATATATATATATATATATATATATATATATATATATATATATATATATATATTTATTTATATATATATTAATAATATGGAAAAAGATTTGTAGTAAGCAAGTAGGCTAACAGGAACATGCCTCAGTAGGCAGGAGGTGAGAACACATTAAATAATATAAAGTGCCACTGAACCGTGGTTTTCGGGCTGTCAAAAGGAGCACAAGACGTTTCCAAATGGTAACGCTGAGGGGATATTTCAGTGCTATTAATCCTGTAAAAACAGTTGAACATGGCACAAATCTTACATGAGATGGGAGGTACTGCTGGTGCCTCCGACTCTAGAAACAGATTTTCAAAAAGAACAACAAGAGGTAGCTCTTTTAATTATTCTGGGTGAACCGCTAGCTATTGTGTGTGAGACAGACAACCTGTCTACCTTTAAGGTTAGACTGAAAACTTTCCTTTGGATAAAGGCTATATTGGCTGAGGTAAACCAAAAGATTTATCTGTACAATATTCATGCTGTTATATATTCTTACAGCTTTTTTCTTTTGCTGTCGATTGGACCTCTTCTTTTGAGTTAAGCTGTGTCTCATGAAGGATGGACCACCTGATGGAGAGATTGCTGCTGATGCTGTGTCCTTTCTTGCTTTTCCTTTCCCACAGAAAGTATTATTGGCACAGTCCGTCTATGTTTTGCTGAATGTCTTTCCTGGACTGACTCATTGAAGTAGCTGTTACTGCTGATGACTTTGTGAATCAGTTTTGTTTTTGTTTTTCCATAGAAAGTACTCCTTCTCCAGTACATCCGAGTTTAGGAGAGTCTCTTTTATAGGTGGCATTAACTGAGAAATTGGAACCATTAACCATGTCCAGTCAGACCCATTTACAGAGAAATTGCTGCTATTAATTTTGTGAACCTTTTGTTTTTGTTTCCTACAGAAAGTACTTCTGACTTGACACTTATGTGTTTAGCTGTGCCTGTTTCATAGCATGATCAATTGTTGTCATTAACTTGGTCTCTTTTCTCTCTCTTTTTTCTTCTAGAAAGTAGCCTAGTCCGGTGGTTCTTAGTTCTTATTTGTCTCTTTATCCTCTCAACTCAGCCTGCCAAAGTATATTTTTGAATAATAATAAACCTTGTTCTGCTGGTTTCTGCCTGTTAAAAAGGTAGTTACTCCTTTCTAAAGTCGCCACTTGTTTGCTTAGGATGAAGAATTGCTGCAAATTCAAAGACTCAGCAGTAAATGGCGTCTTTAGATGGATATTTTTTTTTACAGCTTGTCAATAAATGTTAATCTAAATTAAGCTGTATTATATTATAATTTGGATTGATTTAGATTGCTTTGGAATGAAATGGAGCAATTTTGTCTCGTAAAGTGCCTTCAAAGGACATTTGCATAGGATTGGCACTATGCTGAGCCTTCAGATTATCCATAAATCTGCAGTGAGCGTTCTGCTGACAATAAATACCCATATATGAGAGATCTGATTGTTCCATATGTTCCCAATAGAGCACTTCCCTGTCAGACTGCAGATTTATTGGTGGGTGGGAGGCAAATCTTTTAGGTATTAGCCTCTTCTCCTGTGGAACCAGCTGCTTGAGGCTTAGGCTTCTGGACGACATACTGATTCTCTAGAAGTTGCACCTAGCCTGGCATTGCTCTTTAGTTGTGACACTTTCCTGGAGGGGGATGTCGTCTGAGCTACTGCTTCCAATAACTTAATCTCTTTCTATAGATAATAAACTCGACTCTGTTTTTCTGTGTTTATCCTCATCTCTTTACTAGACACAGGAATTAAAGGTGCTATTGCTGCAAATAAACTCTGTACTTTTTTGGGTGACTGTGGCTCAGTAAGTAGTTGTCTTTCAATCAAAGGGTCGTAGGTTCAATTCATTTAAGTGCCTTGCCCCTGGGCAAGGCACTTAACCCCAAGCTGCCTACCGAGCTCTGTATTTGAGTATGAATGTGTGTGCGTTGTGAGTGCAAATAGGTGAATGTGGCTCCAGTGTAAAGCTCGTTGTGTGGTCAGCATGACTAGAAAAGCGTTGCATAAGTTCAGTCCATTTTCCATGGCATGGATTTTACGATTTTGCCAAGAACACAGATTAGACATCTAGCTGTGTTTCTCTTTTAGATGGAGGCACTAAGGATCATTAACTCTTTACTTTTTTAATTACATTTCATGAAATTACTCCTGGACCAGTGCTTCTGTTAAAGGGTAGTTTTCCTTTCCACTGTAGCTACATTCATACTCAGTATGAGAAATTGCTGCAAAATTATTGACATGATAAAATCATCCACTGTTCCCTCTCCATCAGATCACTCAGGAAGAGGGACTGTTTCAAAGTCAGTGAATGAACACAAAGGGCTGGGTGTCTTAATGTAGAAAACTCTTCTTTTTTTTTTTTACCAATTTCAAAAATACACTGAATTTGACCACATTGTTTGATAACTAGAAAGAAATCAGAATGTACTGACTATTATTTGTCAATATTACAATAAATTTCTGTATACAAAAAGGATAATCTGATCAACTGAATTGAGCAAAAACTTCTATAGGCTGACCTGAAAAACAGGACTTATGTATGATCTTTCACACACAGTGCTTATGTTTAAGCCTTAAGAAAGAGGAACACTTTCTAAGTCATTTCGACCTCTTTGAGTCGTCTTGCACCCAAGTGGCACTGTATTTCGTCTACAAAAAATGGATCTCACAGTGGAAAGCAGATACAATGCAATAATAGTCTGCTTATTATTTTCTTTGGGTCGTGGTAGCAACAACACCACTGCACACCAGAGACAGAGCGAGGTGGTGGGGTTCACATTATTAAAAAGTGTGTGGGGACTGATATAAATGCTTGTCAGCGCTGATGACGCCTGAGGAACAGCAGAGGCGGATGGCGAGACTTAAACAAAGCCAGCGGAGCATTTAGGCAAACATGTAGGGAACGGCGGTACTTTCTCCAGGAGCCAACTATTTTTGTGTTTGGATCACAGTAAATAAACACAGGCTCAACACTGTTTCCTCGCCACCTTAACTCTCCTTTGAGAAGCAATCAAGGAATTTTTCAGTCAATTACAAACGGAGAGCTTCGTGCGGGGGAGTAACAAGGCCGGTGAGGCAAGAGGAGGGGGAGCAGATGAAGGATGGAAGGGACAAAGATGAAGAGTTGTTTGGCTCACTGTGCTTCAATTGTTCTTGATGGAAACTGAGAAAGACAGGACTTTGCTTTTTGGAGAGCAATCTCTCTGGTCCTCAGGGTTGCTAATCAAAAGGGATTAGATAGCTGCTTAGAGTTTTCCTAACCTTTCATTGCCACATTTACTAGCTATGTTTCTCTAATACATCCAGGTGGACCTTTTCACAGTATGACCGCAGAACCTACTACCAGGATAGACCTCACATCACTTGCTTTTATGCAGCCTGTCGTACGAGACGAGTTAGGCAAATACATCAATGCGCTGAGGCTTATACATAATCATGCTTTATTCTAAATGAGCCATAGAACAAACAGAATGAAAGATCTGTGCACAATTTTTAAACTAATCATAATATTTTTGTATCTTCTTTTAGAATATAGACTTTTTTGCTATTTTGTTGCCTTATTTGTTTTCAAAGCCTTTAGGAGGTTTTTCAAAGGTTTTTTTAAATTTTATTTCAGTTTTTAAATCAGGATTCTGGAGTGTGTGTCTAGAAAAATATAGAACATTGACAAGTGGAGGACAAAAAGAGGCTCAAAAATCCATCCATAATGTCCGTAATCTTAATCAGTCTTGCTTTGTAAGAAACAAAAAGAAAAATCAAGTACTGATTTATGGATGACTGAAGACTTTTGCAAAGTCCTGCATAAGCCCAAATTAATACATCATTCAGCAAGAAATATTATGTGGCTTAACAAACTAACAATGATTCTTTAGAAAACAGTCATGTACTAGAACAAAATTTGTTCGGGTTAACTAACCCTAACTCCAAAGACCATAGAAAACTTGAACTATTAACTACAACCACTTCTAAAGATTATAACCAAAGTTGGCTCCTTGGAGGCAAAATATAAAGTAATAAAAAGAAAGTGAAGACTTTTGTTCAGCACTGTATATCCAAGCTATGTGTTAAGCCGTGACAGGCGGACTCTGTTTAAGACACCTGTCAACAGCTGAGGCTAAGTACATTTTCCCTTGAAGATGGAAAACTCCTGCAACAAGAAAAAGGAAACCTGACTCTGGAGCCTTCTTCAGCAGACTGTGTAAATATACAAATGGTACCTTTTTTTAGTCTGAAAGATATACGATATGCACACATCTGCTGAAGCCTTTGTCATGCAACTCAGGGCAGTCACTGTAATGTAACAGAGAACCCTAAAATCACACAAAAACTGCTTGCAGAATGTTTCTTCTGTGACTTGGATATAAATAGGATTCATGGACTATTTTATAATACAGCAAAAGAAACATTATGAGCAAAAATACCAGAAAAAAATTTCACTACCAGAATAAGAAGAGCGGCCACCAGCAGCTTGCAAGCCACCAGTTCCATGTCGTCTCAGCTTTGCCTGTGTAAGTCTGATGCTCGCTGCTCTCCTCTCTGACTCACTCCTCGTGTCCTGCCTGCCTGCCTGCTGTGTCCGCTCTGGCTCTCGGCTGCTTTTCCTCAGGAGTAACATGTGGAGCTGGAAGGAGGGGACTGGGAGGCTGTAATTTTTGCATGCACTGTGTGGAAGTTTGAGGGGAAAATAGCCAGCGAGGGGGAAGTGAATCCGAGCTTCATGAGGTCTCGGTTCTGGCACTTAGAGAGGATTGGTAAATAGGCCTCGGTCAAGCAAGTCGGCTGCAGATTCACACTTTCACATTTTTATTTGCCAGTGCTGGGACAAAAGAAGTACAGCTGCAGCCCTTTGCAAAAGTATTCATTCACCATGAACTTTTCCTACTTTTTCACATTAAAACCACAAACTTCAATACATGATTTAGAGAATACTGATACATGTAAAGAGGAAGGAAATTTTTGTTGCAAGTATTATTCTAAAACTATGGTATGCATTTGTTTTCAGCCCCCTGATACCTCTAAATTTGGCACAGGAAAACATGTGGAAGAAGGGGCTCTGGTCAGTTGAGACCAAAACTGAACATTGCTATATGCTATATGTGTAAGAAACTAACACACTCATGAAACATGGTGATGGCAGCATCATGCTGGAGGGATTTGGAACATAGCAACCATATTTTTGAGAAGTTTAAAGCAGACTCTGGGTTTGAAAATATCCCCCAATACATCTCACTGACCAGATTCAGCCCATCATCCATGTTACGGTCGCCTGTATATATATGGGGCTTGTTTTATTTTATGTTGCAGCCATCCGTTTTTACAGAGATTTTTTTAACCTAGTTTGCCTTTTTTCTCTGTCTGCATCTCAAGCCCCATCTTCTTCACACCCTGTAAGCTAGAGTGTGGCTTCCCCTGCATACTCTGTTCCTCGCTCCTCCTCTTGCAGGCAATCAAGGCAACTTGTGACTCATCAGTCGGGTAGGGAGCTGCTGATTGGCTCCCTGGCTTTTAAAAAGCATTCAGCTTCACCTGCTGTGTGGGGGAGCAGCTTGTCACTGTGCTGCTGGTCCCCTCTGCTTGCTTCCGTTCTGAGTTAGTCTGCGTTGCTTTATTTATTTGAATTTTTTTTTGTTTAGTACTGTGCCCTGGTTAGTTTTTGTCTGCGTTACCCTTTATAGTGATTTAGTAACTTTGATTTTGAATAACACCTGCCTTATTTAAGTTTAGGAGAAAGTGCTCTTTTGGGCACCTTTTTGAGACTCTTTTTTAGTTAATTTTCTTAGACCATTTCTGTTCTGTATATTTGTTTTATTGCTTCTATTCTGATTCTATTTTGTTCCTCCATCTACACCACCTAACTACCGTGTTGATGTTACTTCCCCCTTCCCCAGTTGAGCAGGTTGGTAACGATCCAAAATGGAAGAACTATTGCACAACAACAAAACCTGCCAACAAACAGTCATTCACCAAAACTGACAGGTGGGGTAGGGGAACATTAATCAGAGAAGCAACCAAGAGGTTTATCGTAACTCTGGAGGGGTTGCAGAGATCCACATAAAAGGAGGGATTAAACCACAGAACATTTAGTCCAGCTCTTCTCAAATCTGGCTTTTATGGAAGAGTGGGAAGAAAAAAGACATCATTGAAAGAAAGCCACAAGAAGTCCTGTTTGCAGTTTGCCACAAGTCATATAGGGCGGTAGTTCCCTATATATATTTATATATAATATTTTACAACTCTAAAATGCACATATAAGGGACAGCAAGCATGCAGAAGATGGCAATCAGACCAAAATGACACTTTTTGGCATAAGTTTCTGTGTGGAGATAATGGTTTTCAGCAGAGCAAGGAATCTTGTCAGAGTTTATGAGAAGACGGATGGCGCTAAATGCAAGTCAATACTGGAAGAAAGCCTGTTAAAGGCTGCAAAAGTCTACAAAGCATTGACTAAAAGGCGGCAGAATACAAATGCAAGCCTCACTTTTCATATTTATACTTTTAAATACATTGAAAAGCGTTTATCTTTTGTTGGTATGTCACATAAAATCCCATTAAAGTGGTTTAAAGGTTGTGGATGTTATGTGATGAAATTCAAAAAGGTAAAGGGGTGTGAATACTTGTGTAAGGAACTGTATAAACACATATTTCTTCATCTCATTTCTGTTCATTGGATTTCAGATTTCCATCTCACGTTTATCTTTTAGCTTGCTTTTCACTGAAGCCATTCCTACGCCTATCCCGTCATGTCAGTGTGTCTTATTCTTCCAGCCTTCTTACATATTTCAGCCATTCCTTACACACACATGCACACACGCGCACGCACACACACACACCTACACACACATACACAGACACACACACACACAGAAATGCTGTAGTGTACTTTCCTTACAAATTGGTTTATATTTCCAAGCAGGAAAAGAGACGGAGACATACATTTGGCATCACATGTACAAATCCAGACCGTGCTTTATTCTTTCCCACCGGGGTAAGTGTGAGAGTCCCATGTAAATCAGATGACATGGTCTGGTCGCTGAAGCTATCATGATACCCATTTTTTATGAGGTGAACGTCTGCTTCAATAGAGCCTTTCATAACATCTGGCAGTTTAAACCAGAGCGAACATGTATGCTGTGAAAGTGTGGAACGAGCCAGGTGTACCCTTGGGGGACAAACCCTCTGGTTACAGGGGGGGGAAAAAGCACACGTTCAGATGGACAGCTTTTGGCACAGAGGGAATGTACCATACAGTGAGCGGCTTTCATTTTCTTAGGCAATAGCAGGACCCAAAGAACTAAAATATGAAACAGAGCATTCAAAATAGAGCAGTTAAACTTAGTGCCAGCCCGCTGGTGTTCCTTACAAGGTAGCAGGTTTGAACGGGGGGGGGGGGGGGGGGCTTCTGCCACAATGTTCCAAACACAATAAAAATGTTCCAAATCAGGAATCCCAAATAAAACACCACATCATTTTAAACAATTAAGGCTGTGTGGAATATGTGGCACTGCATAGCAAACAAAGGGGGACCGTAA